>VWZY01010819.1:82403-141789 GCA_013399075.1 Chloroceryle aenea
TTTTTTTTTTTTTGTCCTTGATACTGTACAGAGAAGACTGCTCTGCTCACCTCTTTCAACAACCCTTTATCTGGTAGATCAGTGTCTCAACCAGAGTTCACCTCCAACCTGCAAGATTGAGACTCTGAAAAGTGCTGGGGCAGTTGGATCATTCCCTGCAACATCTCATCACCTCTGACAGTTCCGTACACTCCTGAGTAGTATCTCCTGGTCATCTTACATGGCTTTGTCTGTAGAAACTCAGTTGTATCCATACCTAAATCTACGTGCATTTGGTAGTTGAAACTTTACAGGACACACCCCGTGTGCTATATTAGATTCTTTTGTAGAAAGGAGATGGGTTTGATTTTTCCTATTTAGGGATATCAAGGAAACCACAGCACCAATACTGAGATACAGGCATTTTTCACATTTTATAACTTGTTAGCAGTAGTCCAGAAGCAAGTAATGTAGAGTCTTTCTGGGATAACTCTCAGAAATTTCAAGAGTGCAGAATACATTGGATCACTGAGTGTAATCATTTGGTGATGCTCTGTTCTGATGATAAAACCGAGTGATAGTTACAGTCATAGAATCATCGAATAGATTGGGTTGGAAAAGACCTCCAAGATCATCGAGTCCAACCCTTGATCCAACTCCAATTACTATATCATGGCACTAAGGGCNCCGGCACTTGACCTTGTTGAACTTCATTCCATTGGAGTCAGCCCAACTCTCCAGTCTATCCAGATCCCTCTGCAGAGCCCTCCTGCCCTCCGGTAGGTCGACACTCCCTCCCAGATTGGTGTCATCAGCAAATTTGCTGATGGTGGACTCAATCCCCTCATCCAGATCATTGATAAAGATGTTAAATAGGACTGGGCCCAGCACTGATCCCTGGGGGACACCACTAGTGACCGGCCGCCAGCTGGATGCAGCCCCGTTCACCAACACTCTCTGGGCCCGGCCCTCCAGCCAGTTCCTCACCCAGCACAGAGTGCCCCTGTCCAAGCCATGGGCTGCCAGCTTTTCCAGGAGTATAAGTCCTTTAAGCATAAAATGTTCTAGCCTCCAACCAGCATACATACAACCTACCCCCACTGTGTCTTTGGAGAGCATTTAAGATCTTTTTTTCTTTTCCTTTGATGACTAAGATTTAACTCAACAATAGGAGTAGATGAAATTTCCCACAGCCCACAACTGTCCATATTTTCAAGTATTTAAGCACAATGGAGAGCATACATGCTGAATTGTCTGATACTGACAGCATGAGATAGCATCTTATGTTTTGGATTATGAGCTGATGAACTATGACTCAGGATCTTATCTCACCAATTATAACTTTGCTACTGACTTCTGCTCCACCATCTGCTGTATACACTGGTAGCTCCTTACCTTGGACTGTAAGCTCTTTGGGGCTGAAGTGTATTCAAGGTACTGCATTCTAATGTGTAATCAATCTTTGTTATATAACCATCTCCATCAATGTGTCAGAATATAAATATTAGCACCTAAAACTGCATGTTAGTTGTCCACAATACCTACTTTTATTATTTACTGTAATATTTACTTTCTCCTGAAAGCATGTTTTAAAATCACCTTGGATCTTGCAGAGAATAAGTCTGATCTTATGATATCCCTCAGAATTTTCAGACTGCAAATGTAACAGGTTGAAGTGGAATGGCCTAAGACCCCAACACAGTTCCCAACAAATTTAAAGAAGGGAGTTGCCCAAGGAATTCAGAGAATCCCAAACCGATTCTTGATAATGAGGTACAACACTGCGTAACACAAAAATTTCAGCTGAATTCACATGTAGACCACTTTCAAAAATGAGGAAGGATTTCAAAACACAACAAGAATTTCTATATTAGATCTTGAGTGCACTTTTCTGAATATTCAGCTTACATTTCCATTTTCCTTTCATCCTTCCAGGACTATGAAATTCTTTCATTCTTCTCTTCCTTTCCCTTACCTGCACATACTTAAAGTTCTTTAAAATTTTCTGGGCATTATTTTGTATCCCTACTTCAGAACCTTTGCATGTCATTTTTCTAAAACTGTCTTTCTCTCTGATTTAAAACTCCATTGCTACTCTCATCTCTTGTAAGAATCTATAATGTACAATAACTTTCTATGCCTCAAGGCTTTTAAGACTTCTATTTAAATACCTTTCTGGTGATGGACCTGGTTACTGGAAGTTCTGGAATTAAAAAGATGCACTTTCCTGTCAGATCAGCAAGGTTCCGTATGACTACCTGAAGCTCTTAGTGCTCTAAAACTGGTCTCACTAATTGATGACCTAATATGCCATCAGATTTTCCAGAAGTTGTTTCTATTCCAATTTCAGACACAGTCAAAGTTCATTTTAAGCTTATCAAGCTGAAGCATGCCCTACTAGGATCAAATTCTGCGTGCAAGGAAATTGCTTACTGAAGTCCTCATCAGCCAATGTTGCACATATCTGCAGGGTCATCAGTAATATAAATAAAGATTATATGGAATATGCTCAGTGGCCACAAACATTCATATTTCAGTGATATTACACTGTTTATAAAAATTTTTACCGTTACATTCGGAAGATTTAACCTAGAAAAGTGATACACATTAAATGCAAGTCAACAGCTAACTGGTGGGAATTAGGATTAAATTTGCTTAATAGTTTATTTCATGACTGAAGATTATACATTGTTAATATTTTTGATGTTTAGTATTAGCTAAGAAGACAGCAACTGCTACAGAAAAAGAAAATTATAATAAAGTATTGGGTTAAACAGATTAATGATCTGGTTTTAACCTTATCTCCTTATATTTTCTGACAACAAGGTTGCCTAGTCTTATAATGGCAGACTTACAGTGATATATTTTGTAATGGACAAAATCTTGTTGCTATATAGCATGTAGAGAACATTACGGTTAGGGGGTTTTGGTTAAAATTGTAACACTGGGTCGGAATGACAATCTGTCTTCCTAAATTCCATCTGGAGTTACCCCTGAATAAATATTCCTTTCTTCTCAAATTTGTGAACTAAATTATTCAATGATATTTCTTTGTGATATTAAACAGCTGTGGTGTTTCACCCGTAAAAGCTCATTTCATTGATTTCATTGGGTGAAGCAATTCCTTTATTTAAGATTTATTTTTAAAATGTCCTAGGTACCTTGAATTAAATGCAACATATGCATACAAGAAAATACTATATATTTTATCACCTGTAATGAAAGTAAGGTCTTTGTAGATGGCAGATATTATTAATCCCATAGATGCCACTAAAGAGGTTTTTAATAAAAGTGTTCCAAAAAGTATTAAGCTAAAAATGGTTATACTAGAATCCCAGAGATATAAATAAAATTGTTTTTCTTGGAAAGCACCTGCTTTTATATATTAATGAGAAATTTCACTGGGGCATATTTTTCCCTCAGACACTCACACATTAATCAAGATGATTTCAATAGAAATTGTGAGTGCATATTTGGTTGCTTTACTGGAGCAGGAGTATTGCAGAGGCTTCTATAGAGGTTCCACAGTTATATTTGTTTTTAACTTTACAATCCCCATTTTACACTTGAATTTGCAATTATAGCTTCCAGATCTGACAAAGTCAACCAGATGGAAATAAAAAATCCCATGAAGAGCTGGATTCTGGTAGAGTATTCTAGAAAGAATATCAGCTTGCTCTATTCCTTTACCTGTTCCAAGCCACTTTCAAAGTCAGGATGCTGGGACAGAGGGACCTTTGTTCTAATGTGATATAATCATTCTTATTTCAGCATGCAATAAAGATTTTTTTTTTAATTAGTATATCCTTTAAAATTTTATGGATAAAACATAGCACCTTCCTTTCTTCTGTAAACTTTGATTTGTCAGTCTCAATTTCTCATTTTCTGAACTGTGAACCACCACAATCTGTAAGTATCTCCTTTCACAGGTAAAATAGAGATCTTTATACCATTGCCAGACCTTGCCCACTGCTGTTTTTGTAGAGTTCATTCCCTAAATTGCCTTTTTCTGTTTACAGACCACCCCCCTCCACACTGACAGACTATCTGTTATCAAATTAAAGAGTGTGGCTATAAAATTTAATCTCAGCACATTTTTCAGTTTGTCCAGCTGGGGACATGACAGTGAAGTAATCTACAGGAAAACAGCCTTAATTACAGTTGTACAAAAAAGAGAAAACAGGCTGAAAACAAAAGAAAACCTAACTTCAAATATTTCAGTTTAAACACCTTTTAAAGAAATTTTGGTGTAGTACAAAGATGAAAAGGAAAACTGAAAGAAATGCTTCTGTGTTCTTGCTGTCTGATGGTCTCTTAGATACATGTTTTATTGAACAAGATCAGTTTAAACCACCTAGTGTGACTTTCTTCACACATTCTGACATTGAAGGCTGACCATGAGCCAGCAATGTGCTCTTGTGGCCAAGAGGGCCAATGCCATTCTGGAGTGTATTAAAAGGGGAGTGGCTAGTAGATCGAGAGAGGTTCTCCTGCATCTCTACTCTGCCGTGGTAAGGCCGCATTTGGAGTACAGTGCCCAGTTCTGGGCTCCCCTAGTTCAAGAGGGACATAGAACTGCATGAGAGAGTCAAGTGCAGAGCCACAAAGATGATTAAGGGAGTGGAGCATCTCTCTTATGAGGAAAGACTGAGGGAGCTTGGAAAAATGAAGACTGAGGGATGACCTCATCAATCTTTAAAAATACATAAAGGGTGAGTGCCAGGAGGATGGAGCAGGCTCTTCTCGGTGATGCCTGATGACAGGACAAGGGGCAATGTGTGGAAGCTGAGGCATAGGAAGTTCCATGTAAATATGAAGAGGAATTTTTTCACTGTGAGGGTGACAGAGCACTGGAACAGGCTGCCCAGGGTGGGTTGTGGAGTCTCCCTGTCTGGAGATATTCAACCCCCACCTGGACATGCTCCTGTGTGATCTGGTATAGGTGATCCTGCTCTGGCAGGGGGGTTGGACTGGATGATCTTTCGAGGTCCCTTCCAGCCCCTAACATTCTGTGACTCAGTGATTGAATATCACCCCCTGACCCTGTTCCACTTCTCTGTGCATTTTTCAGAATGCTGTCTCTTTTTAGCATATTCAAAATCTCATCTGAAAGATGAAAACAGTAATGGTGCATTTAGCAAGACTACAATACCTGAGTATTTTTTGACAGCACTCTTCTCAACAGAATCAAACTATCCACTGTGATCTACATTCCCCTACAATCGCACCTAAAATTCAGTGCACCTTAGAACACAACTGATCATTTGAGAATATTGACAGCCCATAGTCTAATGCATTCATAGAATCGTAAGGGTTGGAAAGGACCTCTAGGATCATGTCCAACCTTCATCCTAACATCTCTCTATCCACTAGACCATGGCCTCAAGTGCTACGTCCACTCATTTCTTAAACACCTCCAGGGACAATGACTCCACTACCTCCCTGGGTAGCCTGTTCCAGTGCCTCACCACTCTCTTAGTGAAGAATTTCTTCCTCATATCTAATCTAAACCTCCCTGAAAATAATTTGATCACGGACCAAAATCTCTTCTTAAATAATAAAGACTGTTTAAAAACTAGATTCACTTGTTTCTTCTGTGCATCTAGATATTTTGCTTCAAAACCTGTCCTTACAAAACAGTTTTTCTACTAATTGCTGAAGACCCATATGTCAGCTAACTTTTTCTGTTCACCTTCTTAAGCTTTAAACTTTCATTGATATTTAAACTAGCTTACATTTTAAGCTCTACCATACTGTGTACATTCTTTTCTAGTAATGATGGTAGATCAAATCTCACAGTGAGTTGACTGGGCACTTGAGTTCAGATCTTAATAACCCTAAGCACCTGTGGTATTGCAGCCTGTTTGTACAAGGAATATTCTGCCTTCCCGGTTTCCAAAACAGCATCATTAGACATGCTAGAACTTTATTGCCAAAGGACAAGTGTCTTGTTACAGTAAACCACTGTATCTTGGCTTTTGTGGCTACTTCATGGAATTTGAACAGAAGAAGGTCTAGCCTGAAATATATCAGAGTGGTCAGAGTGAATTATTGACCTTTACTATAGATAATCTTAGCTTCAAGATTAGTGTGGGTCAGAAAACAACAAAGGGAAAACATCACAGTTTTCTCATTTTGCCTATATTCATTACTCCTCATAAAATGCTCATACATATTTTCCTCACACATACATAACTACAAAGTCCTAATATTAGATCTGTCTGCTCCTAAATACAGTAACCTCAATGATGAGAAGGACAAGTCCACCATTATGATCTATCCACAAAAAATATTCAGTCAATGATCATATCAGATAATTAGACCTCCAAGTGACCCATTAATGTGGTATTTGATGGTTTCTGTTTAGGAAAAATAAGCTAGATATGAAGCATGACTATTGTATTCTCCTAGTCACCATGAGCTATTTTTTTTTTTCTTGAATTGCTTCTGCTTTAAGAAAGGAGATTAATCTATGCTCTTTCTTGGATTTTTCTTCAGTATTTTGGCACTGCTCCAATGGTAGTATTTCCCTTTTAGCTAAAACTGTATACTTGGACTCACAATATCCTTTCCTGCTTCTCCCTAAATCTTACAGCAGCATCATTGCATGACTGTACCTAGCTGCCATCTTTGCAGCTGAGCAGCACCAGTGTTAGCAGGACCCCCAAACTGTTCAAGACAGGAAATGAGACTCCCTGTTATGTGAAAATGGAATGGGAAGGAAATGAAATGGTCTATAGTTTTGAGTCTAGATGCCATTACCTTATATTCAATGTTTCAGACAATTAATATAATGTTCTATCTAGCAGGTGAGTAAAAGGAATAGAAATCAGATTTACTGTGTTCTTGCTGTTTCCATTAGCACTGATGTTGAAGATACTGATGGGAACTTTGTTAAGACTCTCTGTGCCTTGATGTATCTATCCATTTGTACCATAATAGTAGTATTTGCAAATATCTCTGAAAACTTCATATGCAAGCCATGGGATTACAACCTGGGGACTATTATTAACAGCAACTGTTGCTTAGACACATCACTGTGGTCCCCAAGCAGCAACAAGCTGAATTCCCTTTCACATCCTAGTAAGTCTTTTCAACTCCTAATGACTCTGAAAGAGTCATGCGTAATAAATACATGATTCACAGACATCTACTTAGCCTGCTGTCTAACAAATCTCTAATCTGTTATCTAGTAAATATAGTAACACTTAAAATACAGGGACTCAATCAATGAATCTCTCTCCTTGTCTCACGTATCTAGCATACACAAAATGCAATATTCAGCTACTATCCATGGGCCAGCTATGACTGATTACAGCATATATACATGAACCATCATTAAAAAAATGTACAAAGAGTACCAAAATTATGAAGTAAATAGCTATTTAAACATATTATTTGCTTTCCTCTTCCTACTTCCTCTCCTGACTGACTCCCAAAAGAGTAAAAAAGGGAGTCAATTATCTGCAGCAAAGACTTGGATCTAGACCAGATTTCAGTGCATGACTCTTTCTCTTATTAAAATAGGACCATGTAACTCTAATTTTGATTGGCAGGACTGAATGCCATGCAGTGTGTATAAATATTGTAATTCTTTGTGACAGATATTATGGATTACATGGTAAAAGTGGGAAGCTATAAAAGCTAATAATCCCAAACGGGGATATTTGAAATTTATCCAGTCTCTATATAGAATTCAACAGAAATATTATTCTATATTCCTGAAAGTATTAGAAAACCCAAAATACGTTTCATGATGGAGACTGGATAAAACAACTTCTATTAGTCCCTTTCAACCTCAGCCATTCTGTGGTCTGTGTGGTAGCTTCTTTCTTGAGTGTCCAGTAACAGGCTGAGGCTCTGTGAATCTCTAGTAATTTTTTATATAATCGGAATACCAAAATAAAGAAATCTGAGTCCTGCAGGTACTGACTACCCCAATGAGTTTTTTTTCAGTAGAAAATCTGCTGTTCTCTGCTTGTGGTAAAGAAGACACTGTATGGTACCTGATAAAATGCATTAAAGTTAGAACATTCTGCCTTAAGGGCACAGAAGAGATGTTCTTAGGGTTGATAGCCTTGTCTGTCTACTTGGTTTCATTACATTAAATCAATCATCTCCAGGGTGTTGGTTTTAGACAGATCAGAATTTTCTGGTTTCAGGAGTACATGTGAATATTTTTTCGGAGTTTTAATCTGCATGGGTGCATGATCCTTTCACTCTGTTTTGTTTGAGTTTTGGAACTGAAAAGAAGAAGGCTTGTCAAAGCCTTTGTTTTGCCTGGCTTCATGTCAAACCCATGTAGAATTCTGAATACAGCATATATTTTCATAAGATGACCTGGGTTTTGTGAAATTAAAAAGATTTTTCAGTTTTCAGAAGATGTGCAGCTGAGATATCAGTCTGTAATTATATCTCAAATGTGGTAGTCAGCTGAGCTCATGTTTCATTGAAAACATTTTTCTCATCATTGTGTCTTTAAAACGGTCTGTTTTGCCAAAGAATGTGCAAATGGTCTGTTTGAGATTAACAAAGCAAACGAAAAGAAATTAAATGGAAAATACAATACAACCACCCACGTTAATCAAACTCTTCTCTCAGTGCTATTTTTACCATGACTCAAAATACTAAACAGCTTTGTGAAATGACACCAGTGACCTCTTAAGCAGTCAGTCTTCACCATTGTCTTTCAAAACACTGGAAAAGGCTAACTATTAGGAGGAAAAATACAACTGAGAATATTAGTTGAAAAAAACCCAGCCTGGGCTTGCCTTTCTGGTGCTTGGTTGTTGGGTATTGGGATAAATAATAGTTACAGTTTGTGTAGACAACCAGGAAACGCTATGATCACTTGCTCTGAACTCCCAGAGAGGACATTTCTTTTTTCAGAAGGACATCAATCCTACTGAAGACAAATCAAGTTTACTTCAAAAATCCTTTACGTTTCTGGTTTTTTTTTGTTTGTTTGTTGTTTTTTTTTTGTCTGTGTTTTTTTGTGTTTTTTTTTGGGTGGGGGTGGGGGAGATCTTTGCTTTTGTTTTGTTTGTTTGTTGTGTGGGTTTTTTTTTTGTTTTGTCTGTCTTGTTTTTTAAAGCTCTAATGAGAATCTAGAAAGAGATATCTGTTATGATTTTGGTATAAACCCCAAAAATCATTAAACGAAAAAACATGATTTCTTAGAAATATTTAAGATAGCAATAGGGTATAGAGAGTGGATGCTAAAGTATTTCTGAAACTCTGAAGTGAGACCACAAAGTTTCAAGGTGGTAAGTTCTGTGTTTATTTTATTCTACCAAAGAGCAAGGGGCTCTTCGCTTGGCTGCAAGTTTTTCCGGGATTGATATAAATGTCTTTGCATCAAATCCAGGTCCACCTATAATTGATATAACCCAGAATTTCCACATATAGAGAAGCTCATTAGTTATATTTAACATGAAGTAAAGGTTAATGGGATTTTTGATTATATGAACACTAAGGATTTTTATCAAAGCAGAGCACAGCTATAAACAATGAAGTGTTTTAATGCTGATCTGGTGATATTAGAGACCTGTTAGTGAAATCCCCATTTTGAAGTACTTTGTACATGAATTCTGTGCAGTGGGAGTCTCTATAACCCAGAGCAGGCTAGTTAGCACAGAATAAGACACATACACATTTATAATACAAACACACATATATATGTATCAGGTGTCTGATAGACAAAAGGAAGCCAAACTAGAATGCAAATGTAACTTTTGGCACAAAGACCATGTTAACCCAAACAGACTAAAATTAGTTGATGATTTTCCAAGTACAAATTTACATATAAAAAGAACAAAGCCATTCAATTCTGTATTTGCTGACTGGAGACCAATTTACCCCAGAGGGAAGAGAAATTTTTCAGTATGGCTGTTGTCCAAATTATTATGATTAGGAGAAAATAAATGAGATTTTACTTTGGTCATGCAAAAAGAGATATTTTTCTTTTTGGCTTTTACCGGATGAGTAGGTTGCAAATTCTATATCCAGTAAGGATCCATTAACAAGAATTAAAGCGACTAAGCAATGCTGTTTCTTATCAGGAAACTTGTTTGGGGCTGATTTAAATTCTGTTTTAGCCATTAAGTTCATACTACCTAGAAGCTATAGTAAAGAGTTGTGTGGGACATCCTATTGCCACCTAAGAGACCTTTCTTCATCAATGGATGTGTGATACAACACTGCATGTTATATGCTTTTTTGAGGTATACATCAAGGTATATTTTTCCAGCAGTCAAACTTACTTTCTTTTTTTGAAAAAGTTAACAGAAAAAGAAGAAAACAAACTCAAATATTACTTCCCGTAGCTTAGGCAAAAACAAAATAAAGAGTGAGAGAAAGGGTCATATTAATTTTTCTTTGAAATGATTTCATGTGGTTTCAGGCAATTCTTTCCCACTGTAGAAATGGATTATGGAATTCTAAGTTAAGAGAGATTTTTAAGGATCAGCCTGCTTTCTTCAGCACCCTTGAATCAAAAGACAAACCCAGCAACTGACTTGAAATGAGAAGGACTAATTGTGGATGGCAGTGTTCCACTTTATCCACGTTAGATAATAATTGTAAATACTCTCTTTGATAGTAAGTATCTGATCTAGAATTGAAAGAAGTCTATGAAAGAGCTGCTATTGACTTCAGAAGTTATTAAACCAACATATAGTTGCAGCACATGACATAGAGTATACTTCAGATACCATTTTTTTATTAACCTTGGAAAGATAATTAGCCTCCTCAATCCCATGCCTGCAATGCCAAAAAACAAAGGGTTTGAATCAATCTTCCTGTGCTAAAAATTACATTTCTTCTATTCCTAGTTACAGTTAGGAGAGGAAACATGCTCTCCTTTTCCCAGCTTCTGTCTCTGATATACTACATTTTCTCACAAGAAATAATTTAGTATGTTTCACCTTGGTTTATTTGCTATTTAAGAAATGAGGCACCGTACCCTTACACACCTTATGTGTAAGTGTCATAAAATCTTTCACTGAAAATCGTCTTTAAATGTAAAACAAGAAAACAAGCCTCCTTGGAATTGTCCCAGAAATATGTCAAAAGCAGAGGACAGCTGAGGAGAAGGGTGTTGTGTATGTGAATGAGAAAGTACAGTTTTGGCTTGTTTCCTCTCTATTACTTATGCACACAAAAACGCACAGGCAGAAGCACAGACGTGACACGGTATCACAGAGGAAGTGGGAGAATTTGTTTGATACCAGTATCTCAGCAAAATCTAACTAGTGTCATTTGGCCAACTCAGAGTAATTGAAATTGGCATAAGAGAAAAAAAATCCTCAACATAATCAATAACTCCTTTGGTAGGTCCATTCTAGAGCATGGGTAAAGTCAAGTCAAGGGAATAATTATTAGGCAGTAAACCCGTGAATGCAAATTGGCTGATAGTGGGTTTCTTACATACAGTTTATAAGGTATTTCTTTTTTTTCTCTTTAATACAAAGTTTACTAAGAAACACTGTACTGTAGAGAATTCTTCCTGACCTCAGTGTTAGAAATAAACCAAATGATTTTACTGAAGACAGTAATAAACAGGGAATCATTAGTAAAATCCTGCTATGAACTATATGCTTGTTGGAGGAATACTCAAAGAGTCTCTACAGTGCTTTGCAGAATTACTATTTCCTGTCCCTTTTGAATGCACATTACCCATTTTCTTCATCCATCAAAAAGATTCCCATGCACATACCAAGTGGATGTTTACAATAGTCTGTCAAACCTCAGATCTCAGCTCATGGGAAGACACATCTGCTTGCTGAATATGAGGATGCTCAAGTGATGATGGGGTTCTTGACATAGGGAAATAAAATAGTGATCCAGCTTTGTCAAAGCATCCCATTAATGTCACACTAAAAGCAAGTGAGCATTGACTTTATAACAGAATTAAGAAATGACCCTACACAAATTTTCCCTGATTCCACACTTCGAATGCAAGTATGTTATTTTGTCTGTTTTGCACAATAAAAATACATTGATTTATGCAAACTTTTACTTTCCAAACCCCAAAGCGCTTTATGGGCTGTGCAAAATATACAGGAGCAGTTTCACTTATGACTAAATGCAGCGATCCCTGCAGCGGATCTCTGCATCTGTTAATTAAGGTACATGTGTAACCCAAATTTCTTTCTACAATACCCTTGTGTACCATTTCCATATCTCAGGCTGGGAACTAAGGCAAGGAGATTACCCTTTATCTCCACAGGCTCCCAGAGAGATTATGAAACGAGATTAAAACTATATAGAGACCTCATGGCAGTGCAAACAGTAGACACAGATCAAAGTCCTGTATTGAGATGACTCCTCTTCCCTATCAGGACACCAAAAATGGTGCTGGAGATTGGTATGAAATTTCTAACATGCAATAACAATTTCTTTTTTATTCTACTAGGCGATAGACTGTCATGTGACCTCTGAAAATGTTCATTGAATACTAGGGATGTAGGACATTTAAAGCACCATAATTGATAGATTTGTAATTAACAAGCTATGCAGCAGGAAGAAATCATTGCATGATTACTAGATTACAAACCCAGTCCTTTCATCCCGATGCTTGTGATTTTGCAATGGCTCTGAATAAATTTTCTCTGAGATTTGCATATCTTCCTAAGAATTTGAGGTGCATGCTGATTTCATGTTTTATCTCATTTTGATGTGTTGCAGGTGCTTGCCAGTGACTTCCAGAATTTCTATTACAGTCGGCTTTTACTTTATTGAAATATTTGTGCAGCATAATACAACACTGAAGTATGACATAATTTCATCTTAATCCTACTATGTGGAAAGACATGCAGAAGGCATTGAATGCACTAGGAGTTTTGGTCCAATCATTACAGGTAGATGGGTGGGGGATTTTTTTACTGCAGACAGGATATGGGAGAGAATTTAAGAGTGATTTTGTATCCATTTGTATTCTGCAGGCTATCTATGCATATGATTCATACTGCTCCCCCTTCTCCCTTGGTTGCTGCCTTTGCCTCGTGATTAACAATGATCTAGTATCTTGTCACCACTGAGGCAGCAATGGGACTTCAATATGACAGATGCTTTTATGGCAAAAACACTCAAGACTGTCCAGAGCTAAAACCCAGTCTGCAAAACTGAGAAGTGTTGACAGCTGAGGAAAGGTATCCTAGGGTACCACATGCGATTAGATTATTTGATCCTGTACTTCGAGGTAATATCTTGGGCTGATGACTATTACTCCAACTCATTTGTCTGGTTTCTTCACTTTCTTGAACCTGGTTTTTTTTCACTAACACTGATGATAAGATCAAAATATCCAACCATTTGACACAAAGTGCTATTAATTCAGGTGTTTGTAGAATTTTAGGATCTTTCCATTATTTGCTGAAAATGGCTGGCAGGTGTCGAAGAGAACTTTCACGTAACTGTAAGTACAACAAGCATCACACACTAGTTTTTAATGGTCCATTCAGCTTGTATTCCATTCACTCATTTCTATTTGCTATTTTAGGGCTCAGTTCTGCAATGACAAATAGATAAGCTAATTGCTCAGACAAAAATCATACAGATTGACCTATTTAGATCTCTGGGACAGGAGAATTTTGTACAGAATGATGGTAAGTGATGTAGTATAAAAGAAACTGTATTGAAAAAATGCCTCATTATGACTGAAAACATATTAAAAGTGTGCTAAAAAATTTGACTGCCCAGATTACATCATGTTAGTAACGAATGTTGCTAGCAACATCTTCCGTTTAGAGGAGTTTAGAGAAAGCACTCAAATTCCCTTTGTTCTGTTTGACTAATAACATGGGACAAAATGTGAATTATCAATGCTCAGCAGTATTTTGTAGTTTTCTTTTGTTCTAGAAGTGTCTTTGGAAAGCAACAGGCCTGTGATTTCAAGGGGGAATGATATTCAAGTCACCGTTAGCCATGTCCAGCTCTAGTGTATGGCTGATACATCTGGGGGATCACAGTAATTAATTACACATGGATTATGCTATTTTATGCAGTAACCAATGATTCATTAGAACTATATTTTTACTTTTCTACTATTTTTTTCAGGCTGAGAGTGGGTTGTACTTGTTCTTTTATGTGTGATGTTGAGTTACAAAGCCACTGGTTTTACACAGAAATATAGCTGGAAATTTGGTGGGCTTTTTTCTTTTTTAAATATCAGTTCAGTTCGGTTACCTCAGTGAGGACATAGGCATTATCTGTTTGGGTTTTTTTAGACAGAAATGTCTTTCAGCATTTTAAAAGATTTTTCTTGTACATCAATAACAAATTAAATTCAAATCAGCAGTTCAAATCAGCAATCACTTCTAGGAATATTACTCTTTTATTATTTTTCCTCTTTTATTCTGCTTCCTTGACACGATGAAAAGTGAATTTAGTAATAATTATGCCATTTTTATTATTCACCAGGGAGAAGACACTGAATATTCATATTTCAAAGGTAGAACTAACCTCCGGAAAGTAGAAGTAATACTTAAATGGTTTTTATTTCAGTAATGATAATAAATATATTAGAATTGTGTCGTCTTTATAAAAAATACCTAAATTTGAGAGAACAAGATTGTTCGTTTTTCCTTAAGAAGCTCTCTGTGGTAGAAAAAGAAACTCTTGGGTTTTTTATTCTCTACATTGATAGCTGCACCCAGAAATAATAGGCAGTTGTGGTAGAATATACATCATACAAGCTCATTTATAAACAAATCTAACTTTATAAATGGAAATTACGACAAAAAGTGAGGTCTTTTGCAAAATAACTCATTTTTATAGAGGAAATGGCTCAGATGCACTTGACAGTTTTTTGAAAACAACAGAATCGGACTGTGTCCATCAGCTCAACAGGGATTTTTGGCAAGCCTGGTTTTAGAATTTGCCAGGGCCAGCTACTCCCTCTGCCACATGCACTGCACAAGTAACAGTAAATGAGTTGGGGAGGGCTTTTATTTGCAGGAAGCAATGACAGTTCCAGGACCACTGAATTTTTAAAAAGCAGCAGAAGAAAGAAAGTGTGCTTTCTTTGCCCCTGATTTAATGTGCTGACATGCCAGCGTCACTTTAACAGATTAACAAAATAATGTTCACAGATATTGAACCTGCCTTTTACATGCTCAGTGATACATTTTCAACACCCACTCCTATCATTCCTCTTCATTTGCCTACAGAATCTAATCTCACACACATAAAGTAAATTTGATGGACAATTTGTGCTGGATTCTCTCGCTAACAGGGAATTGTATCATTCAGGAAGATTCAAAGTATTATGATTTGTTGTCCTGCATCTCACAAGGAATTGTTACACCCACAGAGATACTTTCACGGATTATGCTACCCTAATGACCTAGAGCACCCTTTCTGTCCTTCCTTCTTATTTGACTGATCCATACTCATACTTCTTTATTGTTTTCCTTCTGAAATAATCCATTCCCTGTTGTTTCCCTATAAGCGGTTTCCCCTGGAGCTAATGTCCCTTTGAAAATGTTACTGTCTTTACATTTTGACTCTAAAATGGTGTGTATGAGGAGGTTCACTGTTATCTTCAGGTGTGCATTCATTGACTACCTTATTATTGACAGCCCTTACTGTTTTATTGACAACCTGTTATTTCTTCCCTTCCTATTTTTCACACTATTTGACCGTATTTTCCAGAAGGCTCATCCTTTTTAGCACCTCAAGTTTCCATTACTAATAAGGCTTAACTTAGAGATATTGGCCCTTATCTCAGTGCTTTGAGCTTAATCCCCTGAGTCAGAAAAATATCATAGTAGCATTGAATGATGAATTTTGGACACTGAGTTTGAGTGTCTTGTTGAATGTTGCAGAAATGATCTCTGCAAGAACAGAGTTAATATTCAGAGGTGTGTGACCTCTGGTTTTACAGTCAGAAAAAGCTAGACTTCTTTTTTTCCTGTATAAGAATATAAAGGTAAAGAAATAAGAAGATGAGGTAAATTTCATATTTATGCTTATTTTCGCCTCCCACAAGGAATCTGAGACGTACTTAAAATGTGATTATTTTGTTCAGATATTCCATTCAGGAAAATGTTTCCACAAGTGTTTTACAGACTCACTGTAAATAACACAATCACATGCTTCAATCATAAATAAGTGAGGAGAAGCAGGAGAGAGAGAACCAAGGCATAAGCAGAGATTTGAAGCCTGCTGCTGGCTCTATGAGTCAGCAGAATGACGAGTGGCTGCTCCAGGTAATAGAGGAGAAACGGAGGCTACCCAGGATGACAAAGCTGAGATAAAGAGGAAGTGCAGAAGCTGGAAGTGTGAGACAAAGTCTGTACAGGAAGCTAAAAGTTTTAGTTTGATTTTGTGTGTGTGTGTGCTTGTTCTTTGTTTTTTGTTGTTGTTGTTTGTTTGTGGGTTTGTTTGCTTGGTTTTGTTTGTGGGTTTGTTTTTGGTTCAGGGGGAATTTTACAGGTTGTATCCCACTTTTTAGCAATGTCTTAAAGGAACATGCAAAACATTTTTTTTTGGTGAAGGTGGATCATTCCACAGCAACACACAAAAAAAATTATTTTGAGTAAACTCTACTGCCATAAACATGTTTCTTACTATACAGAAACAAACAAAAAACCCTCAACAAAGATCAGGAGACCATAGCAGGAAAACCAGGGACAAATGGGTATGTTCATGACTTTGTTAGAGTCAGAATATCCTGAATTGTGACCTTCAGGGAGCTGCCTCTTATTGTGGTTCTAGTGACAGAGATAGCTGAAGAATCTCTGGAGAATAAGGTGAAGGTAATGAGTGGCTGTTCTAAAGTGAGACCTAAGGGAAGAACAAAAATTTGTTTAGGGGAAATATAGGTGTGCATAAATAGGTATGCAACAATAACTCCTGATGAAACTGTACTTTAAAGAGGAGATAAACCCTGTTCTGTTATTATCTCCCTTGTGCTGACTCATGCCTAATGATCTTTGCCCAGAAAAAAAAAAAAGCTAAGATACATGCATTGCCACAGTTGGATGGACATCAAGACTCATCTAGATCTGTCCAAGACTGATCCTTGCTTCAAAGGCTAACTGGGACATAAAAGTCCATGTCTGTGTTGTTAGGTTTTGTCAGCCTGCAGAAGTGAATAGCTGTATGCACACTGCCTGTGGTCCCAGATGCATAATGACTCCTGAACCATGTCCAGAAATGATTTAGGGGAATAACAGTGTCTTTAGAACCCAATGTAACCACTGAATAATAGGACAGCTGAAGTCCAGTGCCTGGGAATGTTTCTTCTTTACAGTTATTGGGTATACCTGTGTCTATCATGATCAGCCATAGTTTAACGCAACTCTTGAGCATTAGATGACTTTTGAAAGTATGTACTGTATTAGCTCCAAACCAGCCACCTACACAGATTACCAAATCCTAGGATTTTTTTCTGTCATATCTGAGCAAGGTATTATCCTACTAATCTCAGACCAAGACATTGAGGATTACAGACTTCAATCCTCTGCGTGCCATCAATACTATTCTAACCTCTGACAAGTTTCTGACTTGGTTTCTCTCTTTATAGGTGTTTCTGAAGATCAAACATTACCACAAAGCTCTCTGAAGATAAGTATCCTTTGTAACAGTTATTTACAATTATCCTTTATTTTTTTAAGCAGAGTTGATGACACTCTGTCTGTAAGTCTGCTAAGTGAAGCTGTTTACAACAAGGAATGTCTTGACCCAGTGTTACCATTATGCCTAATTTTAAAATATGGCCAAAAAAATGTGCCAGATTGAATTTTAGTTACTATTACATGTAATGATTTTGAGACTTCTGTCACAAATAAGTCTTCATAAAAATATGAAATATTAAAATCTAGGTTTGGTATTTGACTGAACTATTGAAAAGGCTCCAGATAATATATCCTGAAAATTTCATGAAAGTATCTTACGGTCTTCTGGCCACAGATAAAAGCCATCATTCTCCTCAGATGATATCCTTTTCTATAGCTTCCTTGATTTAGTCTTCTACCCTTCAATTTCCCATTTATCTTTCTGTCTCAGTTCTGACATTCTTGGCTACACCATAACTTTTTTCTACTGAATCTTTAAAGCCCAAAGGCATAATATGGATAAAGAGATTTTTTTGTCCAATGTCTCTATCTCTATGATTGTCATTCTTTACTTTGCTTTCAAGGATGGAAATTCCAAATTTTGTCCTTGACTCTGAGGTTATTTTTTCCTCTCACAGCTTTTCAGTGTGTTTCCATGCATAGAGCTTTCTCTGGAGTGCTGCCAGAAGTTATCTTTATCTCATCACCCTCCTGCTGTTGCCAAAACCCTTACTCATACGCCAATTGTAATTCAATCATTTATAATCTCTCTTAATTTCTTGTAGATGCATTTTACAAGGTGATGCCAAGATACTGTCAAAGAACATCCATTTCCAATCCATAAGCATCATCAATGTTATCCCCATGATCATATAGCCACAGTCTTGCTGTCATATAATAACCACTGTCTACTGACTGGAATGCAGGAACCAGACATAAGTATTAAACAGGTGAAATTAAATGAACTTTTTGATCACATACTAAACTAGTGGACTTCCAAACTTCAGGTACCATGGCTGTTCCATAGATATAAATTAAAGTGAATTGTCTTGGAGATCACTAGATCTTAACCAGTTTGGGTTTCTACCTTGTTCTAAAAAGACATTTTCCATTCAGAAGTGTATAACACAGTCTAAAATCACAACAAAAGTCTTTTGTAAGTTGAAAATGTGAGAGTTATAAGAGAACAGCCCTGCGGAGAAGGACTTTGGGGCTTTTATTGACAAGCATCTCAATATGATCCAACAATGGTCTTTGCAACCCAGAAAGCCAATTGCATTCTGAGCTACATCAAAAGAAATGTGGTCAGTAGGTCGAGGGAGGTGATTCTGCCTTTCTACTCCACTCCTGTGAGACCCCACCTGGAGCACTGTCTTCAGCTCTGGGGTCCTCAGTGTAAGAGGGACATGGACCTTTTGGATTGAGTCCAGAAGAGGGTCACAAAGATGATCAGAAGGTTGGGGCGCCCCTCCCATGAAGACAGGCTGAGAGAGTTGATGTTTTTTAGCCTGGAAAAGAGAAGGCTCTGGGGAAGTCTTATAGTAGTCTTCCAGTCCCTACAGAGGACCTACAAGAAAGCTGGAGGGGGGCTTTTACAAGGACAAGGGGAGATATCTTGCAACCATTCAGTACTTAAAGGTCACTTATAAGAAAAATGGGACCTGCGGCAACAGGACAAGGGGTAGTAGATTTAAACTGAGAGAGGGTAGATTTAGATAAGATATTAGAAATATATTATTTATTGTGAAAGTGGTGAGGCTGCAAAACAGGTTGCCCAGAGAAAATGTTGATGTCTCATCCCTGGAAGTATTCAAGATCATGTTACATGTGGCTTTGAGCAACCTGGTCTAGTGGGAGGTGACCCTGCATATTACAGGGTGATTGGAACTAGTTGGTCTTTAAGGTCCCTTCCAATACAAACCATTTTATGGTCTGTCACGTGCTAATTTACAACAGATTGTCCTGCGGCTGTTGAAATTGTGACAACAGTAGGTGTTATGTTATTGATTTTAGCACTGTTGTTTGCCTTGATCGTGCTCTATTCCATAAAATGGGCATGGTGGCAATGTGTCCTTTTCAGTATACATTTTTTTCTGTACTTACTCTGCAGTGAACACCATGGTGAACAATTGCTACTGATATGCAAAGATGCTCTGTGGAGATGAAGGTCTATTGAGAATGAAGGTCACACTCCATCTTGAAAAGTTGACTTCAGGCCTTGAGGCAGATGAGGAGCTTAGAGATTTCAGGCTCTAGTTACTATGTTCCATTATGTCTAAAAAAAGGTTTTATAGCTGATTGTGTGCCATACAGATATAAGAGAGATACAGCTTGAGGCAAGGGCATTTTCAGTTTCTGGATTGTAGTAAGGATGTTTTTAGCAACATGCTAATTATACAAATTCTGCATTTCATCCAGTGACTCCTGAAGGTAAAACACAGAAGCTATTCTATGAGCAGATACTTAAATTCATGACTGTCATTTCCCAAGCAAGTATTTCCTATCTTTGGGATGCAAAGATTGGATTGCCTTTCTGACTGTGCTGTGGTACATATTAAACAACATAGATAGAAGATTTTTTTTTTTTTTTCTCACCTCAGTCCCAGTCTCAATTTTATCTCTGAAATAAAATTAACTCTCCCTTTTGGAAATTAAGAGCCTGAGATTTATTTTGGAAATGAACTAGCTAAACCATGATGAAAAAGATGAGAAACACCTCCTCTTCTTGACCCCACCCTGCTATTACTACTGACACCAATGACAGTGACAATACTGACTACTACAAATTCCTTGTTCATGTGTCTCAATCAGTAGAGAACTTGGTGCTTTGATTTGCAGTGGCTGAAGAAAGCTGTTGTACTGCTTAAACTTCATAAACTTAGACAAGTCAGTGGATGCAGGACTCCTTACAAAATAGCTCTAGGTAGCTACTAAACTTCCTTGAATTCGGGAATTTCACTTCAGATGATATCATGAACACTCAAAATCAACTTGCCAGTAGACAAGTTTGTAGGCATTAAAACAATTGATAGACCTAGGAGCCTTAAAAAAAATTGTTTCCACTAAGACCTTAGAGTAGAAATTAAAATTATGCACCTAAATCACATGGAAGAGCTAAGTTGAAAGTAGTGGAAATCCTGTGTTGAAGAGCAGAATTGGATCTTTGCCCAAGTTTCAGGCCAGAGACATAGGATGATGCCTCCCTCCCCAGATACTTTCTGAGGTGAAGACATCCAAAGTCTGTCACAACAATGCAACCCATAAGTTAAAAGCAAGGCTTTTTTTTATATTTCACCCACTCAAATGTCAATCAAGAAGCCTCCTGTGAAGCGACTCTATCATCCTACACTGAAAAGAAGTGTCATGCAGCACTGCCTTGCTGTAAAGGGTTTTTCATTTTTTTCAGCAAGTTTCCCTGATTGTGAACAAACAAAAAACCTTTTTAAAGTTTCTGATTTGTTGCAACTGTACTACAGCTAAAATAAATATTGTCCTCTTTAACCAGTGAAGGTTGAAATATTTGTGTTTATTCATGCTACAAAAAGAAGCTTTCCAGCCTTGAATGTTTCTCAGCTGAGATATATGCCATCTATATTTCCTTTGAATTTTAATATTTTGGAGGAAAAAAAGGAGTGAAGAAACCATACATGGGAAAAAAGAAAAAAGAAAGAAAAAAAAAAAAGAGAAAAAGAATCCACAGATACTTTACACTGTTACCTGGAACTGCCTCATCCTGGCTAACATTATAAATAAATATCTATCATCTAAATATAACTATTTCTTTATCAGCACAGTGTCTACTCAAATAATCAGTCTAACCATGAAGAGAAAAATTTGCTTCCCAATGCCAGATAGATTTACTTAGTCTAAACAGTCCCTAATTTTATTTTATTTTTTTTTAATAGATATTTAAGCTTCTAATCAGAAAATAAATGAAAGGAAATAAGGAACACTCAAATAAATTCATTCTGGTACAGATTTCATGAAGCCTTTTTTTTTTTTTTTTTAATGAATCTGACCCTCTGTTTTCTTGCCTCTTTACTTAGCCTTAGGGAAACAGGCAACTCTGCATACCTGAAGATGTTTTGTGTATGGCAGATTTATAGATCAATAACTATATATAATTCAAATTGTGTTTAACTGTATCTCTCAGTCACTGACAGCACAAAAGTGTCCTGCTTCATCGTATTCTCTTGAGATAAGATTCTTCAAAAGATTTAATGTTATTTTGCCATTTTAATTATATATTGAGTCAAGCACCAGATAGTGCAGGATGAGCATTTCTCTGTCATGGATGTAAACTGAAGTCTTGGGCACACAATTTTTCATCTTTATTCTTTCTGGATGGACAGTTTCCCCTCAGAATGAGCTGCATGTAACATTACTGGAAAAATCAAAAGCTTCAGGTAAACCTAGATCCTTCCTCGACCTTATCATGCAGGTACAAATTTACAGCAAAATTTTCACAGCAGTGTACCTTCAGTATACAAATGGAAAACTCTACAGAAACTGAAATAAGGCAGATGTCTAGTGCAAATGGAAGTTTTCAGATGTATGTGTTAGTTTCCATTGACTTTGCAAAGTAGTTAACCTCTGCAGGAAGACTGGGTTGCTGCTTCATTTGCATAGATGTCATCTAAGTTCAGCTGAACCTCTGAATCTTTACACGATCAAGGAAAAGAGGAGAGATGCAAGAAGCAGGAATATAGAGAATGTGTCTTGCAACTACCTTAAACAGGAAAGAGCAGTAAATAACTCTTAAAATTGCTTGGCAGGTGGGTGCTCTACTTATCAATAGCTGTAGAACCAATTTGGTTATTAAGTTGTACCTAGGATTGTTCAGTTATATCTAAGACTGTTCAGCTTTGACAAAACAAAGCTACGCTGACTTAGATCTTTGTGCACAGGATAACAGAAATCAAAAAAACAAAAGAACACAGAGACACATGGACTTCAGTATTTCAGTCAAAGGGACTACCTGCAACTTGAAAAATAAATTTGAGAGTAGCTCTTCAGGAAATTTGCAGATGTTGACCTCCTGAAGGAGGAGAAATCAAAGGGGATGAAGAACAGACAAAATACAAAAACACAGGAGTATGCAGAACTGAAGGCAAGCCCAAGTTAATTCTATTAGAACTGCCTTGGCATTCCATTTTCATCTCAATGACTTATTAGGCAGTAGGCTCAAGGAAAGTGGTTTTGACTTCTTAAAAAATAGCCAAGCCTTTTATGACACCCTGCCCTTGGTTAAATGTGAAATTATGCAATAAAATATTAGCTTAAAAGTAAATTTTGTAATCTTACTCTCCCTTTTCTCCTCTCTACAATATCTTGCATGAGAACTGTCTACATTTATTTTTGTGCCATCTATCAAACACACAGACAACTGTCAGTTCAGTCTAAGGCCCCAAAATGTAGCTTGATATAACTTTTATAAAGTCTTAAAATTGTTCTACCTCCTACCCAGTGAAGGGTCCTTACATTCAAGAAAGACCTCTGTCAGTGTGCATCCGTTATGGTCAACCTTCTACTGTCTACAACCAGTCAAACATCTGAAACTGGGACCGTTTTCAAATACAGTTCAGTGACACAATAGGAGGAAGTAGAAACAGACTTGAATTTTGCTCTCACTCTATTTGTGAGTACTACTTGGGTAAATAAAGTTGCTCCGAACTGGTAAAGCTTTGGATATACATTCACTGGAAAAAACATTTTCTGCCTTTCAGGATAAGCAGCACTCTTTTTCACATCTGGGTCTTAAGGACATCCAAATTTTGGCTGAGGTAACTGATGTGGTTTTGCATTTTATCTACTGAATTGGACACCTGTTAAAGTCAGCAGGATGGTGTCCTCTTACATCAAGTAGATTGAATTAAATCATCTTTGTTTATATAGAATCATAGAATGGCTTAAGCTGGAAAAGACCTTACAGATCATCTAATCCAACCTTCCCACAGACATATAGAAAAGAGGGAAAGAAACTTACTTGGTTTATGCAAAAAAAAAAAGCCAAAGCATATCCTGACTGAATGCTCCCCAAACAATGTTTGCTCATGAAGAGCAGTATTATTAAGACCTGACTATTTTGAACAAGTATTCTTTCCCATAACTACTGAGCACAAAGACCAACAGCCTCTCACAAACCATAATACTGATGTTTCTGAGATTGTGCTCTTCCTGCCTTGCTCTGACACAGACAATCCAAAGTACAATCAAATCATGGTTGTAGCAGGTCAATTCCATTATGTATTGTACCCAGACACTACATAATATGCAGTGCAAACAAGGAAGAATCATATCTCTTTTCTTTATGAAAGCCCTAACAGTTTAAAGCCTAGAAGCAACCTTAACAAGTGTTGACCACGTTTCCTAGTTCTGAGTTTCATCTATTGTCATGAAGTTGCTCCTTTTCTGGGAGACTTACTTGGAGAAAATACTGTATTTACATTGCGTTGCATAGGGTTTAACAGCAAATTAACATCAGTGAAGGCTACTAGAGGCTACAGCAGTATATATGATGAGTGTTAATACATTTATATTTCATAAGGGCACCACGTGATTCTCTTAATCCATACTTTTTACTAATTAAGACAGCCTACTGTAATATGCTAATATTTCAGTCAGTCTTGTTACATCCCTCACATCACCTAGACCTATAAAAATGATCCTGAGTGACTGAAATGCAAGAATTCTTCTCACAACCATTACATTTTATTTCAGTTAAGTGATTTTTAATCCACTGTAAGATTATGCTCCTTACCCCATGGAGATTTATACTGTCTTGAGAGTTCCTTATAAAGAAGTATCAAAGTAAGTTATGTCCATTGAGTCACCTTTATGTACTGTTTTATTAACTTTTTCAAGGAATCTGAACAGGTCAGAGGTGAGCTATTTTTCTTTGGAGAGCTTATGATCCTATTTTCCATATACTGTACTACTCTCTCCTTAATGAAGCCCCTACCATTTCCTTGTCATTTTTATTTCCAATATGCACCTTAGCTTAGGTGTTTATGTTCCAATAATAAACTTAGTAGCTTATGTTCCAATATATTCACAAGTAGGATTTCCAAATCTTAAAAAAAAAAATCTTTGTGGTTTGCTTTCATTTCCTCATCCAAAGATACTGCATAATTTATATGTGTTAACAATGGAAAGTACATCATTTCACAGCAGGAAAATTCTATCTTAAAAGGAATTATTGCCTTGGCTAATTTTACTTCTGAGATTCACTATATTCATTGGAGAAACATGACTTCAATGGATTCATAGAAATGGTGTCTGGAAGAGACTTTTTGAGCTCTTTGCTTCACATTCCCACTTGAAGCAGTGCCAGTGTCCCCATCAATACATGTGGCTCCCTCATAACTTTGTCTAGGAGAATCCTGAAGCTCTCCAAAGATGGAGATTCCACAGTTTCTGTGTGTAACCTGTAATAGTGTTGTACAACCTTCCCAGTGATTTTTTTTTTTAACTAATAGCAGATCTAAACCTCTTAAGCCACAGTGTTTGACTGTTGCACCTTGTTTTGCCATCTTTCATTTCCAAGATGATTTTGGCTTGATCTCAGTGGGAAACAATATCAGAGAAAGCTTTTTATTTGCATATCTGAAATAAAATTCAGTACAGAATGAGATAGCACCCTGCATCACTTCCTGTAAACGTCAATAGCTGACATTTCTTTTTGTAATGCTTTCTCATGGGTTACTGACTATATTCCCCAGTTTAATACTTTAATGTTTACCAAGATAAAACTGCATCTATTTTTGTTGAGAATCAGTCACCAGAGTTCTTGGGCTCTTCACACACTAACTCTTACATGATGATTTACAAAAGTTTCTCGATGAACAGTGGGACTAACGAATCCTATATTCCTACAAATGTATGTCCAGTAATTCTCAATATTCCAATCCATCGGCTGCTGTCCCTATACTTTCAGAGAAGTATTGAAGGATGTAGAATTTTAGTTCTTCACAGAGTCCTAGGTAACTTCTCACAAAGATCAAAACTCCCTTCCCTTTCCATGCTGATAGGGTAGGAAAGAAGCGCTGTGGCTGATTCAGATATGTGTTTGTGGATGGGTCACCACACAGGTTATGTAACAGAGATTCAACAAAGTCATCCTAGAGTTTTTCTGTGGTAAGCTTAGGACCTAATATCCATTTCACCCTCTCTGTAGGTCTGGTTTAGACTGATCACTGTGTTTGGAATTAGCTTGGGGAGGTTGGGGACAGTGGGAGATAAAAATCAGGAGATACAAATAAAACCACAATAAAATGCTTTTAAGCTACAACTCCACTAGAAAAGCAAATCAACAAATGACTGAGTTGTCTCTCTTTTAGGTTTATTTGAATCACTGAGTCATAGAATCATAGAATTGTAGAATGATAGAATGGTAGGGGTTAGAAGGAAACTCTGGTTATTATTGAATCCAACCCCCTTGCCAGAGCAGGATCACCTATGGCAGGTCACACGGGAACACATACAGGTGGGTTTTGAAAGTCTCTAGAGAAGGAGACTCCACAGCCTCTCTGGGCAGCCTGTTCCAGTGCTTTGTCACTCTCACAGTATAGAATTCCTCACGTGTGCATTGCTGTTCCATGGATAACTTATCATCCCAAGGACTCCAAGGTCCTTCTCCATGGGGCTGCTTTCCAGCAGGTCAAGCCCTAACCTGTACTGGTACATGGTGTTATTACTCCACAGGTGTAGGACTCTACATTTATCCTTTCTGAACTTCATTAGGTTTTCCTTTGCCCAGCTCTCCAGTCTGTCCAGATCTCTCTTGATGGCAGCACAGCCCTCCAACGTACCAGCCACTCCTCCCAGTTTTGTATCATCTGAAAACTTACTAAGGGTACACTCTATCCATTCACCCAGGTCATTAATAATGATGTTGAGTAAGACTGGACCCAGAACTGATCCCTGGGGAACACTGTTAGATACAGAATCACAGATTGATAGGGGTTGGAAGCGATCTCTGGGGATCATCTAGTTCTATCCCATGCTAAAGCAGATTTATCTAGGGCAGGCTGCACAGGATTGCATCCAGATGGGTTTTGAATCTCACCAGAGAAGTTTCTGCCTCTCTGGCCAGTCTGTACCAGTGGTCCATCACCCTCACAGTAGTTTCTCCTTATGTTTAAATGGATTTTCCTCTGTGGCAGTTTGTACTGACTAACACCATTCTTTTGACACCCATTCTTTAGGTATTTACAATCATTGATAAGATCCCCTCTCAGTCTTCTCTCAACCTTTCCCCATAAGAGAGATGCTCCAGTCTCCTCCTCATCTTTGTAGCCTCTGCTGCACGCTCTCCAGTATTTTTCTGTCTCTCTTGAAATGGGGACATCAGAACTGGACACTATTATCCCTATGTGGCCTCACTAGGGTAGTGTAGAGGGGGAGGAGAACCTCCCTTGACCTGCTGGTCACACTCTTCTTGGTTGTTTTTTTCCTTCTAATATGAACTATTTAAACATCTACTTAAATATATTTAAGTATATCATCTACTATAACATCTACTTAAATATAGGAGGCAAATCCATTAATCTAAATCAAAAAATGTTTGCATCACAATTTGCTTGCTCTCTCTGTCTTGTATCTTGGGAGGCAGGCAGACGCTGTTTCTAATTTTCTGCAATACTGGACAATGTACTACTTATGCTGAACACTGGATCCTCCCTTCAAATGTTAGGCCACATTGCTTCTAAATGCTGTCAGAATTCCTGCAAAGGATGTCTCAGTCATGGCCACTGTGTTAATGCTGTTTCAAGAAACTGTGGAGTTTTTTTTAGGGTGAATGTGATTTTACAGGAAAGAGATACCAAGACCAAATATCTGAGAACAAAACAGATTTTTC
Source organism: Chloroceryle aenea (assembly GCA_013399075.1). Lineage (NCBI taxonomy): Eukaryota > Metazoa > Chordata > Aves > Coraciiformes > Cerylidae > Chloroceryle > Chloroceryle aenea. The sequence continues at coordinate 109,803 of VWZY01010819.1, forward strand.
CAGGAACATTTATCCAAGTGCAAATGTAGGTAGATCTCACACTCATTTTAATAAGCTGCCTGACGTGTAAGAGCTGACTAAGTAAGATCTTCACTCATTATTCACCAAACTGGAGTCAGACTTTTTACCAGGCCTGTTGCAATGGGACAAGGGGGATGGTTTTGAACTAAAAGAGGGGAGATTACGACTAGAAGTAAGGAAGAATTTTTTTACACTGAGGGTGGTGAAACACTGGCCCAGGTTGCCCAGAGAGATGGTAGATTCCCCCACCCTGGAAATATTCCAGGTGAAGTTGGACAAGTATTTGAGCAACCTATTCTAGTTGCAGATGTCCCTGCTCAGTGCAGGGGTTTGGACTAGATGGCATTCAAAGGTCCATTCCAATGCAAAGCATTCTGGTTCTACAGAACTGGAAGCATGATAACATGATCCATGTATGATGCAATCCCTTTACCTTTTTCTGACTATATAGGTAAAGGGAAAAAGGCATGAAAAGGACAAAAGACTCTTGCTTCCCCACTAATTTGAATAAGGGGTTTGGGGGAACGTGATCTCTGGTATATATACTTTTCAAAACCTAGTGTTCAAAGCTTTTTTCAGTTCCTAAACATACATTTTGCTTACATAGCTTCCCTATATCTATACTTCACTATAAAGTCCAGTCCAAGCCAGTGGTAGCATTATCTTCAAGACCTGGTGCACAGCTTAGTAATTCCAGCATTTGAAAGTGGAAAGTAGTGAGTGTAATTACTAGGAAAGATATTTAGCAAATGCCCTGTACATTCATAATCTTATGCAAAAAAATGAGATGGCTACATACCCACAGTAACTCTGATGACTTTAGTATACTTAGTATGGATTTAGCTCATCAAGAGAAATGCTAGACATATCTCAGTCTTTAAATATATTCACTTCCCTTTGAAATTGATTTAATGAGGAGGCTGATTTGGCCTACACAATCAACAGAATCAGACTTTAAAAATGCATATTATATTACATTATATATATGTATATGTATGCATGCACAAGCACATACACGGTTATATTTGTGTATAAATATATATATAGACAAACACTCTTTTGGCTCTTCTCATCATCTTTCTGCAGCAGGCAGTTAAGAAAACAAGTCGAGAACCCTTCATTCTCTAAAAAAACCCACTCAAATATGACATCACTATTATTTTATATCACCTAAGGCTCTGAAAGTTAACAGAGATTTCTCTAAAAAAACCCAACTCTACAGCCTTTTATACAAGAGCAGTTGTAAAAGGCAGTATTGTCTGCTTATTCAATGCTATATTTTATTATAAACTCACTTTAACCAAACAGAAAAATTAAACTGATTTCCCATTGATATATCCCATTATGTATCTGAAAGAATTTGAAAGGTTAAGATCTAAGGTAATGAGTCTGCAGAGTATTTAGAAATTGCCTACATTTTAGGGAAAACTGAGCAGTTAGTTTTCTCTACCTGCTCACATTTGCATTTTACTTACTAAAACTGAATTATTTTAACTTGTTTCCAGGGGAATAAGAAATATATGACAGCAGTAGATTTCAAACCGAAGAATTTAAATGCTATAATTACCAGGTAGTAAGAAGGGGGGCAAAAGTTTTCATCTGAGGCCATGTGTGCCCATTAAGTCGGGACTCTATTGCTGAGAGGCATTAGCTGTTTTCTACGGATGTGCTATTTTTATGCAGATGTGCAAAATGCAATTTTTCATATTGTTAGCATATAAATCCCATTTTTAAGCATTCATTATCTCTATTCTCACATTTTTCATAAGTGAATTCTTGTTTGCAACACTAGTTTATATGTGGTAACCTAAAAAGATAATCTAATACACAAGATCTATGGTCACCAAAAGACTGCTTTCCATTCTTGTTCTATTCACTGTTTTTAAGAATAGCAACATGCCTAGAGATGTGGAGAGGAAAATAATAACTGCCTATAGCTATTCGAAAGGTTTTAGTTTAAAAAAAGGGTAAGAATTAATTTAGTATAATAATGGGTATGTCTATGAGTTATGGGATAAAATTGAGAAATAGAAAATAATAGCTCAGTGTTGAGAGGAGAAGTGGGAAAAGAAGACGAAGAAAAAGAGACCTATTAATCTGTAGAGTAATCTCCAAAGGGGAATAATATAAGTCCCATTTCTTGACATTTAAAAGTAGACTGAACAAAAGGTGAATAAATGTACAACAGGGAACAATAGTGCATTATCAAAGAGATTAACGAAGTGATCTAATCGAGCTTTGCTGCCTGAGTCACTGTTCACTGATAGATGCCAATAAAGTGTTCTATACAGGGCACTTAGGACTTTTATTAGCTGTGCTCAGAGGTACAGACCTGTCATTTTAATTAAAAATATTCCAACCTTCCCCCAGTTCCCTTCTCCAACTTCTCCCTTTCCTCTACCACATCTGTGTTTATTGTGTGATGAGCTGCATCACAACACATCAGGGGTAGAAGAAGGAGCCTGGGGAGTCAACAGCAATAACCATCCCTCTGCTGGATCTCAAAATCATACCCAGAGCTCAGGACTGTAAGAAGCTCTGCAGATGATAAAGCAGCACTTTTAACTGCAATACTAAAATCTTCCTAAATATATTTATCTCACAAAAATTATTGTATGAGATTAATGAATGGACCAGTCATGCTATATGCCTTAGATCAGTATACAGAACATGTTAGAAGAAGGATGCCAAACTCTTTAGTGAACTGTTAAGAATAACACTATCTTCAGTGAAGTCTTTGATCTATTTTCCTCAGAAATGTAAGAAATGCGACAGGATTATGATTCCTTTTTTTCTGCCCTGTCAGGCTGCTCTGTAATTCCTTTTGCAAACCACTTAAACTTCTTAGATAGAACAGCTCACAGAATCGTAGAATGCTTTAGATTTGAAATGACCTCTAAAGGTCATCTAGTCCAAACCCCCTTCAGTGAGCAGGGACATCTACAACTAGAGCTGGTGGCTCAGAGCCTTGTCCAACTTCTCCTGGAATGTTTCCAGCGATGGGGCATCTGCCAGCTCTGCAGTCAACCTGTTCCAGTGTTCCACCACTCCCATTGTAAAATACTTCCTTATATTTAGCCTGAATCTACACACTCTTAGTTTAAAGCCATTACCCCTTGTCCTGTCTCAATGGACCTTGCTAAAAAAGTCTGTCCCCATCTTTCTCATAAGTGCTCTTTAAGTATTGAAATGATGAAGGAAGGTCATACTGGAGCTTTCTCCAGGCCGAACAGCACCAACTGTCTCAGCCTTTCTTCACGCAGCCTAGTGTACAATTGACTTTTTGGGCTCTGACTGCACATTCCTTGCTCATGTCCAAATTTTCATCCACTGGTACCTCCAAGTCCGCTGCAGAGTTGCTCTCAATCCTTTCATCCCCTACCCTATATTGATATAAACAGCACTACTGCCAGTATGGATCCTGAGGAACATCACTTGTCACTGATCTTCATGTGGACATTGAGCTCTTGACCACTACCCTCTGGATGTGACTATCCAGAAAATTCCTTATGCACCAAACAAATACATATGACTCCAATTTAGAGAGAAAGATGTAGTTCATAAGCAGAAGATATTTATCTTCTCTTATCTTTCCCTGGTCCTTCGGACATATTTGTAGATAGAAACCATACTCTCTGTCAGCTTTCATTTTGGCAGACCCGATGAACCAAACTAATGTTTTCTCTGTTCCTCATATTGTTTGCATAGCTGTTTCTGCATCGATTCCAATTTGCATGGGAAATTATTAAATATGAATATCCTACCTGGGAACTATGCACAATAGACTAGGAGAGGAATACCTGTTGCAAATGTGTTCGTATTTTCAAATTATGGTAGTGTAAATACTTCCATTCATGTGATTATAGAATCACATCTGGTATTCCTCATGGTCATCTTACTGACAGGTGTCCTGTGATTTACTAGCAGAAACAAAACTTTCCCTACCACCTGCAGATATAAATCTCCAGTTTAAGTGGTACTTTATGTTCTAAGTTCCTAAAGACCTGAATCTCAATTTTTACTATTAAATGCCATCCCACTTCTATATTTCCCATCCGCAAAGTTATTCGACCAGTACAATATTCTGTCCATCACATGACTGGTCTTGTGATTAATTTATTTATAAATTGAAAACAGCCCCCTAACTACCTACTCCATGAATATCTTTCTGATAGGCTTGTAGTTCCTTTTCTGATATGGCTTTTATAACTAGCCCAGCAGCCAGTTCCTTACCCATCCTAGTACTGACACTAAACTAATTTTCACTGCTTTAAATAATGATTTACCACATGGTACTACATCCAAGCCTTCACAAAAATCCTGATGAATTAAATCCTCCTATGAGTGGAAAGATTTTTAAACTCAATCCAAATTATCTATATATTAATAAAAATTTCATTGTTTTATTTTTACAAGGGAAAGTAAGAGTCCTTTGGTATACATTCTGAATCATTCATCTGATGCACCCCAACTGAAGTCATCTTAGCTCCAAACTGGGAAACGCAGCTTGTTTCATTATCTCCACTTGTCTGTGATCATGTTAATTACCAGCTTTGGAATTCTTTTTATAGTTCCTACATTCTCATAGATGCTGAACACACTGCCCTCAAAGCAAGACACCTGTTTTTAAGCACGAGCAATGGCTTTTGGGATTCGAAACACCAAATCCTGTACAAATAGCCAAGACATAAAATTTAAACTGTTGGCTTATGGTGATACATCACTGCCGGTATGAGATCACTTCTTTATGGGTTGGTAGGGAGTAACAGCTGAGAGGATTGGCTTCCATTTCCAGGATGACATCAGGGGTAATCTACACCGATTTATGAAAGGAAATCCTATTTAACCAGATTGATAGTCACTCACAAGGGGATGACTGGCTCAGTGGATGAGGGGATGTGGCTTGTTTCTCTTAACTTTAGTAAGGTGTTTGGCACTATATCCCATAAATCCTCATGGAAAAGCAAATGAAGTATAGCATAGGTAATTGGACATTGAGATGGATCAAAAACTGGCTTAAGAGAGTTGCAGTGAGTAGCACAATACCTAGTTGGAGGCCAATCACTAGTGGTTTAATTTGGAGGGAAATACTGGTACTGACACTGTTCATCATCTTCATTAATGACCCAGATGAGGCAGAGTCTACCTTTAGCAATTTTCCAGGTGATACAAAACTAGAAAGAGCTGATAATACACCAAAGGATTTTCCAGCGATCCAGAGAGATCTGGACAGGCTGGAGAAATGGGCTGACAGGAATCTTGTAATCAGAAAATTACCTGTGTAGTCACAGCTGACATTGGCCAAATATGAGACAGCAATGCACCCTTCCAACCTTCTGACTACATTAGAAGTGCAGCTTATTGACAGGTGTCAGCAGGCTGAGGGAGGTGATCCTTTCTTTAAGCTCAGCACTGGTGAAGTCACATCTTGAGTGTCTAGGCCTGCTTCCTCCAGTACGAAAGAGACAAGGACATACTGGAGTGAGTCCAGGAAAGAACAATAAAGGCAGTTAACATACTGGACAATTTAACATATGAAGAGAGGCTGAAAGAGTTGGGACAGTTCAGCCTGGATAACAGATGGCTCAAGGAATCTTAGCAAAGTGTATAAATACCTGGCTGGGGCAAGGAGGGGAGTAAACAAGATGGACCCAGGCTCTTTTCATAAACTCCTAGAGGAGCTGAAACTGAGGAAAAAGTGAAATACACAAAATTTCATTTAAACACAAGAAAACACTGTTTTTATTGTGACAGTGTTTGAACACTGGAACATGTTGCACAGAGAAGTTATGGAGTGTCCAACCTGGGAAATATTCAAACCTGGACTGGACACAGCCCCTTGAGCAACCTGCTGTGGCTGTCCCTGCTTTGAGCAGTGGTGTTCAGCTATATCACCTTCAGAAGGTCCTTCTAACTTCAGCAGTTCTGTGATTCATGATTTTATAGTACAAATAATTCACATTTGAGTTGTTGAGAAAGGAAGCTTCCTGGCAGACTGTTATTCACCAGAGCAACTGTGAAGTTCTCCCTCTCACTTTGTGCTGAAAGTAGCTTTAACTTACTAGCTATAAGACATTTATAGAGTGTTGTCATTTTGGGCAACTATTTGTGGAGGTTTGAAATTTGTATGAGATTGATATGTAAAATATGATTTTCCTCTGCAGTCCTCTCTCTTGGATAAAGGCAGATGGATAAATTCAGTATTCTAGGCACATTTTCTTCTATGGAAAGAGTGAAATAGCCTTTCTGCCCTACTTTTTGGATGATATTGTTGGTAGAATTTAAGACAGTTTGAATAACAACATGACTAAAATACAGATTTCTTGTTAATAACCTTTGTTTAAATAGATATGATTTTCTGTGCAGCTTTTGCAGACACTGACCTGTAGCTGAAATTTGGCCCCTACCTCTTCCTAAGGCAAGGATCTACAGACATATAGCTTTGTATCAAAGGGTGTCAAGACTGCAGAGATGCTGACTGTCGGCACTGACAGGGAATTTGAAACATAGGGAATTGAATTCCCATGGTTCAAGGCAGTTGTTGCAGTGAACTGAATACAGTTAATTTAATATTAACCACATGGACTTAAGTTCATATAATTTTAATCAGTTCAAGGAAATATCAAGAATGAGTTGCCTTTCCATGTTTTTTTGTTTTGTTTGTTTGTTTTGTTTTTAATTATAATGAGAAATATTGATGTTGAGGGTTTAATTTTTTTTTCCTTACTGCAACCATCATCTGTAACAATTAAAATGTATCATCAGTCACCATATAATGCTGATTCAGTGGCAAGCTTTTGGTGGGATTTGTTTCATGTCTAGGAGTGACTGGTTTAGAGTTGCATTCCCAATTACATATTAAGGAAGGAAAGAAAAGTGGATAGAGACAATGAAAAGAGACAGACAGGCATGTGTTTACATGTGCACACACACAAACAGACACAAGTTAGACTCAGGAGAGAAAATAACATTCCTTTTTTTTTTTTTTCCCCCAGTAATAATAACTATGCATATTTTGATAACAAAATAGGTCTCGCAAACAGAGGTCTGCAAGAGGATAATGACTTCACAAAATGTGACTGACAATTGCTGTACTACCTCTTTAATCATGCTTTTATTTCTATCAAGAATGCCTTATACTTTCATCATGTTTCAAGCACACGCTAGAGCTGAATGTGCTACTGAAGCTTCAAAGGAATGACTAAACAGAGAGTTTGTGCAGAACTAAATGGGCTGATGAGTTTAGTGAACACATGAAAAGTAGTACAGTGCTATATCATACAGTCACACCACTAGAAAGGGTTTTATCTTCTGTAGCTGGTGTTCCCAGAAACAACCTGCATTATGAGACATTTTAGATTAAATTAATTACTTATGGGTTTCTGTGCTAAATATCTTCTGTAACTATTTACCCAACTGATGCATTTAACCATGTCCTTGCCATAACTGTTGTGGTATGTTTTCCTCAGGACAACAGCAGTCTCATACCTCAGGAGATCTTTCTATCATGCACAAGGAAATAAGAAACTAATAAATTATGACTAAGACTGATGGGAGATTATTACTGTCCAGGAGAAGAGTATGTGGATACCATAACAAATTCTGAATGTTCTTCAAGCATGAGGACCATCTAGCTCCAGTTGGTGGGAGATTCCCATCACATCATATTCTATTTCTTTGCTATTGGTTGTAGAACTATGAAGCAGGTGTAAATCAGGCACATGTGCATTAGTAGCTCCATAACTGTTCGGTACAACTTCTATAGAGGATAGAGAATCCTTGAGCCTTACTAATGCTAATTTCCTACAATGGAATTGATTTCAGCCCACCAGTTCTGTCAATTCTTCCACTTCTGCATGATATACTCCCTGCCATTTCTCTTCTTGCATTGAAAGGACTGCAAAGCCCTCTCTGGAACTAGGATTTCAAGTCCTTCAGTTGGAACTGTGAACCTATATATCTTTGTGGGTTTGGCTTAATGAAAGTCCTGAATTTTACCATCCAAAATTAAAGCAAAGCTAAGCCCCACTATTTTAAAAGCATGGAAATGTACCTATAAATAATCTTAACAACTTCTCGCTCCTGCTTTAGGATGAGTATGTGTAAGTACTTAAAATGATACTAGAAGTGATGCCTCTTCACAGTGCAGTAATCATTATTCCCTAATGAAAGATTTAACTGGAAATTCAGCAAGACTTTGCAAGAGATTAGAACTTGTCAAACTTGGCTGTGATGTTCACAGTGAAATAAGAAGAGTCCCAGCTGGAAGAAACAATTGAATTTTAGTACTTCCATATTTTTAAAAATAGTTTTATTTGGGCAGTGGTCATCTACAATATAGTTTGCAATCCTGGTCTCCATGCCCTCCAGATTATAGGTCACACTTATTCCTTAGTTGTACAGTCACATTTTCTTTCAAAGGAGGATAGCAATACGAAAGAATTTTGTGCATCCAGGTACCATTCCTACAGGGAGTTAGGCTATGAACAGCAGTGCAGCCATTAAAGGTAAGAAAAAATAACAGAAACTCTGAAGAGGTTGTTCATCATGAAATTCTTTTAAAGAATGTTATTCATCATCCTCTGTCAAAGGACCCAGAGTAATGGCAAAGAAATGCCATCAGCCTTAAAACAATTTATTCAAATGCAATCACTGCATAAAGTAGTGTATTTTAGCTATATAGCAGATTGAAAAAACCTATGTTATTACAATGATAGAAGATGAAATATGAAACATGGCTGTGCTTTGTAAAGATCAATTTGAGGACTTTCAGAAGGCTTACTGCATATATGAATGTCATAGTTTTATACCAGACAGCAACTAAAAAAATTAATTCTAAAATTAACTCTCTCCCAGCCAAAACCAGCAGAATGACATACGACTTGTTAATTTGGGAAGGTACACAACTTTTTCCATATCTAACACAGTAGTTTAATTTCAAAGTGAAAAATTAAAATCAAATGTATTTATGGAATTCTGATCTGTGCTTATGGTAGAAAATAATTCTCCCTCTAAAATTTATTTATGATCAAAAAACTTTGAAGAATGTAATATTTGCCAACTTGTTCCAATGTAAGAAGAAATGAAGAAAGTGTTTTAAAAGAAAAGTAGTCTTAATTTCTACGACAGCAAATGAGTGTCCATTGCACCATAGTTACAGTGGAGATATAGAGTAGATCCATTGCAATATTTTGAACACATCCCACAAACTAATCTCAAGTAACTTGCAGTTCAGGGACTTGTGAGACCTTTGTGCCCCTGCAACATGGCCAAGGATTTCTCAGAAAAACTAGTACAATCAAGTAGTGTCCTTGGAGGTTATCAAAAGACAAATGTAATTTTTTCTCCGTGTTTCAAATTCTGAATGAAGAAACCTTGTGTTAGCAGGTTCATCTTCTAGTAATGTAAAAAATATTCATTTTCATGATTCATCCCATAAAAACAGAAGAAAGTCAACTTTCCATTCTTTAGTACATCTTTAATACTTTTCACACTAAAGAAAAGTGGTTCATATATGGTCTTGAAGGTATCATTTTCCCTCACCCATTCACTCTTTATTTAGCATGCTTATGAATGTAACTAGACCAGCTGGACAAATATCATGGTAGGTGATCTCTTCCTGACAACTTTTTTTAATTCTTTCCATATTTGCCTGCCAGTACCTTATGGATTTCTTAAATAATTTTCATCTAAAAATATTAAAGAGACATTAGAGTAAATAAGACTTGTTTTATTATTTTGATTATAGTATTTGTTTGGTCAGCAACCAGACCAAACAGCATGCACCTGGTCACTAGCATATATCTTTCTGTTTTCCAGATAAATATATTTCCTGCTACATATGAAAATACCCTAATATACTATTTGATGAAAATTTCACTTTAAATTGGCACATTATATAGAACACTAGAGTTATGATTTTTTGTTTTGTTTTGTTTGTTTTACTTCTTTGTTGTTGTTTGTGTTTGGTTTTGTTTTATCTGAAGGTCAGGTAAGCTTGCTGAGTCAATCAGAGACACAATATAGAAGATAGCAGGCACTCACAGTTGTATGAAAATCTCTTGTAAACTTTGTTGGTTTAGCATATGCTAAAATCTTCCTCTCCCTCCCCACTCTTGACTGCCTTGACAAAAACTTCATTTTTGAAAAAAGTTTTTTAGTCATGCTTAAAGTCATGCAAAATTATGGGTAAAATAATTATTATTTTGTACCCACTTTGTATCATCAAACTGCACAACCATAGTTCAGTGTGAAGCATATTGGTGCTTTTCTATCTCATTAGATTCTTTTCCAGGCCTTGAGTGTTGGCTGTAATTTGCAGACATGTAAATGTGCAGAAGTGCGTCATATATAAATTAGTAAAGCCAGAAAATAACAAGCCCTTTTGGAATTCTTTCACTCTTACAAATCAGCACTCTAAAATCTCCAGTCTAGGAAACATGCAGAAGTTCAAGCAGCATATTACTCTGTATAAACACCTTTTTACTATATTCTGACAGCTTTTGACAAACGTAGCGCTGAGCAAAATCATTTGCAATAGCTGCATCTGCCTTTTTAGAATCCATGATGAGAACTGCAAAGACTAGTTATTTATTTAAAAGTCAAGTCTATGTTCAGCAGACTTCGTGAAGTGTGAACAGTGAAATCACTTCAGTGTCATCTTTTTCTGTTTCTAAGTGGAATGTAAACATTTTATAATTTCCTAACCTGTACCTTTGGTGGTTTAGTTTATTCATGAAGAATATTTAGCAAGTAACTTTTGATAACAAATCCTTTTGAATTAATTCACAAGATCTTCTCTGAAATGAGAATTCCTGGGTGACACTGACCCCGACTATGTAACAATGCTCAGGATCACTTGGGTTGTGAATACTTCAATCAATGTGAGTATGTCTGTATTTGTTCCAAACTCATTATTTGACTGAATATTTGTTCCCATGATACCTCAACACAAAACGTCTTAGGTTCTTCTGGTGCCAAAAAAGTGTAAACAATATTTGTACTGGTTGGCCAGCTCTAGTATCTAGTATGCACAATTATGGTGACATTAAGGAAAGTCGGGTACTGGAAGAAAAACAATGGATGCATGCTTCCAGGTTTTGTCATAAAGCTAAGCATAGAAATGTCTCTAGTAATGCAAATTAATCAAGCTTTCATAAACCACCTGGTTTTATCTGTGTAAGGTCTGAAATGAGTTCACTCTTGTCTCTCTTTTTTTTTTTTGGGCTGCTTTACATGGCACCAGGCCTGCTGCCAACAGAGGGGGAATGCCTGTCTCATAGAGGGAAAAGGATCCTGGAGCAAGAGCTAGTGGGGCTCATTGAAAGTCTTTAAACCAGTCTCAAAGGGGGATGGGGATAAAACTGGGCTTGCTAAAGAGGAGCCTGGCAGAGACATGTCAATACCATTAGGACAGTGAGGTCTTACAGTTGGCTGTCTTGGTGGAAGTGGGAGACAATGATCCATGCAGAAGCAAAGACACAAGAGTTCATAGGCTCGTAAATATTAAGATATCTGAGAACTGGCTGGTAGGAGCTAGAGCTTCTCTGTCTGAGAAGGTGGCAAGATCATCAGTCCAGCTCGAGTGCATCTATACCAATGCACTCAGCTCGGGCAACAAGCAGGGCTGAACATGGTCCAGCAGTGTGGTGAGGCACACTGAGCAAGAAGGCAATGTCATCCTTGTCTGTGTCAGGAATAGTGTGGCCAGCAGGACTAGAAAAGTGATTTACTTTGCACTGGTGATGCCACACCTTGAGTACTGTGTTCAGTGTTGGGCAGTGCAGTACAAGAAAGACACTGAGGTGCTGGAGTGGGTATAGAGAAGGGCAACAAAACTGGTGAAGTGTCTTGCAAATAAGTCTTATGAGGAGCAGCTGAGGGAGCTGGAGCTGTTTCGTCTGAAGAAAAGGAGGCTGAGGGAAGACCTTATCATTCTCTACAACCAACTACAAGGAGGTTGTAATGAGGTTATTGTTGGTCTCTTCTCACAAGTCACAACCAATAGGACAAGAGGAAATGGCAACAAGTTGCACCAGGGAATGTTTAGGTTAGACATTAGGAAAAAAGTTCTTTATCAAAAGGGTTATCAAGGACTGGAACAGGGTGCCCAAGGAAGTGGTTAAATTGCCATCCCTGGGTGTATTTAAAAGCTGTCTCTATATGGTGATCAAGGATATTGTGTATTAGCGGCCCTGGTAGATTGAGATAATGGTTGGACCTGATGATCTTAAATGTCTTTTCCAACCACAGTGATTCTGTGATTTTACGCTAATAATCATTATCAGCATCTGTTGAACAACTAATTCCAGAAATAAAAACTTCAGACTCTTTGAAATTAGGTTTCTGAGAGATGAAAGTAACACAGTTTTTATCCTGGCTACCAGTGTTAACCTAGATCTTTTGCTTATTTCTTTTTTTCCTACCATTCTCAAAATGTAAGTTAAACTACAAGAAACAAATCATATTATCTGACCCAATATCCTCAGTCAAGTTGCTGTTAGAGACACAGCAACAGAATTATCTCCATTATCTGCTAATTTAATCATATTGACCTCCTTTCTTTCCTCTGCTTCTTGCCAAAGATACTATTATTTAAGAGCTTGCCTGAGTAGCTAGATGTCTGTGTTTTATGCAACAGTTCCCAGTTTCAGGGCCTGTACCTGACTGAGATGATTCCCAATGGCCTTTTCCCAGGAGACTATGACCTTCAACAGTCTTAAGATTTTTTTTATTTTTATTTTTATTTTTATTTTTTGTAAGGCTGAATTCCTGAGCATACTGCAGGAATAATTTGTTGCATTTTATACTATCTAAAAAAACCACACCCAAAACTATTATTTCTGGTAGGAAGAAACACAAACTCTTATTCATTATTGTCTACTGGTTGATGAGAACTCAACATGAGGTGGTGATGTGCACTTGCATCCCAGAAAACCAACTGGGATGCATCAAAAAAAGCATGGCCAACACATCAGTGGAGGTGATTCTCTCCCTCTATTCCACTCTTGTGAGACACCACCTGGAGTAATGCATCCAGAACTGGACCTCCCAACATAAGCACACAGACCGCTTGGAGCAAGTACAAAAGAGGGTCACAAAGATGATCAGAGGGCTGGAGCCCCTATTCTATGAAGACAGGTTGAAAGAGTTGGGGTTGTTCAGCCTGCAGAAGAGCAGGATCTGGGGAGACCTTACAACGGCTTTCCAGTACTTAAAGAGGGACTGCTGGACAGGGACTTTTAGTAAGGCCTGTAGCAATATGAGGGGTAATGGTTTTAAACTGAATGAAGGTAGATTTAGCTTAGCTATTAGAAATAAATTCTTTATTGTGAGCGATGAGGCACTGAAACAGATTGTCCAGAGAAGCTGTGGATGCCCCCTTCCTCAAAGTGTTCAAGGTCAGGCTGGATTCATCTTTGAACAACCTGGTCTAGTGGGAGGTGTCCCTGCATATTACAGGGTGATTGGAACTAGATGGTCTTTAAGGTCCATTCCAACCTAGTCCATTCTGTTATTCTAGAATTTTGACATCTCCAAAGTCAGCATGTTTACCTATGGAGTCTTTTTCTATATCTTTCATAGTTCTCTCTGCAATAAATAGGAACATTTTCAAGTCTACCAGAGAGTAGAAAGTGGTCTTTTACTGATTTGTTTAACTTTCGGTTTATTTTTTTTCCTTTCTGGAGAGGATGAAATTCTTTCTAAGTGAATGGATTTGATCCTGTAATCAAAATCACACATGTTACAGGAAAGATAAGAAAAAGCCTTGAGTTTAATGTAGAAGAAACAGCCCAGTGGATAGAACACGGGGCCAGGAAGCAGAAGGTTTGGGATTTATTCCTTTCGTTACAATTTGCTTTTACAAGATCACTGTCAAATCATTTAACCTTTGTGTCTTAAGTTCCCCTATATACCAAAGAAAAATAGAATATTTCTCTATTCCAGGTGGATATTGCATGGAGTGAGGCCTAATTAAAGTCAGTAAAGTGTTTTGAGATCTTTGGATAAAAGGTTCTATAAAAAGTTCCAACTATTAATTGCTTCATGCTCCCTAGCAGGTTTTAAGTCACATATCTCTTTGAATCATGAATCTCTATTAAGCAATGTTTGCTACTGATGTGGAATCCTGCATTTGTTGGCTTTTTAATTTCAGAAACAGATGTCTTGTGAGATTGAGACACCCTTGCTTATGAAATAAAATATCAGCGAATATCTTCGGATTTCAAAAATAACACAGGAAAACATCATATCTCTAACCCACTTTACTTTCATCATATTTTGCACATTTTTCTGTTTTTTTTTTTTTGTATTCAGTCCACCACCTTAGAATATATAGAATATTTTTCCCAGGTGGATGAAATCTAATCTAAAGTAGTTTTTTGTTTGGTTGACTTGTTTTGTTTTTTCCACTTCATTCTGGTTAAAGAATCTTGATTAAGGAGATGGAGGACGATGTATTTTGTAAAATTTTTTACTCAGATTACTAAACCACAGAATATGCTCCACAGAATGGTGGTGCTTGAATCAGCACAGTATTGCATGAATCCTGGGGAGTGAGATGGTGTATTCTAAGCATACAAATGGATGTCAACCACTCTGCAACAGTCACCTCTCCTTTGGTTACCTTTTCTTTCTTCCCTATCAATGGGCAAGAGATAATGACCAAAAGCTGGATTATGTCACCTCCTCAAAGGAATGCATCAATTTCTTGCAACTCTGACAAAAACTGACCTATTCTATTTTTAAGACACCCAGGAAATCTGCAGATGATCACCTTACCTGTAACTTCTTACACTCTGTTGGAAGGTATTTCTTTAATTGCTGTATTGCTTTGAGCTGAATGAACTACTGCTTTTCAAGAAGACCCAAACACCAATCCAAACACACATTTCAAAAAAAATGAGCATTCTGGAATAGTACCATACACCCATCATCTTAGACTGTGGTTTTTTAATACTAACACATGTCCAAAACCAGTTAGCTATACTATCACTTGGCAAAAAAATTCCACAGAAATATACGAAAGTCCAGTTTTAGTTCTTCTTGAACTAAAACTCTTTGATGAGCTGGATTTATGTGATTAGAGATGAAGTTGGTAAAAGGCAGAAGGTGCAAGAAACTTTCCTTTGGAGAATAGTTAAAACCATATTGCTGTTGAGTTTTGAACCCAGCATTGATACTGTCAGCCCTCTTTGACTACATAAACACAATTTATATTCATGTTTGTGCTGAAATATTCCACATGGTAATGCCATGTGGCTTTAACTGGTATCAGTTATCTTCCCCACTTACCCCAACTAAAGAAACACAACTTGCACTTAGTTTAGACATACAACCAGAAGAACACTTCACTGTTTGGCAATATGAGTATGTGCAATACCAAAGCCAAAATGAACTTCCCAGGTTGATCTAAACAACTGCAATGGTACTGCAAGGAGGCTGTGGAGTCAATTTCCAAGGAAATTTTTATGTAAAATGGACTTCTGCAGGTGATTCTGGACTGGAGAAAGGGACTGTTCATCAACATGCAGCAAATGTTCATACAGCCATGTCAGAAAAACAATGATGATGATGAATGTAACTTTTCTAAAGTAAAACTGCATTTTTAAACATTTCCAGGGGTAAACTACACCTTTTGCTCCAGCAAAAGCAGGATTAATCACTTCCCCTTGACCTGAGGTCTGTTATAAAATAGGAACCAGCTACTAGTATTCAAGTATTGGTGAGAGCTCCCAGCCTCTGCCCTGGGTTGTACTTAACTCTTTATTGAAAATGCTCCAGCTGCAGCTGGAGTCTCTGTTCAATATTTATTATTGCTTAACCCATAAAGAAATGGGAATGCTAAAAGTGTATTTGATCAATGAATTCAGATCTGAAAGGCTTTCAGGTGTGGCAGACTGTGATTTCTGCAAAGCCAATCTTTAAAAAAATCCACTGTAGAATAATTTGCAACTCAAGAAAAGGTTTTCTGAAGGGATCTTTGAATTTTTACTTTCTTTTGTCAGTACTGCTGTTACAGTTTCAGTCATCAGACAGTGAAAGACCAGAACATGATACATATGCAACCTCGCAACTGCCATTACCTAATGTAATGATAATATTTTCAAGGTTACCGGTCCTATTTCAGTGTTTTATTTTAATCTGTTTCCAGTAATTACATAGTAGGGCACCTGTGCTAGATGAACATCATGGGTATTAAGGCCAGAAATTTTGCAGATGAAAAGAATACTCATTTTAATCTTAAACTGTTTTTGTTTTTGTTTTTTTTTTTTCATTCAAACAATCTAGCACAACAGTCAACACGTAAATTTGTGAGTATGTTGAGACATGAGAAGCAGAAAATTAAAAGGTACAGCAGCAGCTCTAACTAGTAGTATTCAAGCTGTTAAAGTACAAATAAAAAGCACAAATATGAAAAGCTGGAGCTCAGCTTTAAAGAGCCCTTTTCAAAGAGGTTTCAGATTCTACTAGTTGCATAGAAAAGCATTATTGTAACTACTTATGTTTCTATACAATTGAGATATACAGAGAAGAGTGTCATCTGTCAATTCATACACCTAATACTAAGGTATATAAAAGCCATGATTATTTGCTAAAGAGATTATGATTCCAAGTGTTTGGAAACAGAGCTGCTACTTGTAATTGATGTATGGAATTAATAATAAATTTGTTTCTAGGCACAGTGTTCATTTCTTTCATACCTCAAACAATATTATGCCCATACATGCAGTAATCTTGCTCTGTGTGTTCATCACAGCTATACCACAAAAATGGTATATTCAGAAGCCTTCAGATCTTCAGTACAGCAGTGGCTTGCTGCTAAAAACATCTACAACCTAAATCAGTAGATATGTCAAGTCTGATAATGTATGAAATATAAGGGCTGTTGATTGGCATATAAGACACACCATTTTAAAGTAAATAGGGTCACCAGATATTTTCTTTATATTTTCAACACATTGAGAGTGCAGTTGGAGAAATCTTTATGATTGTAAATGAGTGTCCTATCAGGGATTCAGTTTCCTCCAAACATAAATTGATACTGTTTACTCCTAATTTAGATAATACAGATTTTAGCTGATATCAATTGCCCACTACAATGTACATAATAAAAGTGAGCCTATCCACAGCCTCTCTTCCCTCAGCCTCCTTTCTACACAATTGTTTTCCATAATAACAATTTTGTATGTAATAATTTGTGCTTCAGATCCAGCGGCAGCCAATTAAAGACTAATGGCTAGGAGAGACCTTGGAAGAAGACTAAACCCACACCCTTACCCCAATGAAGATGAGTTACAAATGACAGAACTTTCTTCAGCCTATTCTGAAAGCTTTCCAGTGACTGTATCCACAACATATCCAAGCAGTTTATTCCAGCATTTTGTTTTCCCAACCTGTCCAAGCTTTCTGCTGTTACCTGACTCCAATTAACTTTTATCCATACTGTAAAATGACATTTGTCCTTTTATATAAACATAATATACTTCCCTCATATTCACCTGTGGTGGTTTATAACCCCCTTCTAGAGAGACTGGAATGAGAGTTCCCTCTGTAAAATCAGTCATGATTCCCTAAGTGGGCTTAGGTTTTGCTCAGCATGTAAAAATCTGTACCCTCAAGTGATCAAAGCAGTCAGTGATCACACAGACTTCTGAGAGCAAATTATACTCTAAAACAAAAGCATTTAAAAGAAAATCTGAAAACCACAGGACAAATTATATGTACACCTACAGCATTAGACACCTAATTATCTCCCACAGTTGGATCCTAAACTTACTAAAGAAATCTCTCTTCCTTTTTACTGGCTCCCCATCTTCCATCAGCATCTTTAGAGTTCAGTAGGTTTTGTCCATTGGATATTAAACCATGTAATTTGTGTTGAAGATTAAGTAATGTACCTTGGTGTGTGGACATTATTTGACAGTTTTCTGATCATCACACATATCACCTAACTACACAGACTCACAGACCCTTAGAATAAACTAGGTTGGAAGGGACCTCTGAACATGTAGTCAAACCCTTGATTAAAAGCAAGTCTAAGTAGATAAAGCTGTTGTGAGACTTGCCCAGATGTGTTTTGAACACTATCTGTGACCTTCCTACCAGGTAAAGATTTTGATTCCTTCCTCCTGGTAAATATGCAGGTAATATGTGAAAATACAGCACAAACACATGTCCCAGATAATTTCTCTCTTGCTTATAAAGGCTTAACAGATAAGACACATTTGTTTTTAACTAGTGATGTTTCAAAGTGGCAAGTGTTTCAGCATCTGTGACTAACATTTTATAAAATGTCTTGTGTGTTTCATCAGTGTCTAGGACATGTATCTCTTTCTACTGCAATCAGGCAGGTCAAATCTGGTGATTTTTGTCTTGGATTTCTTTACTTTAAATCCATAAACCTTTGCCTCATTGTCAGGTATAAAATTCCTAACAATATTTCAAGTACAAATTTTACAAACAATTGATGGAAGTAGGAATCAGCAGTGCGGACAGTATTGGAAATGCAAGAGTTAAAGCAACTCTATTAGAAACTAAAGTTATATTTCATATGATTAAATTTTTACTAAGTTTTTGTTTTTGTTTTTTTCAAGAAATAAGTCTTATAAGACTTAATGGGCTTTAGTCATTCTTAACAGATACATAATGATCTCACTAATTATGTAAAGAAGAATAATTCAACTCATACATTACTGTATCCCCTCACAGAAACACTGTTCACCCTCTTCAGAAGTTTCTCACTCAAGGCCATACAATAAACTAGAGGTAGTAATAGGACTAGAGTTCAGGTGTTCCTGGCTACTGACCTTATAACTAATACTTTAAATGTGTCATTTTCTTGATACTCTTTATTTAAGTATTTTTGATATCTGACATGTTAATCAAATATGAATTAAAACTACACCACTGTTTATAGCTCCACAAACACTCTTTAGCATCAACAACAAACCAAAAATACAAGCACTTATCGTGAACGCAGCCAGAAAAATAATAACAAAAAAACAACCAACCAAAAAACAAAACACAGGAAAAAAAGGAAGAATAAAACATCAAGAAGATTTCTGACTGTTGCACAAGACTATAAAACTGAACTTGCACGTTTCTTGCAAAGGAGCACCTGTAGATAATACAGTCTACAAAGTCTCATGATACACAACAGCACAAAATGGAAACAAAAAAATATTTTTCTCAAGGGAGGTGGAAACAATCTAGTAATACTGAATCTATTTCTTAAAAGAAGAAAGGAACTGTAAATATTTTAAATATACTTTGTGTTGAGTAAGCATCTAATCAAACCTGATATAAGCCTTCTCTTGCATAGCTCGACATGAAATATTTCAGAAGAAAGAATATACAAACGGCTTACCAGCAAAACTGTTCACTAGGTAGATACTTCATCCAATAGTTGCACAATACTCTTTCTTCAACAGAATCCATACACTATCACCTGGGTCCTATAAAATGATAAAGACAAAACAAACAATAATTCTTTGAGGAATATTGTAAAAAAGTAATACAAGGACAGCATTAGCAAGAAATGTTGTATGTTATCCAAGTTTCATACCATATCTGCTAGAAGAGTGTAGCTATTATTACAAGGGTTTTTAACTATTGGGGGAAATGACATTTGAAAATAACACTATAATTTACTGACCAGGGGGTAGGTTTTGCTTCATCAAAAAGGGATGATTAATCTATATTATGAAAAACTTATTCATGATATGGAATGGATAAAAACTACATTTTGTGCATCTATTTGAATGCAAAGGTTTTTCTGGTACTGATTGAAAATAAAATTGCAATTTCACTAGAAAACTTAAAATTACTTGGAAAAAAAAAGTCTTTCTTTGCTTTACCTCCTTAAAGTTTAGTCTAAGTTATTTACTAAACTCTTCCCTGAAACTAGTAGAGAAAGAGAAGAACCTCTGAGATCAAGTCAGGTCACCTGTGGGGATGGTCCTCACTTCACACAGGTTTAAATACTTCAGACTGCACTGCCAGGTAGGTAATTTAGATCATATTAATCCCACCCAGAAAGTGAAGGGGAGGCAAGAGGAACAAACAAATACAAATTAAAATGTCCATTTTTATTTCAACTCTGTTTAATTGTCTCCCATTCCTGCAATCTGTAGTGTGGCAGTGGTCCAGGAGGAAAATTTTTGCATGGTTGGAAAGTTCTGCTCTCAGTTCTGAGTTCAGGCTCTAATACAATTAACTCTCCTTCAGCAAAAACGTGGCTCTAGGATCTGACACTGCAAATTAGACTTCAGACACCTTTCTCAAGATCTCCATTGAGATGATGAGATAAGAAAACAGGCCAACCTTAAAGATACTGCTCCACAGTGAGGGATCAGAGTGGACAAACCCCTATTCAAAACCCCTATTTGAATGCACTTTTCATATCTTAAACATCAGTAGGACACATAAGGCTGAATGTTTACCATGAAACTGCAGTATATGAAGGGTACAGCATAAATATTTTACAAATGTGCAGAACCTGCTAAAATGATCTTCTCTCATTTTTACTAATGCATCCTTCATACCAATAACAACCTTAGCACATGTAACCACTTTATGTAAAACTAAAAATCTTGCCAAATATGGGATGGTTGCTGAGATACAGACCGATCTGCCCAACAGAGAACAAACACTACAATTCAATCTGCTTTTAGTGAGTCCAGGAGCATCCTCAGTCTAAATGCTCTTTAGGAATATTTTCTCTCTTTACACACACCAATTAGAAGTAAGAAAAGCAGATGGTCAAAATAAATTAGAGACAGCATACCAGCCCTGCCTCAGATCATCACCACTGGCAGATCTAAGAAGCAGCATCAACCAGTCAGTAGTTAGGAAGAGAAGTATATGCATTATTTTTCTCCATCCTTTTCCAGAACAAAATTGGAGAGGCATTGCAGCTGTAGGATCACTCAGTTTGCAGAAAACAGAAATCTGGCCAGGGATACATATAAGTCAAAAAAAATTTCAGATAGTATTCCTTGATACTACAAACACTTCAAACTTATAGTGAAGGGAAGGGCTTTCCTTCCCTGTATTAATTATGGTTGCATGGTATTGAGGTCTTACAGATACGTTTTCCCTATATATATTGCTGAAAAGATCCAGCCATCATCACACACTACAGGATCTAAAGCTGACAGGTATTTTAGGTCCCTTACCTAAGATACTGTGAGACATTATAGAGAATAAATTATTAGTATTAAAAAATATAAGTAATTTCAGATAAAAAAAATATAAATTATTCCCTCCTATGCTGTCTGGAAAGTGTAAAAAGTGTCATAATTCCTCCATAAAACAGATGTGCCTCACTTTGGCCATAAGAGCCTGATGAAGATGGGAATGTGGAAGATAAAAAAGAAAGGAGGGAAAAGAACTACAACCTACAGTGGTGAAGACTCAGTGCAATGTTGCAGGCTGAGTTGTTATCTATACTGAAGCCAAAAAGGACTTTGTGAGGCAAGGAGTAATGACAGTCATCTACAGATAGAGGAGAAGAATGATAAAGAAAAAACAAAATAAGGTAGATTTAAAATGAATGAAGATAGCTCATTCCTCTCTCCTCCTTGAGACTGTAGAGCAAGGGGTCTATCAATCAAATCCAGAGGAATAAGACACACTAAGACCATTTTAGGATGTGCTCCTATCAGATGGTCTGTGACAGGCATTATGGAATAAAGTGGGGCATTAGGGATATACCTTATCCTGTATATCAGAACATCTGAAGTTTTGTTGAGGCAGCTGAGCTAACTGGCCTGCCTCTGTTTCTAGACATTAATCATAACAAGCACAAAATTCAACAACCCAAAATTACTTATCAAAAGCCTTTTGTCTTTCTGGTGAGAGCTTTGAACAAAGACCTAAATGCACAGTTTCCTCACTGGATCAAAATAACACATCCACATTTACTAATCTCCAGAAGTTATGGTTTGCTTTATATGTTTAAAAATGAGCTAAACAAGCTATAAAGAATTGTAAGTCATCTAGATGCTGAGTGAAACAAGGACGATCTCTGCCATTGCAGAGCAGTTAAACATGCAAGTATGCCTGTACGGTTTTGTTTGGTGTTTTTTCATACTCCTTTTTAAATTGAAGATAAATTGCAGGCCACAAGTGTACAAAAATTTTCTATCAGCTGGTTTACATTTAGATACAGACAATCTTTTTTATTGCAGTTGATCTTTTTTCCCCCAGTTTTACTACAAAAAAAAGTGTAAATACTATCTGCTGTATCTAATTGTCACAGCTGCATTTCAAATTTAAAAAGTCAGGAATTATGCAGTTCAGAATTAAGTATCTATCATGTCACGAACATTATAAGATACCATTTGTTTTCACCTGGAGTTGCATAATTGAATATCTGAGTCCATGCACAACTAGTGGTTATTGTGCTTTGACATGTCATCTGGAATGTCTTTTATTTATAATAAATAATTCTTGTTAGTATTTACACTGTTGCTGGAGTGTTTCCTACCACTTTTCTTACAGTCTTATAGCTTTATTCAAGAGAATCAATTTCTGAATAAATTATTTTTGTCCTTTAGATCTTCTATTGGTGACTGTATTTTCTGTTTGGGCCAGTCTTAAGTAGATGGATTTTCACTTGGGATAAAGATGTGTCAAAAACACGTTTGCCAGAACTTTGGGAAAGCCTTGTATGTGGGATCCTGTGCCACCTATCATAAAAGTACAGATTCATACAATTCAAACATTCCCAGATATCCACTTTGGTTAGAAATAACTTTTTATAGCATTTGAGCTTTTTCAGGCTTGCACAAATCTGGAAATTACAGAACTGTGGAAATATCATATCGTTGCATATAACACCATTTGAATTAGAGTCCTGCTGTGTTAGACATTGCACACAAATTACATCCAGATTGCCCTTTAGCCCTAATTGCTCTCAGTTTTTATTTATAGGTTGAAAAGAAGAGACAATCAGCCATACAAAGTTCTAGTCTTCCTTAATAATTACTTACAGATACATCCCACTGAGAACAAAACCAGCTGCCATTTTCCATTATCTATGACAATCATTCACAAAAGAATAGAAAGCTACACTCTTAAAATAGTACCTCTGACCTACAGAGAAAGTGGAGTTTTGCACCAACAGCTTAAAGTAAAAATTAATGTAGTCAACTGGAGTCCAAGAAAGGTGAAAGTGAATTTTGAGTCGTAACTAAGCAATAAAATTATATATATTTTTTGCCATGAATTTCAATAGCTACAGGAACATAACTGAAAGAAGTTTTAAAATATTTGCATGGATCTTGTTTACTATTTTTCACTGAATTCTTAGGACTTAGAGACAGTGTTCTACTGCAGATATATTATTTTGCTATGTGGACAAGAATAGAAGGTAGAGAAGGATTGGCAAGATGGGTAGTTAAGTTTGTATCATGATATCATTGCTAAAAGAAATATTTTCCATCATAACTGGTTGCTTGGAAATGTGGTTTTGACTGCAACTCAGTTTAGAGTTCGATGATATAAATACTATGGAAATTTTTCGTAAATTAAAAATTCAACAACATGTGGCTTCAGAGGATCTAAAAGGCAGTTCAGTTGACTGACCAGTAAAGACTCATCCCTGTTACCTTAGCATACTGGTCCTCTGCTATTAAAAACATAATAGGGTAATCCACCTAGACTTTAGCTGGTGTTCCTTAAGAGCATGTCTCCCAGAGATCCTCCATCGTATCTCCTACTATCATGTAAATGGCCTAGATGTACCTGCCCTACTTTAGGAATGGCAGCATACACCCTTGTTCAGACTTTTATATTATGCCCTAAGTGTCTATTTTAGGGAGAACTGAATAATTGTTTAGAAACACATGACTGCGTGAGCTAATGTAGCTTTGAGACACTGGAGATACAGCTGATATCTGATAAATAAGACCTTCTTGCAGAAGATGTCAGTTCTCATTTTCCTTCCTGTAACCTTTACATAAAAATAAGTGACATTCTGACTTGTACCAGAATCTCTAATGAATCTGAAAGACTGCTGAAATAATTATCTGGCAAATCAACATGTGTATATATATGGAGATCATTCTCCTGCAACTTCTCACTTAGGCACCTAATTTCTCCTATCCATTTTGTTGTTAAATCACACACACAGAAGAGGGAAAAAATGAAGATAGACTAGAATCACAGCATGGAAGTAGTTAGACCTTTAAAGTAGATGTAATGAAATTAAAATCTGGTCTTGAACTCCCTTCCTCCACACAACTGTCTGTTGTTATTCAGCTTGCTGTAGGGACTCAGGTCACTTGCACTTTGATTCCTCTTTATATTTTTTTGTCTGATGAAAGAAATATTAGAACTCTAAGTATTTCAAACTGAATTTATATTTACATCCAGTTTGCATATGTAGAACATTGTTATATGAAGGAGCAGCCAGTGTTTGAAGACCCTAACATTAGGTATATGCATATATTTATTTCATGCATCTGTGATATATATATATAGAATCATAGAATAGATTGGGTTGGAAAAGACCTCCAAGATCATCGAGTCCAACCCCTGATCCAACTCCAGTTACTATATCATGGCACTAAGGGCCATGTCCAATCTCTTTTTAAAAACCTCCAGGGATGGTGAATCCACCACCTCTCTGGGCAGGCTGTTCCAATGCCTGATTACCCTCTCGGTAAAGAATTTCTTCCTAACATCTAACCTAAACTTTCCCTGGCAGATATATAAATATCTGAGAGGAATATTCACAAAGGCTAACTTAAGACTTGTACGACTAATTTCCCTAGGCTTCCATACAGTCAGTTCAGGGAAGGGATGCTCCAGAGAGTGATTCAGATTAGGAGACCAACTTTTGTTAGTTCTTCTAGCTGTCCCCCAAAGAGTATAATTTTATGACTAACTGACTTCCTTAGTCAATTCTCTTGCAAACAAACACCTTCCTCATACAGACCAAATAAAATTTGTCTCTTGTTGGGATTCTCAATGCTCTTTCATGGTAGCATCCATTCCTTTAAAGTTATACCAATTATATTGCAAAATACCACTTTTATAGCATGGCTGCTGTATTTAGCAGAACTCAGCACTGCATCACTCTTTTCAACATTACTACATTAAAACACCTACTTCTCTAGGTGGTCCACATTTAGAGACCTCTATGTCTGACTAAAGGCCAGGTTAAGGATGATGCTTCTTCAGCTAACACTACATCAAAAACAAGATCTTAAAAAAACTATAGAAAAAGAGGACTGGACAACTCAAAAATTAACACTTGCATTCAAAAATCCTCATGGACATAAAAAGAAGTGTGACCCTTGGGAGGGTGAAGAATAATTCACCTGTACTCTGAAACGCCCTCAACACCCTGTTGCTGTTTCTCTATGTGAAAAATAAGATTTATCCTTGGAGTTTCATACAGCATGGTAAAATGCTTATGAAGCCACTTCTGCTAAGACAACTTTAAAAAAAAAAAAAAAAAGCTAAGAATGACCAAATAACACAGAACAATCTTACTATCTCAAATCCAACTCAATTCTGTAGCTGGAAAACACTAAAATTACTCACTGCTCTCTAATAATGCATCAGATGTTCTTCAGATGCATACTCAGATAGAAATAAAAGAGAAACATTGGAAGTTATATACATTTCAGCATAGCCTAGTTCAGGTCTGACCCTTTATAAATTGTTTGTAATTCATTAAGTGGAATGAATATCTTTAGTTAACATTTGATTGTTAAGAAAGGCATTTTATATAGCATGTCTAAAAACTGAGTTAGAGGTATTGGTTCCTGAAAGCATAAAATGGACCTAAAGAAGATTGCTTGTTTCTATGTGCAGGTGAGTATATGAACTACCTATCCTCTCTGAAAGAAATCAGGAACAATTAGATTAAATGGGCAGAATATTTGCCTATCAGTTGAGCATAACTAAAAAAATGCTGTACTGTATTCTCAGACAGAAAGTTTAGGATGGATTCTGTTGGATATTCTTGTAGGAAAAAAAGGCGTATCATCTCTTTTACACTTTCACCCAGACACTAAATAAAAAGCAAAGAAAGCTTCTGATTTTTAATTACATTGATTCATTCTTCAGTCTGAGACTGTGTATTCATCCAACACTTCCAACACTAACCTCATAAGTCTTTTAATTTTTTATTTTTAAGGATTAGATAGATTAGAAAAAAGGAAGAAATAAAAATACAGACTTACTAATCCTGGCCTTGTAATAAACCCCTCAATCATTACTTTCTCTGTCAAATCTACATTTTCCAGTTATCTTTTTTTCCTTAATTGGAAAAAAGGAAAACATGGCAGGGATTACAGATATAGCAACAGTGTCCAGAGATTAGTCAGCAATGAATCCAGTGAGAGTGGGAAATGAATGCTGATGATTTTCTCCATTCACCCTCTGTTTTCTGAAGATTTGTATATCTCTCTTACACTCTGGAGGGTCATTACAAGAACAGATTTCATTCTTATGTTCCAGATAACATCTTGAAATGTGTGTTGCAAAGCAAGATCAGGAGGGTAGAAATGTGTCACCTCTTTAGTGTGGTACACTTCGTTTTACACTTGTAATCTTGCACAAAACTGTTGCTGCAATCTCATTATATACAAACATCTGTGATGTTTCTGAATAAGGTAAAGGAATGCTTTCAGCATTTGCCTAGTCTTTGTAAAGTTGGGACAGACCACTAAAATATCTGTCTGATCTCTGACAAAGAAGTTCACTCACTAATTCCTGTATAGAATTTACAGCTTCTGCTTGAATTATCACAAACTTAATAGAATGATATCCAGTCTCAACTTTTAGCCTTCAGGTGATGAGGAATCCACCTAGGAAAGCTTTTCCAACACTTAATTATCTTTACTTACTAGATGTGCCTTGTTTCTAGTTGGGTTTATCTAGCATCAGCTTTTGCTCACTGAAATTCATTATGACTCTGCAGTAAATTAAAAAGCCATTACCATCAGATTGCTTTCCTCACTTAAGTGCTTGTGGACCATGGTGAAACCACCTTTTAAATTTCATTATAAAATAAACTGATTGAGAATTTTTACTGTATCTACTTAATATACCTTATCTGCTTCTTGGAGTTATTAGGTAGCAAATATAGCGTTATGTTTTCTAAAGAATTTCATATCCTCTCTGTCATAAACCAAATATTCACAAGTGATAGTTATTTCTTGAAACATGGAGTAACAAGGAATGAAAAACAGAAATGCAAATTGAAATACTTTCTCAAACACCTTGTCAGTGTACAGATGGACTTTCTCAAACTGCAGTACATTTCAGAAAAGAGAGTAATGATTTTACATTTTTCAGTTGTAAAATTCTTCCTCTCTTTCTGCCTCCCAAGCCTAACAGGTTGTTTTCCAAAAGCTCCCAAATGCACAGGTTCTTGGGGTTTTTTTTGAGAATGGAAGCAGTTGTGCTCTCTCAAAGAGTTTTGAAAATCCTGCTCAGAAAATCCATTCTGTGGCTCCCTTCCAGCTAGTGAAGTTCAATCTTCTGTCAACAAGGGAATTTCCCCTTCTAGTCTTATAGATAGAAAGCACATCGTCTAAATACTAAATACATAGTTATATATGAAAAGAATCCAACTCCCTCACTCTGCAGATTGTTATCTCTCTTGTTATCCAAAGCAGGTCAGATATACAAACCTTTCTGGTTCCTTTCTCTCATGAATTTAGGCAGAATCTCAGTGTTAAGAAATTAGCTAAGAGCTACAGTTAACTTCAATAAGCCCTATAGACTCCTCCAACACTGTCTCATCCATAAATTGTTGTAAAACTTGTTATTCTGGAATACTTCCTCCAGCAAGAACATGCTTTAAGAATGAAAAATAGTTGTCACTAGCTTTGAGATCAATTCATAGCAGCAACAACATATTCCAGCTTTGAACTGTGTTCACCTAAAGCTACCTCTTGCTTCCTATGCCTGCTATACATCTGCTTCGGATCAATATGGCTTGTACCATAACATTCTTTTATATATATCTATGGCTGTGTTTTGAGCCATTTTCCATAAAAAATGAGAGAATCAATATATTGTCTTTGTGATGGTATTGCACCATGACAGTGAACCTACAATAGTCATGGTTTGACTTCTGTTAGCTCTTGCTGAAGATTATAAACCTATATCTCTATGGTTAATGTTGTACATCTGGGCAAGAAACATATTTCTGGACAATCCTGGCTAACTTCTATAGGTGGGGTTGAAAACCTCAGGTCTGTGAAAAAGGAAAAGTACGACAATCATGAAGGTATTTTCATTTTGGAACTTTATTATCCTTCAATATATTTTAATATGGTTTTGAAATATGAACAATTCTATGATTCTATGAAGCCAAACTTGCACCAGCCTCTGCCTTGGTTCCAGACTGGAAGTGGGACAGTGTAGGTTTCAGACTGCTGCAGTCCTAATAATATGTGAGGTTTCTAGGTCCACAGGTGGAAAGTAACTTGCCTTTCAATGTGTCATGCTGTCTTGTCATTTTGATATAGATGTGGTTCTTATTTAATCTTATTCAATCCCAGGGTTAGATATGTAACAGTTTCAATTCCTCCTTCAAACCTGACAGAAAATTCAGAAAAAAACCCCAACATCCATTCATGCAGACATGAGAATGGTAGCACAAATAGTTGTGTGCTGATTTGACTTTATAATACCTCTTGCTTCCTTTTTTCTAGTACTTTTTTTTTTTTTTTTTTTTTTTTTTTTTTTTAATCATCTATTTCTCTTGACACAGCTCCAGCTCCTTCTCTCAGCTTCTAAGTCCCAAAGCTACCATCTGGCCTGTATCTTGGAAAAGCTGTTTTCGGTGTAGAATCTCCTTTATTTGACACTCCATCTAAGACATCTTATACTCTCTACTCCCACTATCATAGGCATGCTAATAAAAACAACAAATATTAGTAAATGAAATCGAAGTAGAACTTTTATAGCAGGAAAATAATTCATGCCAATTATGCTGAACAAATCTGAATTAACTTCAAATACTAACAATCTACTTAGTTGGAACAAAATAAAAAAAAACAAAGAAACAAAACCAATAATAAGAACAATAAAGAAAAAGCAGGAGAAAAAAAAAAAAGTCACATAAATCCCAATACCCCAATCTCAGATACCAAAAATCTCACCTCACATGATTCTGCAGCAGATACAATGGGAAGAAAGACACACTCCATCATGACACTACTTGAGCCTACATCTTACATTCTGCTGTTATATTATTAAAGATAATGACAAAATGACCAATGAGACTTTCAATTTCTTACATGAAACAAAAAACTTAGGATTTTTTCTTTAGAACATTTCTATTTTTATTGTAGCCTATCAAACTATACCCTCACCTTCACTTTTTACCATTATTTTAAGAATGACGAATTAATCATTACTTAGAATGTAATATTCTACACTAACTTCAATTTATCCTTCAGTAAACACTTCTGAAATCTGATTTGCAGAACTCATACCCTGTTCTTTGATTTGTGAAGAGCTAACTGCACAGCAGTACTATTGTGAGCTGGGGCAGAGTAGCAAATCGCATTAATTCAGTTGTGACAGAGACTGCTTGTAGTATTTTGAAAAACAAAAACAAAACAAAGCAAACAAAAAACCCCAAACAAACAAACAAACAAACAAACCAATACCACGATAAAAAAGACTCTCACAAATTGAAACCTCATGGTGAAAGTTTCATAGAATTCTGAAAGAAGAAACCGGATATAAACACTAACTGTAGCTTGAGAAAACAATGAGATCTGAATGATCTTTACTCCATTATTTTACTCTAGTTACTTTAATAGTTTTGCATGTCCTATTGATTAGAAATGTAATTCCAGAGATCAAAGTCTACACTGACAAATGAGAGCACCATATTAGATCATTGGTTAATGTTCTTGTGTTCAGAGACATCTGTAGAACTGGCCAGCATGAGAAGCAACAGAAGAATATGTAAAGCTCATAATAATGACTATTGCAGGATCAAAGAGTTGTGAACAACACCTCGAAATTCAGCAAACTGCTGATTGCTAGTGGCATTCCTCAGGAAACAGTCCTGAAGGCAACTCTGCTTTAGGTTAGTGTTAATGATACGAACAGTGGGACAGAGTTCACCTCAGAAGGTTTTGGCTGAAACCAGATTGATGATGGGAGAGCTCAATAAACTGAATGGTTAGGGCTACCATTCAGAGGGAGCTCAAAGGGAAGGAGATACAGATTTGAAGGAACTTTGTGATGTTTACCAAAAAATAAAGGCACAGCCCTGAAACTGATATAACATAGTCTCATACAATAACACAGCCTGTGATCTGGTCGTGTAGAGAACAACTTTGTAGAAAAGGACCTGGGAATCCTAGTACACAGCAAATTGAACGTGAGTCAGCAGTGCGCCTTTGTGTTGAAGAACGTCAATTACATGCCAGACAGAAAGGCAAGAGAAGTGAATCTTTCATTCTATTCATCACATATGGGACACAATCTGGAAAACCTTGTCCAGCTCTTGGTCTTCCCATTCCAGAAAGACGTTTACAGTATTTAGGCCAATGAGAGGCCATTGAGATGGCACGGTTGTTAACACACATGGTATATGAAAAGAGAACTGAAGTTCTTCAATCTGGAAAACACAAACCTTTCTGCTGTTTATCTAATCAGAGAGTATATATAGTGCATGAAAAAAGACACTTCATAGAAATACAAAGCAGAACAACAAATGGCAAAGGATGAGCTGCAGCATAGGAAATTGATTCCATATTAGGAGAAACAGTCACAGGAAGGGTAATAAAAAGTAGGAAAGGATGGCATGAAGAAGTTGTGCTATATCCATTGGTGATACATTGAAAATCTAACTGGAAAAGGCTCAAAGAAATCTGATTTATGTTGGCACTTCTTTGAGGTGCAGACTGGACAAAATGGTCTCCAGAGACCCCTTCCAGATTAAATGATAACATCATGTCTTAGTGATTTAAAGCCTAAAAAAATGCTGTCATTTTGTTTTCTTATGAATTATTCTTCTGCTTTAGCTATTATTTCTGAATATTCTTGTTGGCAATAAATGCTGCTCATTTCTTTTTGTCTCCAATCACTTGATAACAGAATTCTAATTATGTCAAGAACAGGTTTTCATCTGGATGTTTAAACTATTAGTTTTTTTTCATTTTATTGCCCAGTGGTATTTTTTTTTTTCTCCTACGGCAGATATTCTGTTTTTTTTGTTTGAGTCTTTTTATGTTTCTCATCTCTTATAAATCTCTGCTTCTGCAATATTCAGTGTGACACTAGTGGTCTACTCTACATTTAAGGCAGGACAGCATTGGTATGTAGTATGGCATGATCTATGCCACACTATAGACCATTCCTTTCCTTAATTATTCAAAACTGTTTTGCTTTCTAACTGCAGCTGTGCCTTAAGCAAAAGGTGTTATGTGAAAATATGCTATACATAAATAAAATATATTAAGGCTGGACTTCTAATAGTAGAGTCTTTCATTAGTGATAACAGGCAATAAGGGGAAATGAAAAATATCTCAATTGTAAGGTCCATCTGTCACCTACAGGAAAAATAATATCACTTCCCTGCAGAAATAATTCCTGGCTGAGAAACAGTGTGAAACCACAGCATAATCTGTGTTAACTGAAGATTCATTCTGCTTAGTAGGAAGATATATGAATAGAAATATGACTTTGACTGCTTGGGCTTTAGTGATGATCTTGTTTCCATCTGAGATGGGAAGTGTTATTCTCTAGCTGTTCTGTTCTTGTCTCCAGTATGTTAATTTCTCCTAGACTACAATACTTATCTTTCTATTAGGAATCATTTCATGTAGAAAAGACAGAGTTTTCCTGGTTTCAGTGAGAACAGAACTAACTCTGTTAAATGATTTTACTTTTTAGTTCGGTTCTTCTAACTAGCTGTACTGTCTGAAGGTAGCAATGTAGTAGCATGCTTTCACAGGCAGTGTCTGCTTCT
>VWZY01010819.1:141872-152329 GCA_013399075.1 Chloroceryle aenea
AAATAGCTAAAGATCAATCAAGTGAATGAGTACTTCGGTGCGGGGGGAATTAGAACATGAAGAGAAAGAGAATAAACAAGGAAATGTTGGCGAATCATAGTAAGGAAGAGGAACACAATGAAATTGAACTTTGAGTATAAAAAGTGACATTCAGAGAAGTGTTTGCCTCTAAATAGTAGTTCATATGTACATTCATAGAGGAAACAGTTTTTAATGAGAAATTCCTTCAACTCTTTTCTTTAGGAAGTGACACGTTTCATTAGAGGAATATTTGGTGACATTATTTTTTCTCTCCCTCCCTTTTATAATTCAGACCCACTCATGTCACATTCTGTTTTTGTCTTTGGTGAATTTTCCAATTTATCATAAAAGGAGCAAGACAGCAGGTCTTGCTAACAGAAGAAAGTTGATAGGATGGAAGTGGACAAAGACAACTTTGCTAATATAGAGGGAGAGAGATAGAAAGAATTAATGAAACTTCGCTCAATAGAGGAGAAAGTCGGAGGTGTGGGAAACGAGCTAGGATTACAAAAACAAGCATGTTCCAGGTATAATAAACAAGAATTCTAGTCAGTTTTGATTTATTTTTTTTTTTTGCTTGATTTGTTTTTTTTTTTACAAAGATTTCTGTTTGCCGAGGACATATATGCAAAAATCTATTTTTGTAAAAGGTCATTGTTTGATATTTTTGCAGACAAAATCTAAAAGAAGGGAAAATGTAATTTTTGAGCTGGAAAGGGCCACTGGGGTCAGTGAGTAGAGAGTGAACATATGATAATATAGCAAATAAACTAAGAAGTCAGAGCTAGACTAGTTCTATATTAAGATGCAGATATATGGCAAGCAACAACTATATCAGAACAGAATATTGAAATGCAATACAGGCTGCTGTACAGAATGAAATCCTGGTGAGTTTGAGGTTTGGGGTTGTTATTTTTTTCTTTGTTTGTTTTGTCATTGTTGTTTGTTTATTTAATTTTGTTTGTTTGATGGGGGTTCTGTTGTTTGTTTATTTATTTGTGATTGTTGGGTTTTTTGGGGGATGGGGTGTTATAATTTTCTTTCTTCTCATCACAGGCTTTACCTTACACATTTCCTGGAAGAAGAGAGAAAGGTAACCTACAGGGGACCCCGTGAGAAAGTCAGCTGATATAGGCATGGGCACAGTAACTGACCACACCGAAGACTACAACTCAGCAGCTAATATAAAGGTTAGGAGAATAAGGTAGTAACACTAGTCAAAGGTGTGGTAGGTCTTGAATAAAATTAGCAATTTATATATGGTATTTTGAATTAATCTTTATAAACTGAGTACCGAATGATAAATCCAGGCTGAAAGAAAGAGGGAAAATCTACAAGCATTAGAGGAAAAAGACAGTAAAAGTGATTTTCAGTCATGGTAATCTGTTTAATTAATTGAAATATTGTTTATAAGGCAAATATAGTAGCTAATGACCAGACTTTTTCCATGGAATGGGTTGAACTACCTAAGATGGAAAGACTGTCTTGGCTTATCAGCCAGAAGACAATTCAGATGATTTTTCTGAACCTGATCTAATCCTGATCAGTAATAGCTCACGGAATTCCTACAGCATCTGCATAACAAAAAGTGAAAATATCAGGAATACCATTGTGTCATATAAGGAAAAAAAGCTGGATGAGTAATCATGGATATTTTTACACTGTTTAGTCAATTATAAATCCCTGTCTTACATTTTACAACAAGATGGATAAAAAAAGAAAGAAAGAAAGAAAGAAAGAAAGAAAGAAAGAAAGAAAGAAAGAAAGAAAAGAAACAAAGTCACAATACTTGAGTGCATATCCTAGAATAATTTTTAAAAGCATTGTCAGAGCTATGTTTCAAACTCATATTTCTCAAATTTTCATCTACCCACTGGAATTGTAACAGCCCTAAGTGGCTAAGTAGCATAGCTTTCAATAAAATACCAACATTTGTATAGTATTTAAAAAAAAAACAAAAACAAACCAACAATCTACAAAGCTTTTTGGGGGAAACAAATGAATGATGCATCTTAAATATCAACAAATATTTATACAGCTAGCAATCTGCAGCTTAAGTGGTCTCTAGAAATTTAAAGAAAGGGCATATTGTAGTACTTCATGATAAACTCAATAATAATTAGAATTCCTACCAGGCTGTTAACTAATGCAGACTTATTAAAGCATATTTTTGGCTGAGCTTATTATGTTCTAATAAAATTTAAAGAAGCATAGCTTAGGGGTAAGAAGTAGCAGCATCTGGTCTATTACCAGCTCTGCATTGTTCTGTGCCATTTAGACACTGCCAGTGTGTATGTTTTTGAAATGCTGAAATGAAGTCCTAGATTGATCCACTATTACTGCTTTATAAATAGTCTTCTTTTAAATTCCATGATACAGCTTTTCTGCGGGGATGCAATCCTAAAAGTAACAGTGTAAATTACAGACTCATCTCAAGTGAGGTAATGGCACTTGATCCTTATGGAACCTGCTCAGAAACTGATTTCCACCACACATATCCCTGATCATAGCTGTGGCACTTTCTTTGATGTCCAGGCTCATTAAAAGCAGATTTATTTATTTATTATTATTTTTTGCATAGAGACTCTAACTGCTGTATGACTGATGTCCATATCATGGGCTTTAATGGAAGATGACTAGTTTTGCAGGTATTTATGCTTAAGTGGTAGATTACTTTGAAGGACAACAAACTTCAAGGCAAAGAAGAATCTGGAACTTTACATAAAATTTTGGGGAATTATTGCTGCATGAAAAAAGAATTCTTGAACTCTTTGCTCACAGGCTGAACTCTGCAGGCTGATAGTCAGGAAGTCTTGTCAACAGCACAGCTAAATTATGATGGTCTTATTCTCATTTCTCTGGGCATCACTGGAGCTTGACAGGGTTCAAGATCTTCGTGTGCATCAGCAATGTGGAACACGTTGAGTGCCTCAGACAGTGTCATTCAGACACCTCAAGGAATGTGTCCCCTGGGTTATTTCACAGAAATTATATAATCTGAGACGTTGTTCCACTACATTTTATTTCCTTTAGTAATCATGAAAACCAGAATATAGTTGGCTGTGGGAAACAGTGAAAAAATGTTCAGAACCTCAGGAAGGCAGAAAGAAGAGGCAATCCTAGTTCTATTTACTGAGTATTGATTGATTTAGGGAGCAAGGTAGGATAAGAAGAGGTCTAGTCACTTTTGGGAAAGTACATGCACAAGAATCTGTTTAATGATTCGTGATGTTTAAATAATAAATATTTTTCTTTGTCTGCAATGGCAATTGGAGTCTTGTTAATGCAGCTCTTTCTTCTGAAATATGGTCTCTAGGTATTGCAGTACATCAACATCTTTTATTACTGTGTCATTTGCATACAACAGCAAAAGGGATGCAAAGGGAAGGACAGATGATTCAGTGCAGCAATCATCAAAGAAGTTACAACCAGGAGTTGAACAGGGCACCTCTGAAGAAAAGCTGGAAATCCTGTTAGTTATGAAAATGACTGCCTATTACAGACTGCTCAGAGAGACATAAAACACGCATACAAATGTGGATTAGTAGGGGAATCATAAATTCATAAAATGGTTTGGGTTGTAAGGGATCTTAAATATCACCCAGTTCCAACCCCCTTGACATGGGCAGGGACATCTCCCACTAGACCAAGTTGCTCAAAGCCCCATCCAACCTAGATCTGAACACATCCAGTGATGGAGCATCTGCAACTTCCCTGGGCAACCTGTTCCAATGTCTCAGAGTGAAGAATTTCCTTCTTATTTCCGGTCTAATTCTACCCTCTTCCCATTTCAAACCATTACCATTCATCTTGTCACTACAGACCTTTGTAAATAGTCCCTCCACAGCTTTCTTGTAGGCCTCCTTCAAATACTGGTAGACTGGAGTAATGTCTCCCTGCAGCCTTCTCTTCTCCAGGCTGAACAACTGCAACTGTCTCACCCTGTACTCTTAGAAGAGGTGTTCCAGGACTTTGATCATCTTTAACTCCTCTGGACCCACTCCATCAGGTCCGTTTCCCTCTTGTGTTGGGGGCTCCAGAGCTGGGTGAACACAAGAGTGGAGTAGAGGGGCAGGATCACCTGCCTCAACTTGCTTACCACACTTCTTTTGATGTAGTCCAGGATACAGATGGCTTTCTGGACTGTGTTCACACNCTAATTCTACCCTCTTCCCATTTCAAACCATTACCATTCATCTTGTCACTACAGACCTTTGTAAATAGTCCCTCCACAGCTTTCTTGTAGGCCTCCTTCAAATAGTGGTAGACTGGAGTAATGTCTCCCTGCAGCCTTCTCTTCTCCAGACTGAACAATGGCAACTGTCTCACCCTGGACTCTTAGAAGNCTCTTCTCCAGGCTGAACAACTGCAACTGTCTCACCCTGTACTCTTAGAAGAGGTGTTCCAGGACTTTGATCATCTTTAACTCCTCTGGACCCACTCCATCAGGTCCGTTTCCCTCTTGTGTTGGGGGCTCCAGAGCTGGGTGAACACAAGAGTGGAGTAGAGGGGCAGGATCACCTGCCTCAACTTGCTTACCACACTTCTTTTGATGTAGTCCAGGATACAGATGGCTTTCTGGACTGTGTTCACACATTGTTGGCTCATGCTGAGCTTTTAATCAACCAGCACTTCCAAGTCTTTCTCCTCAGGACTGTTCTCAATCCATACTCTGCCCAGCCTGTCAGTGCAGGTCGAGGATAAAACTTAAGCTCTCTTTGCAAGGCCATTTTGGAAGCCTGACTAAGCAGAGCATCCTAAGACATCATTAATACAAATGAGTAAGAGCTTAACAGGAATGTGATCCATGTCATAACGCAACTAAAGGGTGCCTAGAGACAAGAGAGTGTTTAAGTCAGAAAATAAATGAGAAGGTTAGTGATGACAACCCTCTCTCCACAGAAATGATGTTCAACATCACTCAGTTTTCAGCACTTTATTCATTTTTCCTGCCAGGATATGGGTCACCTTATAGTTAAGTTTAGTGCCAATAGGCTTGCTTTTTAATTGACTTTCACAAGGGCTTTATTGGGATTGCAAAGGTCTCAGGAGACCCCCAAGAGCACAGCATGAGAAACTCTGAGGTAGTGCTGTCTGACCACAGATGACACTAAGAGACCAATATCGCATGTTAGAAATACAAGAAAGACTACATCACACTTACAGTTTCTTAATACTATTACACTGCCACTCAATGCAAGAAAGTCACTGCCACTCAATGCAAGAAAGTAATTCCACAGCTATTAGCTCTTAAGTGAGAATACTTCTCCCAAGGAGTTCTAGCTTCCCTTCCCTCCTCCTCCTGTGCTGATTTCTACCCATGCCCACTACACACTTTAGGTGGTTCATACTTTCCTAGCAGGTATAGCTACTAACTGCCTAAGACAAGAAGCTATTTTTTAATTTTGTAATGTTTATATATTAATGAAGAAAAGCAATATAATATTTTTTGGTTTGGCTTTTTTATTTAGTTAGTGGAAAAGTTGAAATCATTAATTTCTTTGAGGTTAAAAAAAAGTGACAAGNAGAGGCAATCCTAGTTCTATTTACTGAGTATTGATTGATTTAGGGAGCAAGGTAGGATAAGAAGAGGTCTAGTCACTTTTGGGAAAGTACATGCACAAGAATCTGTTTAATGATTCGTGATGTTTAAATAATAAATATTTTTCTTTGTCTGCAATGGCAATTGGAGTCTTGTTAATGCAGCTCTTTCTTCTGAAATATGGTCTCTAGGTATTGCAGTACATCAACATCTTTTATTACTGTGTCATTTGCATACAACAGCAAAAGGGATGCAAAGGGAAGGACAGATGATTCAGTGCAGCAATCATCAAAGAAGTTACAACCAGGAGTTGAACAGGGCACCTCTGAAGAAAAGCTGGAAATCCTGTTAGTTATGAAAATGACTGCCTATTACAGACTGCTCAGAGAGACATAAAACACGCATACAAATGTGGATTAGTAGGGGAATCATAAATTCATAAAATGGTTTGGGTTGTAAGGGATCTTAAATATCACCCAGTTCCAACCCCCTTGACATGGGCAGGGACATCTCCCACTAGACCAAGTTGCTCAAAGCCCCATCCAACCTAGATCTGAACACATCCAGTGATGGAGCATCTGCAACTTCCCTGGGCAACCTGTTCCAATGTCTCAGAGTGAAGAATTTCCTTCTTATTTCCGGTCTAATTCTACCCTCTTCCCATTTCAAACCATTACCATTCATCTTGTCACTACAGACCTTTGTAAATAGTCCCTCCACAGCTTTCTTGTAGGCCTCCTTCAAATACTGGTAGACTGGAGTAATGTCTCCCTGCAGCCTTCTCTTCTCCAGGCTGAACAACTGCAACTGTCTCACCCTGTACTCTTAGAAGAGGTGTTCCAGGACTTTGATCATCTTTAACTCCTCTGGACCCACTCCATCAGGTCCGTTTCCCTCTTGTGTTGGGGGCTCCAGAGCTGGGTGAACACAAGAGTGGAGTAGAGGGGCAGGATCACCTGCCTCAACTTGCTTACCACACTTCTTTTGATGTAGTCCAGGATACAGATGGCTTTCTGGCCTGTGTTCACACATTGTTGGCTCATGCTGAGCTTTTAATCAACCAGCACTTCCAAGTCTTTCTCCTCAGGACTGTTCTCAATCCATACTCTGCCCAGCCTGTCAGTGCAGGTCGAGGATAAAACTTAAGCTCTCTTTGCAAGGCCATTTTGGAAGCCTGACTAAGCAGAGCATCCTAAGACATCATTAATACAAATGAGTAAGAGCTTAACAGGAATGTGATCCATGTCATAACGCAACTAAAGGGTGCCTAGAGACAAGAGAGTGTTTAAGTCAGAAAATAAATGAGAAGGTTAGTGATGACAACCCTCTCTCCACAGAAATGATGTTCAACATCACTCAGTTTTCAGCACTTTATTCATTTTTCCTGCCAGGATATGGGTCACCTTATAGTTAAGTTTAGTGCCAATAGGCTTGCTTTTTAATTGACTTTCACAAGGGCTTTATTGGGATTGCAAAGGTCTCAGGAGACCCCCAAGAGCACAGCATGAGAAACTCTGAGGTAGTGCTGTCTGACCACAGATGACACTAAGAGACCAATATCGCATGTTAGAAATACAAGAAAGACTACATCACACTTACAGTTTCTTAATACTATTACACTGCCACTCAATGCAAGAAAGTCACTGCCACTCAATGCAAGAAAGTAATTCCACAGCTATTAGCTCTTAAGTGAGAATACTTCTCCCAAGGAGTTCTAGCTTCCCTTCCCTCCTCCTCCTGTGCTGATTTCTACCCATGCCCACTACACACTTTAGGTGGTTCATACTTTCCTAGCAGGTATAGCTACTAACTGCCTAAGACAAGAAGCTATTTTTTAATTTTGTAATGTTTATATATTAATGAAGAAAAGCAATATAATATTTTTTGGTTTGGCTTTTTTATTTAGTTAGTGGAAAAGTTGAAATCATTAATTTCTTTGAGGTTAAAAAAAAGTGACAAGTTATATATAGGTGTAGTGAATTATTTTGTATATTTTAAGTAGAGATCTGAGTGAAGTCACAGGGCCATGATCTCTGATTACAGCGACATGGTGGGATAGCTTGCATGACTGGAATGTTGTCATGGACAGTTATGTACTTTTTAGGAAAGACGGTCCAGAAAAGCAAGGTGGTGGAGTTGCTCTTTATGTGTGAGAGCAACTGGAATGTATCAAGCTCTACCTAGGGGGTGATGAAGAAAGTGCTGAGGGCTTATGGGTAAAAATTAAGGCGCAGGCTAATATGAGAAACCTAATGGAATTTGACAAATTAAGAGTCCTGTACCTGGGGAGGAATAATCACATGCACTGGTACAGGTTAGAGGTTGTAGAGATTGTCCTGCTGGAAAGAAGTTCAATGGAGAAGGACCTTGGAGTCCTGGTGGACAGTAAGTTATCTCCAGAGGTCCCTTCCAACTCCTACCATTCTGTGATTCTGCAATTTCTCAAATGTTTTTGTAGGGTATTTAGAGATTATAATGTATTTTATAAACAAGTTTACTGTTTACACTATTATATTTTTTATCTAATCCAGGTATTTACATAGCTTCTATAATACCTTAGGGCCTCAAAACCCATTGAAATACTTATCTTTGTAAGATTGAAGAAAAAAATAGTGCTATTATACTTAGCTAACAAAGGAGGATCAGAAGCCCAAGATCCTCTGACAGATATCTACATCTCAGTTGCAATTCTGTGCAGGATGTAGAAGAGCTAGCAGATGCTGATGGTTTCAGCGCAGCTGAAGAGCAGACTATGCATCTCTGGGATTGAAGGAATTTTCAGAAACTACTGCACTGCTTTAAAACAGTACTGGCCATTAATTTAGTGTCCCAGAGATCCTTAAAAAATTCCCATCAAGGCTCTCTCTATAGCTCTGATTTCCAAATAGATTTAGAAAAAAAATGAGCTCTTATTTTTTTTGAAAATACTTTTGCAGAAATCTTAGGGCAAACAATTGGCATTGTATTTCTGCTTTCTAGACCACTGGACTGTACCTTCTAGTACAAGATCCACTAATGTCTGAATGTGCTTATTTTTCTTTGTCTGAGAGAATTTTAACCAGTTTCAGAACTTTGGTAATTCAGAAAATATCATTTTCCCCCGAATGCTACTTAGCTTGATAACTTTGTTTATTTAAAGCTTATTATGGAACCTGATAAATTAATACATAGCATCTTAATATATATTTCAGGATTTCTGAAGCTGACTACTTGGAAGATT
Organism: Chloroceryle aenea; assembly: GCA_013399075.1. Lineage (NCBI taxonomy): Eukaryota > Metazoa > Chordata > Aves > Coraciiformes > Cerylidae > Chloroceryle > Chloroceryle aenea. Next base: position 150,656 of record VWZY01010819.1, read on the forward strand.
GTTTAACAGAGCAGCCGTGGCTGGAAGAATGATAGTCTTGAGGGATTTGCAAATTACTGGAAGAGCAGAGTTTTTTGCATAAGTTGTATCTGTGGCTCACTGAATTGTGTTAGAAGTAAGGTGTTAATTGTGTCAATAAACTTATCCATAGTTCCTTTCACAGGCCCTACAATAGGCCCTTTTACCTCAGCTGGGATTCTTAAAATGTTCTTAAACTCTGTTTTTCCACAGCTGACTTGTACCACACAGCTAGTATTTCTCCCTGAGTCACGCGTGAAGAAAACTGGAGCTGCTGGAAACATGCACAGGGCCTGCTCTGCACTAGACATATGAGGAGTTTCAAAAAAAACCCAATAAATTATTCCACCAGATCACCAATCGGCGATAAAATGGCATTTTCATCAGTAGTAACACAACATCTTCACATCTGTGCAAAAAACACCTTCACTGCAAATTAATTTGGCCCTACTTTCTCTTGTTAAAATATTTCTTAGATTGTAAAACTGGATTCAAATTTGCACAATCTCAGATTTATGACTAGAAGGAAAAGGCAGAGGGATACAGGCAGTTCTCCATATATGTAAGGTTTTATGAGGGATTCCTCTTGAACTCTGAAATACTCTGTGTTTTGCATTATGCTATTTAGCACACCATTACAGTTTCAACCACTTCCAAGATCTCTCATAATGTTATACTGAATCAAGGATATATTTCAGAAGAGCTGAACTTTATACCTTAGATATTAGGGACAGTACTCTAACAAGTTGGATCTGAATGGAAATACTGTTGGTTATTGTAGAGAACACTCTAAATATTTTAAAAGGTAATTTTTAGTTTCTTCTTACACAGTAATAGAAAATTGGAATAGATTCTATGCAGTACACCTCATCATTTTAAAGCTGGTTAGCTGACACTGAGTTAAAAAACTTACATAGCAACAAAGTTTAGAAACCATTATACAGAAAAAAAATAAAATAAAATTACTAATGGAGGGCAGAATAAGAGCTAAATTCTTCTCAGTCACCAGCATAACACAGAGATTAATAACCAAAAGAATCATATATCAGATGAAGCAGCCCTTACAATCCTTTCTCTAACCTAGAAGTTAAGTAGTTTTGGTTTGTTTGTTTGCTTGCTTTTTTTCCCCTTCTACTTTAAAAAAGTGTGTTGATACTTAGAAAAACATGATAAATGTTACTCACAAGGGCTTTAAAATTTATTTTTTTCTCAATTAATATTCAATCAGCCAGAGTAAAGAAGGCACTGTGGCCATCCTGGAGGTCAAAATATTTGTCTGTGTTTAAACCTGGTCTGAAGTAGGGTGGTTAAGCAAAGTCCTGGCTGCCCCCAGTCTGGTACTGGTCACAGCCCTCTCTGAGTTTGGAGATGGCTTCCTCAGGTCCCTTTCAACTATCCCTCCTACGATCCTGCGATGTTTTGACAGAAGTAAGAATGACCTGCATTTCAAATTTTGTTTTTCAAGCGATTGTTTTTGCATAGCCTTATGTTTTTTATTCATTTTATAATCCTCTTTCAGTCTCTTAGTTGATTATTACCCATCAGCTATCACCTACCAGAGGACCTTGTGTCAGTTATCCCAGCGTGCAAAGCCATCCTGCAAAGCTTCTCCCATGTCAGAACAGAAAGCAACTAATCTGATAAAAACATACTTAA
>VWZY01010819.1:152349-174481 GCA_013399075.1 Chloroceryle aenea
AAAAAAAAAAAAAAGAAGAAAAAAAAAAAGGCAAGTTGACTCTTTTGGGTTTGGTATTATTCTTTTTTTTTTTATAATGCTACATAAGTAAGGGTAGCAGTCATGGTTTAATTCTTTTTGGATTACAGTTCAGTCAGGACTTGTTTAAATTGCTCCCATGTGGAACAATAATCCATAAACAAAGAAAGAGAGGAGTTAAGCCTGCATTTCAAGGACACCCCCCACTACTTTGAAAACCAAGGTAAAAAAACCCAAACCTGTACTTCTTTTCATCAGTAGGAAAGCGTGCAACATATATAAGCAATGCACAACTTGGAGAAAGTCTGTTCAAATGGCATTATGAATACTACACCGAACCAAAAAGAGAACTGTAGTGTTTTTTTTCTCCTCCCCATCCATCTTCCCCTGTAAGGAAGGCTTGTGATATATGGTATAATTAAGAACTTAGAAAAAGTCTGTTCAAATGATATTATGAATACTGTGCTAATAGAAAATCCACTTTCTATGCCTACACAGAAATAAACCAGCTGCCTTCACTAGAAACGGATGGGTCTTATTGTTATTCTATCCTGATTCAGAAAATCCTGACATTTCCCTTATGGTAGAATTTCAAATATATATACTGGAAAAAAAAAAAAAAAAGAGAAAGAAGACAAAACCTTGTTTTCTTTTTTTTTAATTATAAAGAAAGTAGAATTTTTTTTCCAAAGCCTGTTCTTCACAGACAGTTATAAAAATGACTATTCAGTGCAGCCCTGGACACCTGATGATATTTAATATAAGAGAAAACATTTGTGTTCTGCTGAAAAAGAAAAGCCATCTCCATGCAGGATTGAAGACAAATACCAATCAACATGACAGGCAGAAACAAACACATGCTATGCTGTATGCTAACGTGTCCTAATTCCCTCTTCATCTAAATGTTCGATATTAAAAAAAAAAAAATCACAAAAATCTACAGTGGGTTCTAATTATGAACATAGGTATTAGGTTATTAAGAAGTGTGCATTTCAGAGACTTGTACATTCAGTAAATGATAGAAAATTAATGATGAATTTTAAGCTGCTCACATTATATGCATTCTTTTCTGTTTTCTATAATACTGCAAGTTTACTGAATGCAGTAAGAGCTGTGAACTGATCAGTAGTTATTTTTCCATTCAATTGAATTTCTGTGCTATTAGCAATTTCTATGTAATATCTATGCAATTTCTATTCTAGTACTCTCTCCAGGTATCAGTGTACAAAATTAACTCAAAAATATAAAATATTTTTAAATAAATCCATCTATAAAATATCCACATTCTGGAAAAACTAACAGAGACTGAGGAATGAGATATTATGAGACATTTAGGTTCAACATAACAGCAACTAAGAGTGCAATTCTGCTCCTAATGAACGCTATGGGTGTTCTGTCAGTGACTTATGTAAGAACAGGACTTTGCATAAGAAACACACCATTGTATAGTCATCTACTATAATCTGCATAAGTGCACTAAAGAAATCAATCTAGCCATATCTTCATTGAATCACTTCTCATTATACTAGAGTATAACCTTTGAATCCAATTTGGGCATAACATTGTTAGAACAAGAAATTCAACTCCATGTTAAATATAGTTTATTTGTTTCTACTTGGAATTTGCATTCTTTCAAGTTCCAGGCACTTGATCCACCTGTTATATGCTACTGCCGTGAGGAAACTTTCTAGACTATATTAACTAAAGGGAGACAGCTTGGTGTAAACCAGCTTCTTTTACACCTTAAGGCTCATTCTTAATTGAATTATATCTCCCTATTAACAGTTGGGTAATGCAAAGGGGTTTTAAGGTTAATGAGTGTCCTTATAGTCTCTCACACAGAAATAATATGTTTATTATCTAGGTACATTTAGAATAATTAACATGAATTACTGGTTTTCCATGTTAATTAAATTCCTAGCGGATTTTGGTAGGTAAACTTGCCCCACCTTCTCCCACATGCCAGAGAGACATTCCCAAGGTATGGAGATCCAGAAAAATAGCACTGCATGTAGTCAAAGGTCTTGAAATAATGTGAGATACATGCAGTGGATAGAGCTGCATTTTGAGCCAGTAACTCCAGACTGCCTTTCCCATCAGTGAGAAAATCAACCACGCTAAAGTGCAATTTATCCCTCCTAAAATAGACATCTGAACTCAGTCAGATGAATTGTGCCCTAAAAGCACCTCCATCGACTATAAAAGGAAGCCAAGACAATAATCTCAGATGGAGACCTCTATAGAGGGTACGCATACAGGTATGTCAAATTAATTCCACCCTCACTGTACTGCTTTTGAAGTGAAAGATTGGTTCAAAAGAAACAAAAACCAAAGAGCATTTCTGTGTGGAGAACAGAGATGTTTAATTGAGACCCACCTATGTAAGAGACAAGTTAAACTCTTGGTTTTGAAACAGATCTTGTTGCAGGGAATAGGTTGTCTCAGTGTTTGAAAAAGGAATTCATAATGACAAAAAAGTCAAGATGATAACATGACTAGATGTTCTAGAAAGTATTTTTTTTCAAGGTGAAATTATATAGAAATAACAGAATTCTTTAAAACAAGATCAAATCAATAATAAGTTGGGGTTTTTTATTTTATTTTTTTTATTTGAGATTCCTTTAGCATTAGCAATATTTAGATTTAGTTAATGGGGTATGAATATGGTTGAAATACCTAGGTGTTTACATTTCTGAAAGTAAGTTGCTTTAATCACTGTTGTCTTGTAGAAAATCTGTTTTCATGGGTACAATATTTTTTCTAGATATAAACATCTCATATTAAAATCTTATAAATTTATCGTTTATTTTGTTTTGTTTTTTAGTGCTTTCAATATTTCATTTTAGGGGCCATTTTTCAGAGTTAATTTGTGAAATTAAATTTTAAGGTATTTTTTTACAAGACAAAACAAGCAAAAGAAAATATTTTTTCTGACAAGTCCAGTAGAATACCTAGGTTAGGTATATTTAGAGTTATTGTAAGGTTTATTTAAAAAATAGTAGTTTTATATAATCACCATATTAGCTTAGAAATTAAGTAAAAAGAAATCAAAATGTCACTTATGGTGGAACATATCTTCTAATTACAGCCCTTTCTTATAAAAAGAAAAGATGTAAAACCAAATCAGAAAAAAAATACTTCAGTGAACCTATACAAAGTAACAGAATGGTAGATATAGAATTGATCTAATAAATAAAATAAAAACGCAAACAAACAAACAAACAGCAAACAAACAAAACCAAATTAAACAAAAATAAACACAATCTTAAATAAAAAACTAAATGGCATCTGTTATAGAAAATGGATTTTGTCATCATACTTAGATGTTCATTTTGATGAGTTTGATTTATAGAGAAATACAATTAAATGTAATATATTGGACTTCTACAAGACTTTTGTAGTGGTGTCATGAGAGATACCGTTTCATAAATTTAAATGAGAAAAAATCTGAAAACAATATAAACCCCATGACCTATAATATACATATTATATTAAAAACTGCTTAAATTATAAGTCTGAAAACTTCATTAATAATATAGAATTGTATCTGGGTACTTGTGTTTCCCCTGGGTTCATTAGAGGACTTTCTTGCTCTATGTAATTAGAAAATTTCAAGAATGATGGGGAAAACTACAGTATCATACAGAAAATCTGACATAAGAAGAGGGAGAGTGGTTAATGAGAAATCATATAGAGAGTTTGGTTTCAGTGAAAAAATATCTATTTCAGATTGACATGTAAGCTACAATAATCACATGGGTTTGCTGTCCTGCAGAATAGTGACTCTAAAAAGTACTTAGAGCCATAGTGGATAATCAATTCATAAGGAGAACACAGATGACACTGCAGTCAAAAGGAATAATCGACAGAAATATGGTATAGTGAGTAGGAGTTGTGAGATTATAATATATCTGGGTTTGACAACAATGAAAGTATTCATGGAATAATTTGTCCATTTCTGGTATCAGTACACTGAGATTCTAAAAACCTGGAAAGAATTGAGAAGGGAGTAGAGGGAGTGACTAAAACTTGTATAGCAATGTGGTGTCTGGAAGGACAGGATGTACTCCATCTTTTCAGGGAGAATATTACAGGGTCACTTGGTGGTATCTCTTAAGTATCACATATACCATAAAAATGCAATAGAAGTATTTTCAACCTAGAATGCTAAGGCAAAACAAAACCAAATTGGAATGCCAAGGTTACTTAAATCCATCAGGAAAATAAAAAAGGACCATTAGTTAGTGGAATTGCTTTCTAATTATGTGGTAAAGTTTTCAGCATTAGAAACTATAAAGCCAGGACTGGATGTTTGTTTCATGAGACACTACACATTTCAATTCTGGCTACTGCAATTTAGGCAGGGATTAGTGCATGTCACTCCTTTGATTTGAACTTGTCATAAATTAGTGTTCCCTTAGTCCAAGCAGAATACATGAATAGTGCTTATTAATACAGAGAAAGTTAGGTGGCACTTCCAAACTTGATTTGGAAGATTGCCTCTTACTGTGATCAAAAAGAATGCTTTAAACTTTTCTTAATGACTCCAGTTTACAGATAGAGATGCTTAATTTAAGGCAGTATGATAATGTAGAGGTCAAGGGCTCTCAGCTGCAGGCAGTAGATCCCAGGCATGACTTGATCTTACAGATGCTGTATGCATGGAAGCACAGATCAAACTTAAAGCATGGTAGATCCTCACATGCCTTCAGCTTGGGGAGTGCAAAATTTGAGCAGCCCTAGTCCCAGTGACCCATGCTCACACTGGGAGGAAACTCTCTTTAAGACTAGGACTTTTTAAACAAGAATATCAATGTGGAAACTGCCTCATGGTAGAGCCAATGGGCAGTTTTTGTAACAGACTCCAACTGCCTAGGAAGACACTGAAGCTGGTGAGTTTCCCCAGAAAACTATCACCTAATTCTCCTTACTATAGAGGGACTCTAAGTACCAGTACTTTGAACTAGGACAGACTCAAATGTCTTCTGCTCTTGTCAAATGAGGTGAAGCATCTAGCCCTTTTGTAAGAGTCCGCAATAAAGAAAACAAAAACAAATGCAGCTTTGAAGGAGAAAACTATTTAGTCAAGACCATTTAGAAAGACCAGTCTGGTTTCACAAAATATTATTCTACTTCTTTCTTGCCACACCAGGGGTTGGTTTTCAATGCATTTCCCCAGGAGGATGAGTCTGCATTGTATTCCAGTTGCAATTCAAAAACTAGAAGGCAAGCTGGGTCTTATTTTTGAAAATGAACATTTAAATTTAATTGTTCCTTCCCACACTACTTTGGAAATTATTCCTCTGTGAAAACCGAATGAGAATGGTAAAGGTCACGTTCAATTGTAGTTTTTTAAAACCACAAACTTTAGCTCTAGTTTACCACCTTGTCTTCATCTTAAAAAAATAGTAATAAAACCAAACCAAACCTTGACTGTATTCCTGCTTTACATTAGAACCTTACAAGGAAAGTTATAATGTTGTCTGTTGCTCTGCTGAAAAGAAAAATAACCAATTTACTATTATGTGGTTCACAGGAAAATAGCCTTGAGAAAATGTTATTGATGTAGTGTATTTATGTAGGGTTGCAAGACAAATTATGCCATCAGCAAATAAGGTCAGAGTAGCAGAGTGAATTACTGGCAAAAATAGGTTGCTTTCAAAGGACAAAGGTTGTTTTAACTGCATATAAACTTTGAAGCCAGATAAAAAGTAATAACAGACTCGGTGTAGAATGCAGTATTCTAAAGCTCCCCAAAACTGCAAATGTTTTTTAGTGGATGATTATTACCATTTTTAGGAAGGATGAAGAGGGCTGCATGACAGAATATCTGCTTCTGATTATCAGGAGCCAGTTTAAGGGCCTCCTGTGAGGTACAGCGTAAGCTGCTTCAGTGAGCAGACTTTGGACCCTGCCTTCAGAGAGGAAAATGCTTCACTTAGGCATCTGCTCCTAATGCTCTCTCATGCAGTTCTAAATAAGTTAATGTAGTTTTCTACATCAGGGAAGAAAGGACACATCAATAGACACCAAACAACCTTCTTAACCACAAGTATACACAGGAGTACACTGCATAGAAGAGCACATTATTTAGTTTTTAACGAAGCAGAATTCTGTTTTACAGTTCTGGATAACTTATGTAATTCCTTATTTGTCTGAAACATGTTTAACACAGGTTCTACTTTATCCAGGGCTAACAATGACTTCCAGGAACTGCTAATTTATTCCTAGCAGACTTCACATTTTTCAGTCACTCATAAAAATGAGCTTTGAAGATTATTTCTGAATCAGTTCTGGGCAGTCAGATTATAGTATCAGTTCTTTAAGCAAAAACAACCCCACAACATAGTCATATTAGTTTGATCTTTAAATAAATCTTTAAATAAAGCAGCATTAAACATGTCAATATTGGTGTGTAGTTGTAATTGGCATTATTCACATTTTTTAAAAGAGCAAGCACACGACTAGTTACACCCTGAACATTAGCTGCTCTCGTGTTTTGCATTCCACACTAGCCATTGCACACAATGAACAATGCAACCTTTTAGAGAAGAGATCAGAGTGGAGATCTTGCCTTTTTTTAGGGGTATCCTAACTGCTGGGATAGAGCAACTCACAGAATGAGTGCAGAGGTACAGCCAAAACTGGGGCTGTATTTACATCACTTGTGCTGCCTCCAAACCATCTGCCCATGATGAGTACCACCTGGAAAGGACTTATCTTCAAAAGGGTGGCACCCCAGGAGCCATGAACCCTCTTGGCCCCAGCTCCTCTTGTGGATGTCCATAGTCTCAGTGGGCAGTTTAGAAACATAAACAGTTAACAGCTATTCTTTCTAATAAGGTTTTTCCCCTTTGAAAACTTTAAGTATCACTGCTGAACTAATCTATCATGACAGCAAATCCTACAATACAGCCACTGATGTTAGCCAGCTGCTATCTTATGGTTTACACGGCTCATTTTTAGCTTTCCAAAACTTTATAATATAATCTCTTGCTTCCTGGGCATGTACAAAGCATTGTCACTGTACTTCTGCTTTCCCAAATGTTACTTGCCAAATAATATGAAGGAACATTTGTGTCCTTTTGTTAAGAGTTTAAGAAAAAAATCTGTGAAACAGGTTTCTATAACATGAAAGTAGAAGAGGACTTTAAACAGTGTGATTGAGAAGGAATAATCTTCCTTACATAGAGGTAGATGCTTAGATATATATACTTCATAATTATAATAAAGGAAATAGACCCAGAGAGCTCTGATGTGGATCAGCGGTTAAAGTAATAGCTTGTGAGAATGGATTCCTCAATTGCACTCCTGATGTATCATCCACTTCGAGGTTAGTGACAAGTAAGCTCTTTTTGGGCCCAATTCCAATATCTTTTAAAGATGCTTTACACTGATGTAACTCAATTGATTCTAATGGAGTCACTTTCACTTTACATCAATGAAAGTAAAATTGGGATATGATTACAGTCTCAGTTAACTCATCTACCAAGTAGTTTCAGTTTATTGATTAGGGCTAGAGGAGAGTTTACAGATGGAATTTTTATTTTGCTTTTTATTAAAATGCAGCCTTTTATAATTAAAAAATTGATAAAAGCCATGACATTGATGTTACTTGAAAGGACTTGACTAAAAGGAATGTGTTTGACTCTTGGACTGACAAAAGGCATTGTTTTGAGTCCCTGGGCCTTCAAACAGCGTATCACATAATTATCTACAGACAACCTAATTTGGATCCACCTGCAGTGTTATGGGCCTGGCAGGTTGCATGCATTGCATCCCAGATGAAGAACTAAAAGGTATCAGACCATGGGACACTGTCATACATTGTGCTGCACAGAGGAGCACTGCAAGATGTTGAGAAGCTCCTACATTAATCTTGCATGGAAGACAGCGTCAACAGGTAGGCCAAATAAAAATGTAAATGAAGGTGAAACAAACCTTTTTGGATCTGTTAAACAGAAACCTAGTTTTTTAATTGAAAGCTATTGCCTTTCAATAGGAATTCAGTTCTGCAGATTGCAAAAACCAATACAGAGCAAACTGCCTATGGGATACAGTACAAACAAAACACCATTTTCGACGGGGTTATTTCTTAAATCCACTGCCTAAAAAAATCCTTAACACCTTTCTCACTCCATAATTTCCTCAAATATACAGTCTCACCTTCTACCTGTGATAGTTAATTTAATGTCGGTGTTGTGAAATGCCATCACTTTTGAAACTGCTACCTCGCCAGTGAGGACCAATGTCTGATTAATCAGGGGACACTGAAGAAACTGCCAAGTCCATGTTGCAGTTCATGTTCTCAATGGGACATTAATTTAAATTTTTCCTGTAAATCTGAGTTAAATGTATAGGAAATTAAATTCTCTGAAACCTTTTGCTATATTACCCAAAGGATTTGAAACTGCTTTAAGGAGAAGGATGGAAAGGTGGATGGAGGAACAGATTGATTTTCTCACTGCACAAGACTTTTCTTCTGAAAGCAGGCAAAAAAATGTGGCAGGAAATCACACATTTACAATTTGTGATTTTTTTTTGGAACTTGCTGTTCCTTGAGAATTTTTTGTTTCAGCTCACATTTCAAGATGAGAACAAATACTGAAATATCAAAATTTTCCTCAAGGCAATTTAAAAAAAAATTATTTCCATCTCTAATGCTTATTTACTTTACAGAGGTCTTTGGAGGCTCAATTTAGGTCTAAAAATATTAAGAAATCCTTGGAAAAAGAAATACAAATGAGTTAAGCCTATATTACAACCTCCCCTAAATACCATTTACTCATGTTCACTCTTCTAGCTTTCTTGACTGCTAATGGGACCTATTTCTAGCATGTTTCTGTCCCCTTTAGGCTTCATGCTTGCTTCAAAAATGTTATATATATCTCATGATGAAGAATCTGGCTTTTCTGGAGAAAAAAAAGGAGTCAAGGTAGGAAGTGGACTTAAGCCTTTCAGCACAGCTGTGGCTGTGCCTCTCCCACAGCAAGCTGCTGCTATCATGGCTTTGTGTCTGAACCAGCCTCCAGCATGCTGCAGGGCTGCAGCCTGGCCACGCCAGCATCACTGCATAGCGGAGCAACACACCCTGCCAGAGGATATTACTGTGGGGAAGACAAGCTAAAAGAGCAGGAAAATCTCATGCAACATGCATTGCATTTGGCTTGTTTGCAAGTATTTAAAATAAAAATCTGCAGTTTTCTGCCTGGAATGATGTGTTGATTTACGTTCTTTTAACTTCCCTAAGCAAGGTGTAAATTTTAATATCACCATCCCAGCTACAGGAACAGTTGGAAGCAGTTCAGGTTACTCTCTTAATGCTAAAGAAGAAAGTACTAGCCACCATATCTTGATGTGAAAGGTGCTATCTCATTTGTATTCTTAGTTATAAGAACTTGTCATTGTGGTAAATAAAAGCACTATTTAATAGTTTTTTCTCGCAAGGGAAGTAGTAAAGTACTTTAGCCCTGTGTTACATATGGCAAAGAAAAAACAGACAGACTGTAAGCTAGATATTTAGAATTTGGAATGACTAATTTTCAGAAAGCTGAGCTCAGGTGTCTGCTAAAATCAACCTTGTTTAGGTTTATTATTATTATCATTATCATTATTATGATGATAATGACTGGACACCTGCTCAAGCAGCAGGTTAAATTGTATTAGTCAGTGTCTAAAAATACACAGGAAAGAAAATAAGCTTTTAACTGTAGTGCTTATCATCGCAGGGTGAAACAAGAAACCAAACTGAGATGTGGACAGACAGAGGAGATACAAAGGACTGAGACCCAGAGCTAAACAATATTTTCAATCTAACATGCTCAACAGACATCACAGAAATTTTATGAGAAATTTGTGCAATTGATCTGAGATTCTTGAGTATATTAAATAAACTTAAATCTTTATAGATGGGTATATATAAAATAAAATAACATAAGAATATACATTATACAACTTCACAGAAGTTTGCAAGAAGCTCTTCCCACTCATGAAAAACACCAGATGGAAAGCACAGAGGTGTCTTTTTGAAAGTATGGCACATAACTGCTGAGGGTGGACATTTCTAGATGATAAATAAGAGACGGTTCTGGGTGATAGGTCATGAAGATCCTTTAAACTGGAGTCTAAGAGCTTAATGCTACATAGGAGTAAATGAAGAATTGTCTACAGACTATCAGAAAAAAAAACAACCCACAGGCATTTCAGGAGAAGACTAAGGGAAGTAACATCCTTAACGAAAGCAAAACTTATCAGATTGCACTTCACAAGACCAAAAAGGTGGCTATCAAATAGTTGAGCTGAGGCATGATCACAGCAGGCAGAATTCAACTACTGCAAATGGAAGATGCTGAAAAAGGCCTAGAGCTTGTTGTGGACACTAGACTGAGCAGTATATTTGCATCGGGAATACAGTGAAACTGCATAATGGTCTCCATTACAACAGCAAATTGAAAGAAGTCAGTATCTTCCTTCTGCTTAGTACCACTAAGGCCACATCTGGAATAATAGTCAAGTTTTGAAACTGCTTAATTCAAGGAGATAAACTGGAGGAGATACTGCAGAGAGCCACCAAGATTATTACTGGCCAATGAGAAGACTGACTTATTACTGATTTATGAGAAGAATTTGAGAAAACTGGACTTGTTTAGTCTGACAGAGAGGAGGCAAAAGACAGATTCAGTAGCAGCCTACACCTTTTTGAAAGGGATTGGGGAAAAACAGTAGTTACCCAGGATGGATATGGAATCCTAGTCCTCTGAGATTTTCTAGACTTGTATAAAGTCATGGCTGACTTGATACAGTGTTGGTGATAGTCCCAGTCTGGGTGGGAAATTCAGCCAATGACCTCCAGAGGTCTCCTTCAACCATCATTTCTAGAAAGATGGAGTAGTAGTTATTTTGCTGCCAGTGGTTCATCTTTTCCAGGGAGACAGAGAAAGAGGTCTACATGTAAGAACAGTTCTGATTAAGGGCTAAAAATTATGAGATAATGTAAAACTAGTATTTATGAAAAGACTCTAAAAAAATCACATCATCACATAGTATTATGTGTTAAAGGGTATGTTACTGATGTGCAACAAAGTCCCACAGTAGCATTGCTATTAAATTACCTTTCAGGTATGAAGCAAGTCAATAGAGAAAGTGCACGGTATCTGATTACTAAGAATTCCTGACCAGTTCCATTAGGAGCATCTACCGATAGAATGTAAAGAGAAGACCACATGTATTCCTGCACAAGTTTAAAATACTGGAGAATTGCAAAACATCAGTGCAGGGAATTTATATCTTCTTTGACTCAAAGTGGAAATTTGAGACACTGAGTAATTGTAAGAGGAAGCTATGTGGAAGCCAATTCTTTATGTCTAGGAGTCTTAAAACATCATTGAACATATTTCTGGGACATACTCATGAAACACTCAGTGCTATGTTTACGGGGGAATATGGACAAGAGGGACATACAGAAGGACATCTTGGAGAGTTTGATGATTCCTTCAGGGTTTATGTATGTGCAAAAACATAACGGACATGTCTAATAAAATGGACAGCATCAGTTAGCCACACAGCCCAATCTGGCTGATAGCTTAGAAGTCGGTCATACTCAGTAACAAGCAATACACAAAGAAAGTGAAAGAGTGGAACACACAAAAACGAAACCTCAAAAATGTGAGAACAATTCTCTGACAGAGTTGAGATTTGGCTTTCTGCATTACCCAAGGAGTATGGTGACCTCTCAGAAATCTCTTTCCCCAGAGGCACACATTTCAATTTGTAACAAGCTTCCAGAAATGATCCAGTAAAATATCTCAAAGCTACTAAATCCTTCAGGGCTGAACCAGACCCCATTTTAACTCCCATTGGGTACAAGGAGAAAGAAAGTGATAATTAAAAGAGAATGAGGGAAAGCAGTGGACATCTATTTGAAATGCTGCCTGGTGTTAGGAAAAGAGGTGTTTTAATGATTAAAAAAAAAATGAAATAATACCAATGGTAATAATAATCTTCACCAGAAGCTACTCTTAAAGGACAGCTCTCATCCAGAATTAAATGGAATGATTTACCTCTAATGCCAACTGCCAATGCTAATTAGTACAGCCCTTAAAAATCTGTTGCTTGAAGAAGCCCTTTAGATCATGTAACTTGCCAATGTGATTCAAAACCCTTACTTTTTCATGCTGCAGATTATTAAAACATCCACCCTCTGTTCAGTGTTGGCATTGCCAGGAAGATTTGGAGCACTATCTCATGTAGGTGCAATGTCCCTGTAGCAAATTAATCAAAGGCTGGTAAAAGGTAAGGAAGAGCATTTTGAAATAATAATAGAAAAGGCAATAATAACCATGGTGGTGATAATGGTGGTGGTAATGAGATATGCACTAAACTACAGGAAAAAGTTCAAGTAATGAAATCTGCCAAAGCAATAATAAAGGAACTGAAGAAAATTATAGGAAACAATTCAGGTGGCAAAAACATCTAGGCAATGAACTACTTTGCCAAATTTAAACTTCGGGAATGTCTTCTCAGTTCAGAGAAGTGATGGGAATGTTTGCTACATTTGATGCTTTAAGGATGAGTCAGTTTTACAGTACTTGTGCTACTGAACAGTGCATACAGGCAAAAATTCCTCCCGCACTCTTTAGATGTGGCAAACTAACTTTGCTAAAACCTGAATAATAAGTGGAAAGCCTTCAGGAAGTACCACACTTGCTGTGTGCACATAAACTGTATGGTTGATCTCTACATATTAAGATCAGATAAACTTTTAGATGCTGGCAGCTTATACAGAACTTCAGTGGATTGCCAGACACCTGCAAATCTTCAACACATGTAAAACATGTGATGTTCTATCAGGTTTCAAATTTGTCTCAGTGACAGAAGAGGACTCGCCCATCAACATATGAATGGTTGCAGTTTAATTTTCTGGCTTTGAGCCCTCAACTTCTGCACACTTCTTATTTTAAATTAAAAACTACTATTATATAACAACCATCTACTGTAAGACTACAAGTGCTCAGATACTAGTAACCTATGGGTACAGAAGTACCTGCAGAGGTGGATAATATTAGTTTTAGTTGCTGAAATCTCGTAATTTCCTGAAGATAGACAGAGATGCAAAGAGAAGAAAGGCAGATAGCCAGAGAACAGAGACCTTATTTTATAAGAAGGGACTAAAACAGTTTATTTGCTTAACAAGATGAAGATGGGTATGTGATATAATTACTACATATACAAAATAGTCTTTCCCCTAGCTTTTTATAATTATTCAATAAAAATACAATCCTAACACAAATAGACTGGTGATCAACATCTTTGGAGTGGACACTAGTCAGATATTTATTAGTTTGGGAGCAAGGTAACATAATATATCTCCAATAAAAAGGGAATAGAGACTAGGAAGGAGACTAGTTCGCTCAGACCATGAACAGTGAGGCAGTGGTGTCACCAATGAACCCCATGCCTAAGCGTTACATTTTCTGAGGTTTTTGAGGTGGATAAGGGTTCCCTGAACCAGGGAAACCCAAAGAAAGAAGGAGAGACCTGGCAGGATTTTGCAGCTCTTTCAGGAGAAGCCGAGAGGGTGACATGGCTGGGGGCATTCGTGGAGAACCCGCGGGAGATTTAAACGTGGCAAACCCAGAAGTGGTGCTCAGACTGCAAACAGCAAGACAACTGCATTTGCACTTGTTGGTGCGTGACCAGCAGGGTTTGCAGGGGGATGCACAAGAGAGTAAATAATAAATATATAATAATAAAAATAAAAAGGCACGTGCAGGACTAGAGATGGTTGAAAGACAGACAAAAGCTCCTGCCAGAAAAAATGTGTCGACCCAGACAGAGATCCTGCAGAAGCATGCAAGTGTCCAGGCCTCTGGCTGCAGAGAATGCTGGAGCCTGGCACTGCTAGCGGAGAGTGACAGGGACAACCCCTGTATCCAGTGTGACCAGATGAATGATCTGCTCAGCCTGGTGGCTGAGCTACAGGAGGAGGTTGAAAGACAGAGAACAATAAGGGAATGTGAAAGGGAGATAGACTGGTGGAGTCAGGTCCTATCTTGAGGATAGGGCAGCAGCTGGAGGCTCCATTAGGAGAGGAACCTCTCCTTCCTTGTCACCAGGCAAAAGAAGGGAACCTAAGAAATGAGGGAGAATGGAAACTGGTCCCTGCTTAGTGAGGCAGGCAAGTCACCTCCCAGCTTCCTTCCCTTTCCCGGTTGCTCTTGCACAACAGGTATGGGGGGGACAAACAAATGATGATTGAGATGAAGGTCCATCAGGGGAGTTGCCAACACTACAGGCTTGGGGAGGAGTAGCTGGAAAGCTGCCTGGTGGAAAGAGACCTAGGGGTGCTGGTCGACAGCCAGCTGAACATGAGCCAGCACTGTGCCCAGGTGGCCAAGAAGGCCAATGACATCCTGGCCTGTATCAGAAACGGTGTGACCAGCAAGAGTAGGGAGGTGATTGTGCCTCTGTACTCGGCACTCGTGAGACCACACCTTGAGTACTGTGCCCAGTTTTGGGCACCACAGCACAAGAAGGACACTGAGGTGCTGGAGTGGATCCAAAGAAGGGCAATGAAGCAGGTAAGGGGTCTGAAAAGCATGCCTTATGAGGAGAGGCTGAGGGAACTGGGGTTCTTTAGTCTAGAGAAGAGGAGACTGAGAGGACACATTACTGCTCTCTACAACTACCTAAAAGGAGGTTGTAGCAAGGCTGGTGTTGGTCTCTTCTCCCAAATTACTAATGATAAAATGAGAGGAAATGGTCTCAAGTTGCATCAGGGAAAGTTTAGATTAGATACTAGGAAGAAATTCTTCACTGAGAGAGTGGTTAGGCACTGGAACAGGCTGCCCAGGGAGGTGGTGGAGTCATCATCCTTGGAGGTGTTTAAAAAATGAGTGGACATAGCAGTTGAGGCAATGGTCTAGTGGATAGAGTGATGTTAGGATGAAAGTTGGACTTGATGATCCTAGAGGTCCTTTCCAACCCTAATGATTCTATGATTCTATGATTCTAAGACCTGTTGGAGTGAGCATACTGAAAAATCCAAGACGGCTTGAGCATGGAACTTGACCAATGTGACAGGACATTTAATTTCTGCATTCTGCCAAAATATTGTTAAATCTTGAGGTCTTCAATGAATTAGCTTTTCTGCCTTGGCATCTCCTGGTATGAGGTTGAGCTAGAGCAGGAAGAGAAGCTAGTTTTAAGTGTAACAGGGGAGAACAACTATACAACAAACTACAGGCAATCTGAAGAACCTGGGTAGGCTTAGCTCTGCTATTGTGTTTTCTTCTGTCACTTGGATGGTTTTTGGATGACCATACTGGTCTTCTTTCCAAGCCAATGTCATTCATAGCTCTTCAGAAGCTCTCCTAGTTTATTCAGGAAATACCTTTTTTCCAAGTGGCAATAATTATTATTACTGAACTTTCCAAGTGCATCCCCTTTGCTTCCTTTTTTGCTTCTGCTGTATTTTTCTCATTTTTAACATGATACCCAGAACCTCACACTTTCAGGACTTGTTTTTCAGATAAACTTCATATAGCAGTACCTTAAAGCCTGGAAGCTATTCAGATCTCACCAGCTGAGATTTCTCTTGGCATTATAACATCCCTCGCTGGCACACAGTCAGTGAACCCTGCTAATATACCATCAATCCTGTCTGGCCCTGGAGAAAGGAGAGTGCCGGGACTTGGCCAGAATACTACTGTGTTTGGCTTATTCCCAACTGGAGTTGTTTAAAACAGTCCCCAGGCTGCTTTAACGCATGCCAAAGACAGCTTGAAAATCATCAAGCTGACTCCCTGAGCCACCCCATTTCCTGTACCTTCTGTGCCCGATGGTCTTTGGGCACATCAGGCAGCAGGGGCCAGGCAGCTTCTCTGATCCACTGCCATTGACAAACTTCAACATCATCAAAGCTTCCCAGCATACATATCACTCTGTCAAGTAGCTAAGCATTACTGCATGCATGAGAAGCCTGAATTCTACAGAATCTGTGAGATAACTTGAGTTGAAACTTTCAGATATGCAAAACGCTGCCTTTGTACCATTATGCTTTAGAGTGCTGAGAAATAAAATTGTATGCTGAACGCCACAAACTTTATATATAAACCACAAACTCCCCTTTCTTCAGATGCAATAGATGTCACTTATTAATTTCTCTCTTCCTGAGATAAAACAGAGTTGTATGCATTTGCAGAAATGTCATCTATTGCCTTCTGTAAGTTCCCTGGCTATTTTTGGAAAGATGAATTACTGCAGAATCAGTAGACAAATTCAGCCTGTGGAGTTTGAACTTTGTCCCTCGTTATCTTGGCTTTGTAAAGGTATTTTTAAAAGGTGCTAAACTAGTGTAAAAATCTGTTGTTACTGTCTGTGAATGTTTTACAGTCCCTGTTCACTCTCCATGTGGATGTAAGTGATGGTGTAAGGCAACAAGGTGTCTTGGCTGAGACATAGCAAGAGAATATATTCAAAAGTCATTCATTCCCCTCCAGTAAACTCATATGATTTATTCCTTAGATCTGCTGAAATCAATATGAAAAGGCTAAGTTTTAAATGGAAAAAGTTCTTTTTTCAGACACCGAGCCATCACCATGACAGTGTCCATTTTCCATGCTCAGCTGAATCTGTACATGCCTGCCTGGCAGCCTCACTGACTTAGCATGGGCAGGGAACGTGGACTTAGCATTGCTGGGAATGTTTATTCTGAACATCATTGCAGTGTTTTTTGCCAAAGAACACAGGAGGGCTTGTTTTTCCTGAAATTCAACCTGCCACTCTGAACTCAGGGATTAACCTTATTTTGCCAGTGGATTTTGGCAGCTGTAGGTGGTAATTCTGTAGCTTTTGTGGTTTTGGTTTTGTTGTGGTTTTGGTTTTCTTTAAATAAAACCACAACAGTGTGTCTTGGTACTCTAATTCAGGTCCTATCTTATGAAAAAATCTATTTAAAGATAGCACCATGATGTGCTAGATAATAGTACTGGAAAGCTATCTAGTTCTGTGATGTGTTCTCTGTACTCTCCACACCCAACGTCCATAAACTCTTCATGGCATGGACCTTGTCTTCTCCTGTTTCTTTTTTCAAATTTCATGCACACTACAATGTCAGGGATAAATAATGGCTTTGGGAAAATACCATTAAATATTCAACTCAAATATCCAGTAATATATTCAAATCTGCTTCTACCAACCTAATTACAATTAAAATATCAAATCCCTTGAATAATCTACTTGTATTATGTATTGAAACTCTGCAGACTACTGTTACGTCTTTTTAAAAACTATTAAAAAAAACCCCAAACCAACTTTATCAAATTCTCTTTTGTTACATATCTGTGCCTTTATTATGGTCATATCTTCTTTCTATTGGCCTTCCTTTGTTTTCCTCATTTCATTCCTCCACCTGCAAGCAACTCTTGAGCTCTGACCACAGCTTAGTTTTGAATCCTCAGTTAAACCTTACATAATGCCTGACACTCCCCTTCAACACAAATGTACACTGAATGCTCTGACATAGTAACAGGTTCCAGAAGGACAACTAAAGTTATAAACAAAAATTTAAAGAGGGTTAAACAAACACATGGGCATTTGCCTCTTAATGACCTAAGCCCTAATTCAGTGTTGCCACAGCATGGTATATTTACATACCACAATATGCACAAAAAGATTCAATATAATTTTACAGCAAATGGTCATCTGAAATGCAAGTATCAACATTTGGGGGTTCAATACTTTAGAGGCAATTACTAAATAAAAAACGGAAAAGAAATGTCAACAGATGACTGTTCTTCTTGTTTATATTGAGTGAGCAGCACAGGATAACATTTTAAGCCAGAATATAAGCAGTCTGCTGAGACTTGACAAGCCTCCCCTGTGATTTGAGCCTGTGGTCCTGAAAAGTTTATAACAGGTAACAGAGGACTTGTCAGATGCCATCTACTTTCTGTGACAGACAGAAGCCTAACTTAGACTGAGTAAGACGCAACTAAAGACTGGAATTTCATCTGAAAGGATTCTTGAACCGGTTGTACATATGCATATATATTACTCTCCTTTTGTTATCTTCACTATCGTCCCAGTGTTATCTGGTGAGAGGAGACACGAGTGTGACTGTTTGCATACCTTAACAAACACAATCAAAACAAAGCGGCGAGCAAGAGGAATAATCATGAAATTATACATACATACACTGCTTTTGGTACAAAGGAATTTGTCCTCTGGGTCAGAACAGTGACTCAATAAATGCAGAATGCAGTCTCTGGCAATAGCTGACAGTGTTTTTGAGGAAAATGTAAGAAGTTTCTGACAGTATACCTCCCTTCATTCTAACAGCTAATGCAAAAACTTATGCCCTAAAGAAGAATTTTTGTATCCACAAAGAAGGGAGGTATGCCCACAGTTTGGTCTCGTCCCAGTACATATTCAGAAGGTGGCTAAGGCATGCACCCAGCCAGGGAGCCAGGCTTTATAGCCAGTCCCAAATGTGGTTTTTTGGCAATGTGTTTCACAGTCTACATATGCTCCCTATACTACATACTCTCTGCCTCCTTTTCATTTCATAGTTTACTTCCTGATTTCTTTTTCTTATGTGATAAGATACTGTGAAATTTGTTTTCCCTTCCCTGTGCCTTTCAGCATTTTATGCTTTCAGCCTATATTGTACATCCCTGAAAACATATCCTACCAAGCCTTGCCATCTTATGAATCCTATAGTTTTTACATACAAATCAAAAAGTTAAAATTTGCTTATACTGTGCTTTTAAATCACAAGGCAGGTGGGATGAGTGAAAGCTTCCATGCAGCATAGGAACTAGTGAGAAATCATCTCTTGCAAATAATTAAATGTAGCCATACAGTGTGGCTGTGCTTCTTTTCAAATGAAAAGGCCACAGAAAAATGTCAGTTTGTGGGAGTCAGATTTATACAGTCTATGTGTGGCATTTGATAGATTATGTATTATGCTTATTTGAGTAAAACCAGTAAGTTTTGTTTAAGAAATCCTTCCAAAACTAATCTACTTGAACTAGAGAATGGGAAGAGATAGTAACCAAATGCTGAAACTATTCTGTTTTGGCAGCCAAGAAGCCAGAAGACTTGTGAGCAGAAGCCAATGGACAAGAAACATAAACCATGGAAAGACAGTGATCACCTTATAAAACTGTTGAGTACAGAAATATCTTGAGTGATTAACCACAAATGGCACAAGCAGCAATGTCTTGAGTGCCACAAGCATGTGTATGGGCAAGACACAGGTAGCACTAGAATACTGTACTGGGAAAAATAATGCAGGCTTCAAAGACAGTCATGTAAAGAAGAGAGAAAGAATTAAGAAAATCCAAATACACACTGTCTTGTTCAGCAAGATCTTTTAAAAGAAGTAAATAAATACTTACATAAATACAATTTATAGAAGGAAGATGGGCAAGATAAAGCAGGCCTTCTGCTTTATCTCTGGTTTATCACACACAATCTGCAGGTAAGTCAGTAACTGCAAACTTGTACAAAATTAGAGTTCATATTACAGAAAGCAAAGCAAATCCATTTCAAAAACCTAGTAAAAACAGGATATGAGGAAATCATCCTTGGGGGATGATTTCAGGTTACAGATGACTTGCTTTCAAATATTGAATTTTGGGTTTTGGTTATGGCTTTGGGTTTTGGTCATTGCTTTGGGCAACTGGGACTCTTCAAAGCCCTTTGTCACTGTTTTACAGCCTATCAGAACAGGAATCCTTGGTCTCCTTTCTGAACTCCCTACTGGTGACATCAGCCATCACCCCTCAGATTCTCTAAGAAAGCTTAGGAATGGTGGTCTCTGGGATCCTCTCTGAGTGTCTTGCATTATCACCTCCATGATCAAAATGTTTGGTGCTCGCCAGTGATGCAAAACTAGGTTGTAAGGAGTGTCTCTATTGCTTGCATTTTGAGGAGAAACAGACATAGGTCCTACAAAAATAAGCCTTATCTGAACACAGTGATTATTTTCTGGATAGCTACAATGTAGTTTAAGAATTGTATCAATGAAAATACAATGAAGTACCTCAAAGCCAGGGTTTGTTTGCTAACTCCCAATGGTTTGGTTGTAATGAAGTGAACACATGTACCTTTTAGAGCAGAAATATCAGCTGTCTGCTTTAGCTAGCCTATGACCCATGTAGATTGGGCTGTCATAATATCAGTAACACATGCTTTAGATGAGATACATTACATGTAAGAGTTAAGAATAATATCAGTGCACTCTCTAGATCAGCTATTCTTTCACATCAAAATAATAGTAGCCTATGTTTCATGTGATAGTTATTGCAATTTTCCATTTTCTGAATTCTAATGTCCCTCCTGCATTGTACTTTTCTTATGACCAACTCCTAAATACCTGCCTGGATCTATGGTATGGTACTTCCACTTCTATAGATTTTCTGCCAGCTTTCTTTTTTCATTTACATATTCATTTGATGAGTATTCCCATGTTTTTAGCTACTCTCTGAAAGCCAGGAACATCAAAAAAACACCTCTATTATTTACATTATAACAGAATCTTGAACAGATAATGATGAGATATTGCCAAGTAAAAAAACAAACAAACCATAAAATCATAGAATGCCTTGGGTTGTAAGGGACCTCTAAAGGTCATTTAGTCCAACTCCCCTGCAGTGAGCAGGGACAGCCTCAACTAGATCGTGTTGTTCAGAGACTCATCAAGCCTGACCTTGAATGTCTCCAGGATGAGGCCTCCACCAACTCCCTGGGCAACCTGTTCCAGTGTTCCACCACTCTCATAGTAATATATATAATGTCCAATCTAAATCTATCCCTCTCTAGTTTTAAATAATTGCCCCTCATCTTATTGCTACATTTCCTTATTTATTCAGAAACTTCTTGGGCCACCCTATCCAAACAGAATTTCTAGCCAAAGCTCACATTGAAGGGAAAGAGAGCTAGGAAATCTCTCAAGGGTTTTCCAAGGTGGACAGGATTCGGGTGGTTTCCTGGAGGCTCTGGGATTCAAATGTTTTTCCAAAGGACTGGTCAAGGCCTCTGCACAAATTGTCCCTGCTTGATGCCGTTTGTATCCCTAGATGATTAAATCACTTCACTGCTTCAGTTGCACGGGCAGTTTTATAGATGTCGCTGTCAATCCCAATACAGAAAAGGTACCAGCACTTTGTCTATCAAGCCAAATATTAAGTATATGCTACAGGCCCTGAGGTGTTGAAATGCACACAAAATCACCATCCTGCAGATGCTTAGTGAATGGTTGAAGATCTCAGTTTTGTGGTCAGAGGGCTCAGCTGAGGTTTTATGAGCAAGCAGCAGGCAGGGTGAGGGGTATCATCAGTGGAAGGCTCACCTCATGCATATTCTGTGATGGCGTGTTCATTTTACTTCAAACAGAAAAAGCAAGATCAAGTTGCAGAGAGTCCTTACATCACACTGCTTTTTAGACTAGCTTTCACTGGGGTGCATAAATGCACTCTGTTTCTGTTGCTTCCATTCAGACTGCAGGCAAAGACACCCATGCTAGTGCCTTTTTCATATCAGGACATATTCATGCAGAACACTGCAGCTAAAGATTTTTCGCTGCCAGACTGACATGGAAGAGTGTACTAGTGGTTAGGGGCAGCAGACAACTTCCATATAGTTATTGTCACTTGTTTCTCTCTGCTTAGTGAGATTCTCATACCAACGGTCTGTCTGCAGCCTCAGATGTTGCTTGCTTTTCCAGGAAAAAGGCATTTTTCATCCTGAATTTCCCTTATCACTGCGGCTCATTCAGCTGCATAATCCTTTCCTGTTTTGCCTTGTACTCAGAACCAGCAACCGACAAGCTGCA
The DNA here is from genome assembly GCA_013399075.1 of Chloroceryle aenea. NCBI lineage: Eukaryota > Metazoa > Chordata > Aves > Coraciiformes > Cerylidae > Chloroceryle > Chloroceryle aenea. The sequence continues at coordinate 174,206 of VWZY01010819.1, forward strand.
GCTGGTCCCAGACTAAGCCCTTCTCAAGTATTATCAGGATATTTCCTCTGGCAGCTTGCAGGCACGGGGAAGAGAGAACACAAAGCTTCGCAAATGCCTTTCACATGGGAGAAAGTCTGAGAAAGACAATGCTCTGAGCACTGGTGGGGAGTGAATCATAGAAAGTGAAGCTGGAGCCTTCTGGGACTGAAGGAAGATAGCCATAGTACATCCAACATTGCTCTTAATGAAATGTCTCAAAAGATGCTGGCATAACAGCATCTCTTTTTTTTTTTT
>VWZY01010819.1:174574-211152 GCA_013399075.1 Chloroceryle aenea
TTCTCCCCCTTTCACCTGTTGAAATAACTTGTAAGAAATATCAATACATTGTTACGCTGATGGCAATTGAGCAGTGGTCAGCTGCTTCACTGGTGGCTGTCACACTGCATTCTGGTGCCATAGGAGTATTTATGCCTGGTTTTATGGTGGTCTGGTAACATATTATCAATAAAATAGGTTATCCTTTTTTTCACAGGGGTTGATACATGTGAGAGTTAATAAATAGACAACAGTATCTCTGGAGTAACAAATTGCCTGTTATCATATGTCTAATAGAAGACATTAAAGTTCATGTAATTCACAAAATATTCCACAAAGCTCAGACCCTCACAGAGGTACATGCTGACAAGCTTCATCTTCATATGCAGCCATTTTAAATTTTGTCTGGTAGGGACAAGAGAAACCCATACTGGGCAAAACTGTGAATTTGCCAGAAATCAGATGATGCCCTTGCACCCTGATATGGGTAGCCTTAATTCTTAGCCACACATCCTCTCTCTCATGGAGAGGTCAAAGTATGCACACAAGTCTTCTGTCTCCATCTGCTTCTGTGAATGCTGGCCAGAGAGCAATTCTGGATCCAATAAAAATGACAGTGGAAATGTTAAATATTTTGGAAATTATCCATAACACAAAGACATATTCTTGAAGTGAAGAAAGCTTAGGCTCTCGGTTTTAAATATTATCCAAGAGGTAAGGGAAGACCTTCTCAGAGTAGAGTAGCATAGGTCAGAGGATCAGGGATGAGGGGAAAACTGAAAAAGCTGAGACAGGATTCTTGATTTTTGGTACCACTTGTATTTCAGTTTCTTACCATTTCTATCCCCATCCTAACCGCTTTTTACAAGTCTGTGCACTGATTTTTTGCTCTTTGCTGCTCTAGCCAACTCCCCTCCAACTCAACAAGTAGAGTTAATCACTAAGATTTACATTTTATGAGTTTATAGCTTCCTACTGGAGGGGAAGCTGTGCAGCAATAAATTCCACAAAAAGGCCCAAACATGGAAAATCTTGGTTTTCAGTTGGAAACTGGTCACCACTTCATGAAACTTTTTCTTAACCATCACATGTCAATCACTCCTTTTTCTAGTTTCTCTGTACCCAGATAAAACACTTCAATCTGCATGCAGAACTTCTTCACAGAATATGTTCCTCTCTTTCTATGTTTAACTTTTGCCTGATCACCCATAATTTCTAAACATGCACACATTTTCCTTTAAAAATCCCTCCTTGGTAAATCCTTCCTCTCTTAGCACAGAAAAAGAAGATGGGATCTTTCTCTTGGCTCCTCACACAACAATTTTTTTTTTCAAATGTAGGTGCTAATAACAGGACTAGCAATGACATCTGTATCTAGGATCATGCACCAGGTTAAAACAAAGTGATTTGAGAGGTGGAAAGAAAAATTTCCTTGTCAATTAGCCAGCAGTTGGTGCCCACACTGCTTCATGAATTTGATGGAAATGTATTACAAATGTTCCAAAGGAGGTTAATTAAGCATTTTATCAAATGATTATGGAGCTACAACAAAATGCATACCAAGCTTTAAATGGGCACAGCATTTCATGGAAATCAGACTTAATTTACAATTTACTGTAGGTTTTGTTTCTTTGCCAGACCAAGTATAACCATACATATTCTAGTGAAAGGAAAACAGACATAGAGAACATTTAATATAGAAAACTCTCTAAGGTTTCCATTCACAACCTCTTAAACCTAAGGCAAACCATTTGTCTCCCAGGATACAAAGTCTGCTCATAGAGATACAAAGTCTCCCCATAGAGTTTACTTCGTATCTCTATGAGCTTACTCTATGGGGATCTGAAACTAAGTACTGCAAGGGTTAAAATAGACAGAATTAGGAGAGGAAAAAGTTTTCTCCATGTAAAAAGATATATGAGCTACCAGAACATACTAAGAATTGTAAAATAGAGTTGTAGATGAAGATATTTGAGTGACTCAAACTAATAATTCCACCACTTGTACCAACACCTCTATGGCAATGTAAGCTACAATCAGTTATTTTAATCCTTCAATATTAATCATAAAAGCTGTTCACAAAATAAAGTGGTAATATATTCTGTATTTTTTTCATGTCAAGATTAAATTTCTAAATAATTAACCATGCAATGTTATGGTCAATTATATACACGGTGGTGAGGGGGAAAGTCTAAGTAATTGTTCTTGCCATAAACCTCATTAAGCCAGAAGGTTTGGTACTGTTCCTTTTCACTAATTTGGCTTGATCTGCTGTGTGACACTACTCTGTTATGTAAATTCTGCACAGGGTAATTAACTGTGTACATTTTTAATAACGTAGGATACAGTTTTCTAAATAATGTTTTGAGTCACTAGAAGATTTACAAAGTCATTTAGTTTTAAATAATGCTGGGACAAGGAAATACCATAAGTTCTGGCTCTTAGAGGCTGTTTGCATAATGTTATTATTGTACTGTACATATTACGACTTCTTTATCACTGTCTATATGTAAGACTATAAAAGAGGAAAACTACCAGCTATTACATGCATACCCTGAAAGCATTCTGTTCAAAATCACCTTGTTAACTCACTAAATGAAAACAAATTAAACCTATTATGGAAAATTCTAGTGATATTTGCTTCTTCCTAGAGTCTTCAAATAATAAATAGAAGAAATAAAAATTCATGAGAATACCCAACCATACCTACTGAAAGTTTCCAGGAAGGTGTTTCAGATTTAAAAGATTTTTGAGAACTAAAACCACCTTACTTTGTTTACTGCATGCTTTCTGGCACCAAACACTCAAGCATATTTCCCTGTTTGCTGGTTTACAGAGGGAGCATGTAAAAGTTTTGTTGGATTCAGTTTATATCAGCCGAAGAAAAACAATTAAGAACATTCTTACTCAGGATCATCCCTGAGTAGCAGCTGTCTAAAATGTTTTGATTTTTTATTTATTTACTTTTTTTTAATGCATATAAACTCAGTTGTATTTTTATCTATTGTGCACCCAAGGAATTCAAGATTTTACACATCTCTTAATTAAGCCTCACTGTGAGCGTGAGCAGGCTGGTACTGTCAGAGCAGTTGTGTCTGTGTGTGGAACCCAAAGCAGAAAGAAGATAAAGGAGACAAGTTTTTCATGGCATAGGCAAGATGTCAATCAGGCCTAGTGACCACCAATCCTGTGGCTTGAAGGCACAACAATTTTTTCCAAGTATTTCATTTAGGTAGAGTCTTTTTCCTGACATAGGAAAGCTAGAGAAACCTCTGGATTTTCCAGGCCACTTTCTGCAAAACCTGTGTTTTAATTAACATTTAGCTAAGGGAGCTTGTGCAAGTATTTTTATGGGCATAGCTAAAATCCTCCTGCCTGGTGACTGACGATATTGCATCCCTCTTCAGCAGATGGATTAAATGGGAGGTATGTTGGGACTCAAATGACGATCTTGGCTTCAGAATGTTAACTATTTCATACCTAATACAAAGACCATATCGCTTCACTTACCACTGTCTTTTTTAAAGAAAAAAAATAGGTGGATATACAGGGGTTTTGGGGGAAAGAGCTTTGAATGAATGGTGAGAGGAGGTACAACCAAAAAACATTGATCCTCTTGGGTTTGTCTCATGCAGCCTGTATTTCTGAATATAGAATGGGTAGTGCTACAGGGTCTGGCTTATGTTCAAAATTTAATACCAAATCCTCCAAGATTATAATGCTATTAAGGGATTAGAGTCTAAAAGCTACCTAAAAAAAAGCGGCAGGCAATATTTTTGTCTGAAGTGTGCAGATTCTTGCTGATCAGAACATTCTCAAATTTACTTACACATTTCTGCTAAAAAAATAGCCTCACCCAATATAAAAAGCTCAAAAAAAAAAAAAGCATACATTTTATTTTGCTTGCACTTTTTCAACATTAAACAATATGTTTTGGCTTTCCAGTTCCAAAAGCATCTTCCTGCAAAAATTCAGTTCTATTTTTCTAAAAATAGTTTAAAAAATGAGTTAAGAGAACTTAAAACGAAAGCTGATAGGACAGGTCAAACAAGAATAAATTTTTTTCTGCCCTGAAATATTTGTTCTCAAGGTGCTAGAACCTGAGAAATCTCTCAGACTGTGACCTCTCATCATAGCATTTAAAACTAAAATATACAAAGGACTGTAAAACTATGACATAGGAATCAATCCTGTGATAGGAGGTCATGAGGATGAAATAATAGATTTTCTAACTTTGCTTTCTAAACCACTGCATATTGTACACAAATTATAGTATTCCACTCCATCCTATTTCTGTAGTTGTTCCTATCTCCAGAAAATGTATCACTATCTAGGAATACAACAACAATAACACTGTTTTTTTAAATTTTGTCATGGCCTCAAATAAAAATTCTGTGATTCATGATGCAAGATATATGTCTCTCAGATAGTGACTCTAAAGTCACCTTTTAAAGAAATCAGCACCTTCATGAGACCATTCTTCCAGTCAAATGTAGAAATCCTATGAAGTGCACCTCTTATTCTGATAACTTGATGTAATTTAATCAGATGAAGTCAGCATAAAGTATTACTTTGTCTTATTAGTACATGTCAACCAAAGGAATACTTTGCCAAGTTGGTAAAATTGTTATATTGACCACTAAAGCATTCCAGCTATGTTTAATCAACAGTGCTGATAGATTGAAATTGTTTACCTCTGGAAAAAACAAAGTATACCAGGAGAAGGGTACTTTTGTCAGCAAAACCTGTGGCTGTTGGTGACACTTGTAGCATTGGAGCTGTGTCAATCAGGGACTGAACACCTGTATGTCTTTATCTAACACAACTATGCTGGCAGAAATCTGCAGCTCACAACTGACCTGCAATGCAGAAATAACTGCATTAGATGCTTGGGTGGCGCAAACAGAAGCTGTTTCTATGTTGGATGATTCCCATTGCTGCTAAACTTGGCCTGCTGATCCCAAACAGGATCCTGGTGCTGCACAACGCCCTGATTTCTGTACCCTAAACCCAAGTCTGAAACATAGCATTAATAAATACAGACTATTCATCTACAAAGATGGTCACAGTAGTCCCTTTAAATCTACTCAGCCATAACTTGTACCTATGCCAAAGCCCACTGTTTAAGATGTAAAAAGACACAATTAAAACAATGTAATTGAATTAAATATAGGAAAGAATTGAATACATGGAAAACTTCATAGTGGCAAGAATCTTGACTTCAGAGAGGTTGCACATGGGGGTAGAGTATGAAGCACTGGAGAACTGGGTCCTCAGGTAGAGGAAAATGAAAAAGGGCAAAATAAAGTCAAGTCTAATTAGCTTACCGATTCACATGGGAAGCAGCCATATGGGTCTGTGCAGTTACAGCTCTTTGAAGTGAATTAATTGCTTTGACCTGGTCCTGATTACAGCTTATAGAGAAAGTAAGATAAGTCTCACTTTTGGGGAAGCAACTTCAGGGAGGAAAATGCTGAACTCTGAAAAACAGAGTGACCACAGGAGTCCCAGGGCAGAGAGTGACTTGAAAAGCAAGACATCTTTAAATCCTTAGTACAACACACCTTTAATAAATCATTAATTAGGCAATTAGCAATTAGTAATTCAGAATGATGCTGCTGTGTCATCAAGGACTTAGCTGTATACTACTCTTTACAAACTCCTCACTAAAAATAAACCTTCATATACATTTGTAACTCTCTATTTGTTTAAAACACTGCTACATTTGTTTAAGACACTACCTTAGTAATGAGGACTGCCTCAGTTTTATGTAGTGAGGTTTATTTATGGTATTATTATTACTTCCAGTTCTGCCCAAGATCAGATTGACTAGGCTGGTGTCTCTAGGACATTCTGAATGAGATGCCTATCTGTTTTCCCCGGTGGAAAAATAAATAGTCTTCTCTCAAGCGAGGTTCAGAACAAAGCATCCTCACTGTTTTTGTCAAGTGGAGGAAACCCTGGTGAGCTGGGACTAACGTACCTGCTCTGCTTTGCAACAAAGTGTATTAGCTTCACAACATGAAACTTAATGCTCCCTGAAGGTAGCTGGCTCAGTCACCTGGGGAAATGTAAACAGTTTTATCCCTGTCATTATATCTACCTTGTTCTTTAAGCAAAATTGAAATGCTCATTGATATTGCTATGTTATCTTGCCACCAGTTCCTCCTTCACCTTCCCTAGCCAGACTGAGGCTTACATAAGTAAGTTAGGGGGGATAAGAAACAGAAAAAAATCAGCGATCCAAAGACAATTTCCCCACTTAATATACTTGAGTTTCTGGGCTCATTCTATTACAGTATCTAGCAAAATCAGGACTGGATCATTCATTGATTAGAACAAGAAGTATTGTCTAAAATTAGAATCAAAACACAGGCAAATTCACTACTACACCAGGGTATCTGAAACTAGCTTAGTGTTTTCCTTTAGATACTGTAATGATTCCCATTAGCAGCTGGTCAAAGTGAAAAAGCAACTATGAACAGCTTTCATGGATGTTTTTTCGAGGTGCCTATTTTTTATTCAGTGAAAGAACCCCCACTATAAAATGGTAGTTTCACCTGATCTTTTGAGAAAGCATGTCTGAGGAAGGACAAATGTACAATTAAAGAGCTTAAGATAATACTTATATATGCTTTCATACATATTTAAGACTCAAACCAATCTTAAGCACAGAATAATTCAGCTAGTTTGGTGTATTATAATACAATTTCTTGAAGGAGTTGGTTGTGTACCCCAACTGATAACACTAAGCCTTTCTGTTGTGCTACAGGACTGCCAAAACCTGCTTCTCAGACCTGATTCCTGCCTGATTTCAGTTTGGTTTTGGATCATCCATTTCAGGAGAGTTTTCTCAGTCCAGCTGGGGCCTCTACTAATTCTGAGTTTCATAAAAGTATCTTATTAATAGGTATATTGCTGCAAGCAAAGTGTACTTTTCAGTTTATCGTTTCTAAGAAAACATTTCTTCAGCATGACTTATAAGTTAATAAAAATATTGCCTCAAATAGAATTAAGTTAACCTTCCTTCTCATCCATACTTCTTTTCTGTTATCTATTCATACTGTCAACTCCATGGCACAGCAGGTCTGTCCTAAGAGAAGTTAAGCTTTTCTGGGCTCAACTTGATTGAGCCTTCAACAGGAAAAGATGTGATGTATTCAGTAATGGTGCTCGGAGACAAAGGGTTCCACAGGATAGGAACTCCATGGCATGTCTGGGAGAAGGATGTGGCATTGTCTGTCCAGATAATTGTCCTTGCTCTTTCTTAGTAGCCAGCCTGATGTTTATCAAATCACTGCATTCACCACAGCTACTGTGATGCACTAGTAAGGAAGTCTTGGGTTTACAGCTTCTGCTGGTAAACTATCATTGTTACTGAACTAGTTAGGCTAACTAAATATTCATGTTGTCATTCCACTGCTTGATTATATGATTTCTGTTGAAATAAGCATGTAAACTGGGAAGACATTTCAGTGGTGTATATAACAGGACTGTAGAGGGCGAAGATAACTTCAAAATGAAAAGTAACCTTACTGTGAATACTTGCAAGTGGACAACAAAAGAAAGGTCTTTTCTCATAAATTACTAAGTAAAGAGGTAGGGCGAGGTATTTCTCTTGTATAAGCGCTATAAAAAAAAAAAAAAAAAGTGCTTGATTAAATATAATATAAATAGGGAGAAAGAAAGCCTGACTGAGAGAATGACACACCACCACCACCTAAGACATGAATATGTCAGTCTCTCCTTCGGGAAGAAAGCCAATGTTACAACTTAACATTCTGCCAGTAAATTAATGGAAAATCATTAAAAAAGAAAAAGAAAAGAAAAATCCTTTATGGTACTTAAATCAAAGAGCCAAGTCTTTATTTAAAAGGAAATATATCACAATCACAAGTCACAAGAAGCTGTTTTTATATACGTGTTCAACATAATGCCTAAAGTAGCCCTCAGAAGAAACCGAACACAAAACCAAACCAAGCCAAAACAAAACAAAACCAAACCAATAAATTCACACTTAACTGTCTTTAGAGCTTATTTTTTCTATCTTGTCTTTCTCTGAGAAGGAGATATTTTCCCTCCAGGACAACTTAATCCAGAAACCTCTGATGGAGTTGGAGACTTTCCACTGATTTACACTAGGCATCATAAGGTAGATCTGGTCTTCAAGTCAGTGAATTCAAGAACATTATCTAGCATTATCTAGCCACCACATAATGAACTCCATTGTGTCAGACTGGTACCTGTATCTGATCTTTAAAGCAAATGCATTCTAATTAACAAGAAATTCCCCACTAAAGACTGAGGAATGCATCAAACTCTCTCTTGAGCCAAAACCCGATTGCTGCTGGAATGGATATTTTATTCAAAAGAGTCAACTTGTGTCTGGGTTTAGTGTTGTGTGACCTGATAGATTTGGAAGGGATAATCCAAGCCTTCCATGAAAAATTGCTACATATGTTGAAATTGTTATCCTGTCTTCCACTATTCCCATATCTTGTAAACAAGGTAATTGATGACCAAAATCTTTAGCCTTGCGAGTTACCCTGAAAAAGGGAACCTGTTTTTTTCAAAGGCCACTAAACCAGAGAACACTGAAGCTTTCAAAGATAATCTCTCTCAATATCCCATTTTTTAACTGTGTGATTTAAACACTCTGGAAGGTAAAGAAGCAATTTGCTATTGCTACCTAGTATAAGTAGACATCTTGTGCAGCATTTGCTTACTTCCCCAGTGAATTCCCATCTGCAGTGGATAGGTCTGACTTCATGAAATTGGAGTGCCAAAACAAAAAGGACAGAATTCACATAATGGAAAAAAAAAACCTGAACATCCTTTGGTGAGTGATTTGAACTGTCCTTATTCTCACTGATACAAATGGAAGAAGAAAATAACAGATTCAGCGAGAATAAGCAAAACAGCCTTTGTGAAATCTCTGCACCATCAGTCAGCTGCTGTAGTTTATGTCTCTGTTGGGTTTATGGTTGCCATCCACTCCATGTTCAGAATTGTTATGTCCTTCCCTTTTGGCAAGTTTCCAGAACACAGTAAAGAAAATGACTCAGCATACAGAGAAAATAAGACATCTCTTCATCTGTAGGGAGCATTTGTGCTCACTGTTAACCAAGAGCTAAAAAAGGGAAACTTTCACAGACTAAAGCAAATCAGCTACATAAAACCTACCAAGAGGACTAGTTTCTTAGTGAGATTTTGCTGGGATTTTGCTGTTTATTATTCGTACACATGACTTCTTGGATTGCAGAAGATACAATCTGCAGGTAGAAGTGATTTACACTGTAGATGACTGCAGCTTTTAATTTATGGACTTTACAGCAATTAATAAAACAACTAGATATATATAATTGGTTGTAAAAAGATACTGCATAGTCAAAGGCTCTTCTGACTTAGTACAACAGTGATGGAGATCTGGTGCAACACTAACCAGAGGAGACCTGCAGACTTCGGGGTTTTCAGCTTGTTGGTGTTTCCTTAAATTTCTCTGAGGTCTACCAGGTATCTTTGTCCTTCACAGATATTGCCCCACTAATACAGGCATTTGAAGACTCAAGCTCTATGCTTTCATTTATCAGACTAAAAAGAGAAAACTTGCACCAATATATTCCACATTAACCTTTTGTGCTACTGGGCAATCAGCTGAACCACAGAGTAGGTTAAATCTTTTTTTATTTTCTCTCCAGATTAATGTCAGATTCAAGGACTGTGCTGGGGCAGAAAGGGAGAAGACAGAGGGCATGGAAAGGGAGAAGACTGCTTATTTAAATGGCAGTGCTAATTTCTCCATTTTGACATGATTATGAATCTATAACACACCACTGTAATGACTTACCAGAGTGACTACAGGAGCAAATTACACATGTAGTTCATCCAGCAAATACGTCACTCATGGAAGAAAGGCAGTAGTTTAAAAATCGACACTTCTTCAGCATGCTGAAGATGTCACCATAATGTACTCACTGGTGCTGTAAAATCTGATCAAAACCTCTTTATCTCTGACCCTTTTTACTGTTATTGCTTCATCTCTTGATCCTGAGATTTCATCTTGATTATTTTATTGTTGTTTCCTTTCTGGTTTGGTGTCATTCCTCCTTCCTCTCCCCCTTTTTTTTTTTTTTGTCTTCAGACTGGCTTTTTTATTTCCTCTTTCATTATTTACATGAATAACTTTGTTCTGGATGTTGCATAGTCTATATTACAGCCTATTACAAGGACAGAAAATAACCCTGAAATTTGAGCAGATGTCTGAGACACTCACTTTTTTTACTGGTAGCTTGAAATAATGTTACTGGCCTCAGTTTTTCTTCTTCCTTATTATATATGAATCTACATAAATAAGCAATGCAACATTCAGGTTGTATGGAAGGCGGATCAAGCCCTTCCATTAAATAAAATAAATAATCACTTTTTTAGCTTCTTGGAGTTTGTTTGAAACCTACTTTTTAGTTCAGTCCAGTTCTGACATAGGACCTTGTTATACACTCCACTGCATTCTTCATAGGTTGCAGGAAACATTAAACTTTAGATGGTCCACATATGACTTTGACTCTGCATTTTATGGGGTTAGTAGTTGTTACTGTTACATTCCATAGAGTTGCAGCAATAATTGTACCCTAGACAACCCCTCTGGTCTTGCTAGCCACATTATTTCTAATACAAGCCAGGATGCTGTTGGTCTTCTTGGCTACCTGGGCACACTGCTCACTCATATTCAGCTGCTTGTTGACCAGCACCCCCAGGTCTTTTTATGACAGGCAGATTTCCAGCCACTCTTCCCCAAACCTGTATTGTTGCCAGGGGTTGTTGTGGCCCAAGTGCATGACCCAGCACTTGGCCCTGTTGAAGCTCATAACTCAGCCCACCAATCCATTCTGTCCAAGTCCCTCTGCAGAGTCTCCCTACCCTCAAGCAGATCAACACTCCCACACAGCCTGGTGTCATCTGTACTTATTTGAGCTGCAAATCACACAGAAATATTCCTCTATATTTGAAAGCAATAAACTTTATTTTAAATACAAAAGACTTTCTTTATTGTCTGTATAAGTAATTATGAAATAGAAAAGATTTTATGAAATGAATGGAAGATGCATCATTTGACTTATTTAAGCCTTTCCCAGAGAAAAAGCTAAATATATGTGTCTGGAAAAAAGGCTTTCAGCAGAAGTAGTAGATTCTGTATAACAAAGCATGCTGTTCACTTCTAAGCCTTTCTATGTAGATACAATGTGATTCCGATTTATTTATTTATTTATTTAGATATTCTAGATGCCTTTGTAACAAATAACGATAATAATAGTCTTGGTCATGCACTATTGAAAGTAATGGTACAGATCCCATTACTGTTAATAGCAAAAAAATTAGTCTCTCTACTGTTTCCATTGCAAAAATAAAAATAAATGAGTAACTACACAACAGAGTACATATGTGTAAAATTACTTATGGGAACAAGTTGACACATATTTCAAAATGAGTATTTGCCATTTCATAATTTTTATATTATTCAAGTTTATCTAATTTCAAATGAGTTCATGCTTTAAATGTACTTCTGTGTCTAAAAAGAAATACTTGTATTTTCTTCTTCAATGATGGATCCAGTGTAAACATGTTTGTTCCATACAAAAGAACAAAATTTCTATAGTCTTTGAAGTAATTTTTTTTTCTTCTATCTCAAAAAATGTGATTATCAACATTCATTTTATTTGCTCTGAATAAATTATTCAGATCATATTTACCATATTATTAAATTTTAATTGTTCCATTGCATTTTCTCAAAAGTAAACAAACCTGTGTGAGAACAAAACACTGCTTAATTATGGCAGCTTCAATTGTGCAACAAAAGAAACATTACAAAGAGAAATTTTTAGATTCTCTAATTCTTCCCTAAAGGCAAATTCAGCTGTCTCAAAGATATTGCCTATTCATTTTATTACGTTGCCACAAAGGTAAATTTTCTAAAGATCTTACAAAAGAGAGCATTTCAACTCTTGAATATTTTTTCTAGTGAAGATAATTGCACATTAGTAGAACTTTCCTTTGTTTAGCACTGCCCAGAATCCTATATTAAAAGTGATGAGGTATTCATAGAAGTCCCTATCAAAAAGAAAGAGCACAAAAAAACCCCACAAAACGCTGGAACAGGCAGGCTTGCACTGGCTGATATGGATTTTGACTGGTGTTTACACTTGTGTATCTTCAGTCACTCCACTCTCTAGGGGTAAAAAAACTATGACTTAGAGATTTCACTACTTCTTTACAGTGATTATTATGGGATATCCCAGTAGTGTGGGAATAGAAATGATCAACAAGCTATCAGAAGAAGAGAAAATAGCTTTTGCCTCTGACACCCACTGAATTTGTGTAGACCTCATACATTTCCTGTGAAGAAAATTGAAGTCACGGCACATTAAGGACTGGTTATAAGACTGATACTTTATCCAATGTACTAAACCCATTCCAATGCTGGACAAAGCACAAGCCTCACTGAGTTACACTCACAGGGGTCATACAAGGGCAAAGTCTTATTCAAGTAGCCCACACCCAGCAAACCAAGCCTACATTTCACATAACACCAGGTTGTGTGCTTTGCCAGGAACTTCAGACAAGAAACATGGTGCATGCAAGTGGTCTTGCAGCCCTGTAAGATTAAGAAATGACCATTGATATATTTTTTGCACAGCTTTCAGCAGCAATACTCTAATGACTGAGAAATGAAAATTGGTCCCAGTAATATGTTTGTGGAGGAATCCTCTGAATGCCCCAGTGGTGTCTATCATGTTAGCAGAATAGTCTCTTACAGTGGAACATAAGCCAGCAGAAGCCTAGGTTTGACTTACGCTTGTAGTTCCAGAATGTGCTTCAGCAGGTTAAGTCCTCTAAAAGTGTTAAAACCAGCAGTGAGATCACCATGTGAGTCTTTAGTTCGTCAGAGACCTCAATTGATGTGTTTGAACACATCAATTTTGGCTGGCTTGGACTGCAGGAGGAACTGTCATGCAGTTGTCAGTCCTCAGCTCTCACTGACCTGCCTGTAGAAGTCCTACCTGCATGGACTGCCGATGACTTAGGGCCCTGGGTTGTTAACAGGTCAGCTGGAATTTTTTTGGTATAAGCATTGAGAAACATGGGGGAAAATAGATGAATAATTTGGAGACAGAGCAGGAGGGTTGTTATATATGAACAGAATGCTACTGGAAAACGCACTCCAATCCCTGGAGCACTTTTTTTTTTTTCATTTAGAGTGTTATATTGATAGTTTATATGCCTCAAATTATGGACAATGCAGCAAAAATTTTGTTCGTATTTATCAATGGTTGTGGAAGAAAGTAAAAAAAAAGAGGCCAAAGATGCCGTCAGCAAAATCCAGCTGTAATCTTGCAATCACAGCTTCTCAGAAATAGTCTCTTGCACTATCAGAAAATACATGTGTGGTCTGATCATAGCCAGAATGTTTGTCTGGAATTTGTCTGCTGTTCTCATCTAGGGCTAATGTTTATGAATGCTTTTGCACAGCCTTGGGGGCCCTCTGTCCTACTAAATATGCCTTTTTCATGATGCTAAGCTAAAGGACTCTAACTGGAACCAAGTGGTTTAGTATTCTGCATTGTTTTTGATGTGCAATGTATTTCTGATACAGAAAATAGACCTGATGTTGAGGAAAAAAAAATAAAATCCCTTAATTTGATGAAAAGTAGCAAAAGACTAGCAGAGCTGCAGATAGCTGTCTGCTCAACATTCCACCTCCGTGGATAGGTACCTACAGTTTTGTGTCATACTGCTCTTCTGCCTTTACAACCAGTCTATTTGTGCCAGCATCAAACACAGGTTTGGCAAAAAAAAAATGTAGTTCAGGACTGGATCTTCAGGTGCAAGCTAAGAGAAAAGCAGTGCAAGGCTCTAAGTGAGAACTTAATGCTGCAAAGTATTTAGAGGAAATAATCTGTCAAGAGCCACTGAGATCATGCAGGAGGTGTCATGCTATAGAACTGCTAGAGACCTTGGTTGAGTTCAGAAAGCAGATTATTGCCTCTTTGTGAGCTACTCCAGTATGTGTATGTATAAATTAAAGAGAAATTTCTACCTCTGCTGCCTGGGTTCAGCCCCTCACCACTTGCTATTTTTCTCTAGGTTATCAAAAAAACAGAAGAAATCAGAGCAAACATTAGAATTTAACTTTCTTACAAGGGACTTGGTCTAGCTTATCATGTTTGCTTGGCCATGTAATGCCCAGGGGTGGTAAACTGTAGAACTTAGACAGCAGAGTGACCTATGACCATCAGTGGTGTCACTCCTAAAAAAGGCATTCAAGAATGTCCCTGCTGTCCTGTGGGCACTTTGTGTTTCTCTACTGATGTGTTGAGTCCCTGATTCATAAGGTGTGACTATAATCATACAAAACATTAATTCAAACTCGAAAAAAAAAAAATAAAAAATTATCCTTTTCCTTGACAGTATATCAGGGCTAAACAAGAGGTCTGTACTGTCACTGGACCTTTTAAGTTTCTGTATGATCTTGGGCAATTCAAAAATTAATGGCAACTTCACAGTTAATAAACGGCTGACAAGCAGAGTTGCCATCTAAGTTGGAAGAAATTAAGACCTCCACTTTTCTTACAGCTGCAATTATAACATGTACAGTACTTTCAAACCCCTAAAAGAAACATTTATTTCAGCACCATTACCAGCCTGAAATAATCTAAATAGATGCTCTCTCTTCTACTTGGTTGAAGGAAAGAAGTCAGAGAGTTGTGGTCAATTGGGTAGGGTCTAATTGGAGTCCTGTGTCTACTGGAGACTCTCAGGTGTTGGTACTGGGGCCAGTACTATTCAATATATTCATCAATGACCTGGATGAAGGAACAGAGTGCACTGTCAGCAATTTTGCTGAGGACACAAAGCTGGGAGAAGTGGCTGACATACCTCAAGACCTAGAGAGGCTGGTGAGTTGAGCAGGGAGAAACTGAAGGAAATACACGGGCAAGTGTAGAGTCTTACATCTGGGAAAGAATAACCCCATGTACCAGTATAGGCTGAGGACTGACTTGTTAGAGAGTAGCACAGGGGAAAGGGACCTGGGGGTCCTGGTGGACAGCAGGATGGCCATGAGCCAGCAATGCACCCTCATGGCCAAGAAGGCAAATGGCATCCTGAGGTATATTAGAAGGGGTGTGATTAGTAGGTCAAGAGAGGTTCTCCTCCCCCTCTACTCTGCCCTGGTGAGACTGCATCTGGAATACTGTGTTCAGTTCTGGGCTCCTCAGTTCAAGAAGGACAGGCACCTGCTTGAAAGAGTCCAGCACAGAGCAACAAAGATGATTAAAGGAGTGGTGCATCTCCCTCCTGATGAAAAGCTGAGGGAGCTGAGTCTCTTTAGCTTGGAGAAGAGGATACTGAGACTAATGTTTAGAGATATGTAAAGGGCGAGCATCAGAAAGACAGAGCCAGGTTCTTCTCTGTTATGTCCAATGATAGGACAAGAGGCAATGGGTGCAAGCTGGAGCATAGGATGTTCCACAGAAACATAAGGAGAAACTTTTTCACTGTGAGGATGACAGAGCACTGGAACAGGCTGCTCAGAAAGGTTGTGGAGTCTCCTTCTCTGTTCCTCTGTGACCTGCTCTAGGTGGTCCTGCTCTGGCAGGGGGGTTGGACTAGATGATTTTTCAAGGTCCCTTCCATCCCTTAATATTCTATGATTCTGTGATTTTTAAGCATAGATTTCTTTTAAAACAAATGTGGTAATATCTAGAAAAAAAATACTACTAATAACTTCTTACCTAATCAAACATGAACCAAATTTACAAATAATTCTCTCTTCCAAATTTCTGTTTCCAAAGAAATCTCATATTTGTCAAAAATATTTCCCAGAGCTGGTCATACACACCTGCCAGACTGATGTTTTTATTTTAAAGCACACAATTTAATCCCATATGCTGGATAGCTCCGACCTCAGACCATAATTTATATTGCTAATAATGCGCTCCTGTAAAAAAACATACAAGGTGAGGCTGAAAGAAAGGTTTGCTTGTCAGATGCCATAGCAGCGAGCAGAGTTTGACAGCAGGGAGCATGGGGTGAAGAGAAAAGAGCCGGCTGTTATTATGTGTTATGTTCCTCCATGAAAGGGGAAAGAGGAACCAACTCCGGCAGTTTCAGTTATTTCCCCTCCAGTCAGGGTGCTTTTCCTTGAACTGTGACACTGAGCCGAGAAGTAATGACATTATTCTGCAGACTGGAAGCTCAAGAGGGCAGGGACTGTCTCTTTATTTGTACTCATAAGCACTCAGCACAATGGAAGCTTGATAAAAACTGTGGCCTCGGGACAGTGCAAACAATCATATAAATAACTCCACATACACAGGAAATCCTAGATGGAAAGTTTAATTGCTGTGACAGTACCAACATCTGCTCTGGTAAAAGCCTACTTAAATTCCAGTTGGAATTAGCATTAGCAATCTGGGATGATTCTCCTTGTACGTTGGCATCTAAAGTATATTTTATGTGGCCTAAAAGAACCCTCCTGCTGTCAAGTATTTAAGCTTTGCTACTCTCCAACATTTTTATTCTAAACACACATTTTTAAGTGCAGCTGGGGCTAAGTGACCAGCAAATCTGATTACCGTGAGCGTACAATGCCTGACATCCTTTATGCACTTGATTCTTGACTCAACACAGTGGGAGCTAATGGGAGTAGTGAGGCTAATGCCCTGGGTAGCAGGTTGTCATGGTTTAACCTGGCAGGTAGCTAAACACCGCACAGCCATCCGCTCACTACCCTCCCCTGCAGTGGCATAGAGGAGTGAATTGGGAAAAAAAAAAGGTAAAATTTATGGGTTGAGATAAAGACCATTTAATAGGACCCAAAAGGAAAGGAAAATAATAAAAACAATAGAATTAGAGTATACAAAGCAAGATATGCATAATGCAATTGCTTACCACCCTCAGCTGATGCTGAGACAGTTCCCAAGCAGTGGCCCCCCAGGCAGCTTTCCCCCTAATTTATATATCAAACATGACATCATACAGTATGGAATATACCTTTTGCCAGTTTAGATCAGCTGTCCTGTCTGCGTCCCCTCCCAGTTTCTTGTGCACCCCGAGACTACTCACAGTCAGGGAAGCATTGGAAGCTGGAAAGTCCTTAACTTAGTGTAAACACTGCTTAGCAAGAACTAAAACATCAGTGTGTTATAAACATTATTCTCATTCTAAATCCAAAATTAAATCTGAAAATTAACATGGGAGGTTTCCATCTTCATAGGGCAGCTTTGCTGGCAAGGACAGTGATGAGTGGTGTGTAATATCAGAAAAGATTAGATCATGGCACAGGCAGAAATCCTGTGACACCAATGCAGAGTTTCTTAAGGACCTCATCTGTTGGGAAGAGGACCTGAAGTCTGACTACTTTCTCAGTAAATAAATTGAATGTTATCTAAAAAAAAATATGCTGATTGAAAAAAAGAGGTGACAGAGAATTATCATAAGAAAGGGGATTTTTTTTCTCTTATTTATCACAAAAAAGGACACTTGTGGGGGTAAAATAATACACCAGGACCTAGAAGATTTATTCTGTGCTTTCCACTGATTTTCTTAATAATCTTAAGGACAGACACATTTCTTCCTTCTCACCCTTCTGCAGGACCCAGTTAAATTATAAATTCTTCAGGGAAGAGATGATCCATTTTTATGTGTCTCATACAGTGGCATCCTGGCCCATGAACATATGCTGATATTTTTAATAGCTCTACTGTGAGATTTGTTGTAAGAATAGCTCGGTGAGAATATAATGCTTGCACTGTGTGGGAGGTCAGACTAGATAATTTTAATAGGCCCTCCTGAACATGAAATATATTATCAAACAAAAACACAGTGATGCAGGCAGCAATTATTTTCATAATGAGAATTTGTGATTGTGTGGACAACATTGAGCAAAAATAAATGAGAGCTGGAGACTAATAGTAGGCTTCTGTAATACTAAGAGGAACAAATATTCCTGCAAACAGAATTAGTATTGCTAACACTTCATATTCACACAGCATTTTGCAGAGTTGTCACTTCCATTTTTCAGAGGAGCAAGCATGGTACAGAGGTGAAGAAATTGCCCAGGATCACGCAACAGTGCACTGGGTAAAGGCTATTGGACCACCAATGTTTTCCACCTGTTTTCCTTGCTCAGACCTTTTGCACATCCGGAAGTGACAACATATGCAGTGCCAATGAGGTGCCTCTCTCTTGACCTACACTGTTCCCACTGTCTATTCTGGGTGACACGCAGGGTACTCCTGACAGTCACATTCCCTCCCATCAGTGCTTTCTGGCAGCAAGTCCTTCCAGTTCCTGCTAGCCTCATTTCAGATGTGGGGTCTTCTCACGGCAGGTTGAACAGAGGGATCTTTAAATAAGGCATGTGATGACCTTTACATACAGCTCCACCTTGACTCTGGATGCACTCCTTTGACAAACTCCCTCTCAGAAATTACCAACACTGGTAGATACTTGGGGTTGTAATGGTGTGATTGTGCATGTCTGCATGTGAAGTATTGAGAGATTGTCCCCAAAATACATTTTTATTGCCCTTATTGTTTTCTGTCTCTTTTTTCCCTGACCTTAATTAAGTTTACACTGACTTCTTTTGCTTCGCAGCTTGATGCTTCTGTGAATTTTCGCTACTATTTTTTTGTCTTTCACTAGTAGACACACATTCCCTCTCTGGGTAGTTTTCCACTTACCCTTATTGGACACTTGTGACAAATTTGCAGACACTACATACAGCATCTATAAGGCCAGGAGCCAAGTTCCTAGCAGATTTAAATAAGGAGATGTACCAATTTTCATCAGCAGATTATCTGCTATGACACTAAATTTTTCCTTCCTCCTGTCCCTGATACAGGATTCTCTGTCTACCAGATGCAATAACAGTAAAATGCTGGTAAGATTAAAGGTCCATTCTAGTAACCTTTTACAATCTGATTTACTAATTGGGCCATGGGACTCACAAAACAGTGTGATTCTACCTCAGCTACTAATTATCTGGCACTCAGATTCAAAATTAAAGACCTTATACAGATGATTGGAGTCTTAGGGGGATGTGATTTTCTCTTGTCATTTTAAGGAGACAGACTCTTTCATATAATCTGTGTACAAAAATGGGAATAAGATGACAGGAGCAATTTTGCTTCCTTACTATTAACATTCATGACACCCGTGATATCTGGAGAAAAAAAAAAAAAAAAAGAATTATACTACAATAGTGATGTTTTGGCAGTTTGTGAAGAACTGCACTTATAAAGGACTATTAATAGATTAAGATCGTGTCTACTGTACTCCCAACAGTTACCAAAGGATCCTGAAGTGTACTTGTAATAATAGCAATACTCACTACTTAAAGAGTTTTATATCTCCAAAGTACTGTACAAACATTAACTAATTGATCATCAGCACCAAAGTGATCTGTCAACATTAATCAGAAATAACTTTTGAAAAAAGACCAACCCTGTATTTCATTTGCTCATGTGGCAGATCTATTCTGTAGAGAGCATTACCCTCCAGAGCCTGAGTGCCTTTGTACTGTAAAATTGTTACAGGAAACACCTGTATTGGGTGCTCTATTTTCTCATTTTGACCTCAAGGGAAGAAATATTAGAAAGTGGAACATTTCTTTGTTAGAGTTTTTTTGCATTGCATATGAAGGTATTATTTGCATTTCTAAAATGCATGCATTTGTATAAATCTATAATAAAGACAACATTGACAAAAACTATTTATATAGTGTCTTTTTTTGGTTATTCTTGCTTTGTAGATGACTGCCCTTCAGCTGTATTCTTAGATTATTTCATCATACAAAGAGAACAAAGTTCTTCACTGTTTGGTGCCTTTACACCTGCAAAACTAATTATCTTAGATTATGAAGATGTAGTGGATCTACAAATTGGACTATTTATTTATTTATTTATTACGAATTCTGATATCATTTCACTGAAATGTCAGAGGGAGACATTTCTCGGTTTGCCTTGTGTGTTAGTTTTTACTAACTTCAGTTAGTAAAGTTTACTTTAGTTAGTAAAGTTTACTAACTTTACAAGCTGTTGCATCTCTCTCCCCATACTGAAGCTGATATAGGGGAAAAGTTTTTCACTTTGATTGCAGAGTATGGATCATACCAGGCTAGAAAAAAGATGGACATGTCCTTAGAAGACTATCTAGTTTACAGCTCAAGGGCTGTGGAAATTCAGAGTACAGTTGCTGTGTGTTATGGGTATGATGAAGAACTGCTCAGGCTGACTCTAGAACTGAAAGCTGTATGACAGCATCAGCAAGGTGCCTGTATGAAGTGTTACTACTTTAAGCCCCTGCATCGTCTCTATATAATTACTCTTGCCAACACTAATTTTCTCCACACTTCACTCAGATATTTCTTAGGTTTCCCCAAGACATCACTGAATCAACACATTCAGATTTGCCTTCATCATTCGGTGAAGGATGAGCTATGTCACCAGAGAATGGTGGTGAGACATCCAAGGAAAGTGCTTAGATCTTCAAAGAATCATATAATTTTAAAATTTCTTGTTTTAAGTTACATGTCACTTTCAAGCATGTGTTTTGATCATGTTTTGGTATGTACTTGCATACTGATACCATGAAGAAAGAAAGGGTGCCCAAAGGTTTGGAGCCAGTAAGAATTATTAGGCATCTCAGGATGGTCTCTCTTGCTCGCTATGCAGCCAAATAATAAGTGATATTCAGATAGGCTTCCAAGAGCTTAGCCTCTCCTGGGGAGCACTACCAAACCACACAAGTCTTCAGAAATCTCGGAAGAAAGTGAAGTTCCTGACAGCTGTGTGAATCACAGCTTCAAGTAATACAAGATGACTTTTTTTCTAATCCCAGATGGAGTCTGACAGTGAAAATGAAATGATAGCCTTCTACTGGAGACTAGGGGTGACTGTAATTCTTAAACACCCTTGGAGTAGCTATTTTGTATTTAAATATGTATTATGCCAGTCTATCAGGAATTGTCTGTGTATTACTTGCAAATTCTGGTTTGATTCTATGAACTCTCTGTATATTTCTACCTCTGTGTTACCTTTTGGTGTATTTGTTGGATGAAATCACACCAAGTCTGTAGCTGAAGGGGAAAATGAATATAGATCTTCTGAAGCCCAGGTCAGACCTCTTTCCATTTGACAGCATCTCTACACACTGCCAGTAAAAGTGGATTTTTTTACTTGATGTGATGTCAAAATACAGGTCACTTCAGTAAAGCCAAACCAAAACTTTATGGGGTTAGGTTTGAAATTTATCAGCATTCATAAATGAAAGGTATATTATGAAACTATCTGGTTTGCAATTCCATACCTTGGGACAAGAAATAGCTTAGGCAATTTTCACAGAGAAAAATACAGATACTTTTCTCTTTGTTTTGATGGAGTACAAAACACAACAGAAGCATCTTTTTATTTAATGTAGTCTAATGATTAGCTAAACTCAGATTCTGGGATTAAAAAGAAAAACAACCAACATCCAAACAACTGCAGAGACACAAGTATTTTCCTGGGAAAAAAATGCTTTCTGACGGAAAGTTCTGTTTTTAGGGAAATGAAGCTCTAGGCCATAAAAATACCCCATTATAATTTGGAGGTTTTTTCTTTTGGAAAAGGTCTTTTTTTTCTCTGAATACTATTTGTATTTGCTGTACTCATTTTTCCAAATTCTTTCAACTAATCCTCCCTCCCTTCCATTTGAAACGTATTTCTAGTCAGACGGTGATTGTAAAGAGCAAATGAGACACAAGTGTGCAGTAGCAGCACAAAATACATGGATAATTTCAGGAAAGTTTACCATCAACCTTTAAAGGAGTAGCACTGTGATGCAGAAAAGTCCTACACAAAAATTCCTAATTTCATCTCCATAGCCCATGCAGACACATAAGTAAATGTATTTTAAAGAGGGTTACTTCAAAGCTGCTACAATGAATATTTTATAATGATTTCCATTATAGTAAATGCTGAGATTTGAGCACAAGGATGGAACTAGCAGTGCCAAAACACTGTGTTGTTTATACCCTGTAAAGGGGGGGTGTGAGGTGACCTGTCTATAAGACTGGGAGTAAGGAATTTCAAGCCAGCTTTTGTGATGAGGCTTAAGGCGGGAATCAGGTTTCATTTTCTGCCTGAATTATACTTATTTGTAAAATGATCATGAAAATGTTTTTCTGTTTTAGAGGACAGATAGGAGGGTTAAAACTGAAGACTAAAGACTAAAAAGCTGATGCTGAAGATTATAGAAAATAAGAAATATCACTATCCTGCCTCAAGTATCCTACTGCACTCTTTATATGCTTGAAAATTACTTTTGATAATTTCCAAGTGTATATCTCAACACAGGCTGCACTTCACACGATGAAATCTGAAGAAATGCTGAGATTTGAAGGAATAGCTCATGACTGGACTCCCAGCAAGCAGGAGGAACAGCGCTCAGACCTCAGGATCCCACCAGGATCTTTTCCAGTGAACCTAAACACATCGTCTGTTTCTGACACGTTTGAAGCACACAACTCTGGGGAACACCAGTTCTGCTAATCTTCTAGGGACTCTTCTGACTTCCACGTAAAAACATTACAGCTCCTTGTAAAATGTTTGCTGTGTTTCAGCTGTTATAGTAACTAAGTAAATCAAATCTCTATTATTGGATGCCTTCCCTCTATCACAAACTACTCTTTCAACTCACTGTGCCTCAAGGATCCTATTCCAATGTTAATATTTTATGCGTTTAACTATGATTAATAAATAATATAAACAAGGAACATGAATGCATTCCTGAAGGATAAAATAGCACTATGAAACCTTGATTTTGCTTTGATTTTGAAAAATTATTTCTTTAGAGAATAAAAGGTGTACCTAAGGAACTGCCTGGCAGTCAAAAGTTTAAATGAAAAACAGAGTAAGAAAGCATGCAAAGCTTTAAAGTTCTAGCTGACTTTGTACAAATGATACCTCGGGGAAGGGGAAGTAAGACTGATTTGTGTCCATTAAAAGGTGCACATGTAACCTTTGATTTCTTTGTTTCAGAGGACTTTGAGATGATAGGAAGAAGATATTAAGAAAATGGGATTACATGAGCCATACAGGGACTAGGGGACAGGTCAGTCCCTGGAAACAGTTGTCTTATTTTTTTTTCTGCAAGATGTTTAAAGTGTTCTGAATCTAATAAACCTGATACATTAAAGACATCTCATAATAGTAGCCACTGATATTTTTGAGGATTTTCTTCTGGATGCAAGAGGATATCCTGGCAGTGTCACTTTTCTTGGCAGGGAGATTCTTCAAATATTAAAACCAAAACAAAACATGGCAAAAGAAAAACAGACAAACAAACAACAACAAAACAGAAAAAAAAAAACAAAAACCAACCAACCAAACAAAACACAACCAACCAAGCAAAGAAAACTCCACAAAACACAACAAAGAAAAAACCCAAAAAACCTTGGGAAATTAGAAACTTCCAAAAATATCCAGAATACTTTATATGTTGTGTGGGAAGGAGGAAAAGAGAAACAGTACAGAAAGGTCTGTGTAGCATTGTCTCTTCACTTCCTGTGACCTAACCTAAAATTTCTTAGTTATTTGATGAAAACTACTAATCCTTTAAGCGTGATAGAGACAGGCTTTTAATCTAGGTCTAGTGCCAGTGTGAGTTATTAATGCCATCGGATGCTTCAGTCTGCCTAATGCATGACTTTCTTCCATCATTTCACAGATGTTGAAGTCTGCTATTTCTCCTCCTCAAGGAGGTGAGCAGCCAGTAGTAACAATCAAGACCATATTCCAGACTACGGTGTCATTTCTCATTTGCTACAGACTTGTTTCAGCAAGCAAATTAAAAAACTGATTCTGACATATTATGAATTTTGAATAACAAAGTCCCACCTAGGTCTCTTTAAGTAATAGTAAAGCTATATGGAGACCTTCCATTTTACATGATAAACTGGCACAAAAAAACCACGTTACTTCGAGCACTATGGTAAACTTCAGCAGGAGGTTTACAAATGCCACTTGTAATTAATAAAATCTCTGATCACAAATATATTTCACAGTTCATTCCTGGGGAGAAGTACTTCGTACTTTCTGTACTTTCAGGCTGATGGGCTGAGCACATAATTGGTGCAGTTTCTTTTCAAGTGGATAATCCAGTACACGGCTGAGCAAATGACAAACCAGATGCAGAGTGAAAGGTACCGCTTGGGGCTTGGAGAAGTGGAGAAACAAAGGAATCTGCAGGACATTTCTACTGAATCAGACCCTTGTTATCCTCTACAAAGGAGAAGGAAAAAAACATGGTGACACATAAGACATGTGGCAACAAATTGATGGCAACTTCTTCAAAATGGGAACATGAACTACGTGGCATGTGGATAAAAGAGAATGCATCTGCAAAACATGTGAGGAAAATTGTGAATATAATTCTAGCAATTATGATTATAGTGTTGTATACTCTACTGCACTTAATTACAATTCTCTGTTCTTTTCATGCTATGGAAATGGACTAAATGGACTACAAAATGTATCTCAAAAGACAAGCAATCTGTGGCATGAATAGGAACCTCCTTTATCTTAATACAATAAGGCCTACATTTCACAAACATGGCAGCATCTCTGTGACAATTTTTCACAGCAGAATTTTGATTACAAAATTAACATTGTGAAAAAAAGAAGCAGCTTTTATTATTTCATCTGGGAACAAGGATAGGATTATTATGAGTATTAAGAAAAGTGGTGTGGGTTTGTTGTTTTTCTTATAAAGTAGTTTACTTTAGGAGTTACATTAAAAAGTAATCTTTCCTTTTCTTAAAAAATCCAATGTTATTTTATTGAAAGGGAAAGAGGGTTGATTTGAAAAGCCCTTAATTTACATATCTAACAATTTTGTGATTTTTCCTTATTGGAATGAGAAGGTGTGCAAGTTTTTTAGTATACACATACACAGCTAAAACAATAATCATAGTCACTGATCTTAAAACTGTGAATCAGAACAATTAATCTGTGCAGATCTGTGAAATATTTTGCAAATAATGAATTCTGTTTAGGAACGCTGGTCTAGAAGGGACCCTTTAGAGTACTGAATTAATACACAGGAGATTTTTTTGTATGCATTAAAAAATGTACACTCGTTTTAAGCGTTGGTTTTAGGCATTTGAGACGCTTCACAGAAATAAATGAGCCACTGCAGTTTTACAGGACCTGAAGAAGTAAGCCATTATAGCTATGGATAGAGGGAGTGATAAGAAAGCTTGGTGTTGTACAGCACAAAGTTTTCAGTAGTACAGATTTGGGACAATGGTATACCTGGGAATAGTAAAGCTGCAAGTTACACAATTCTCTGTAAAGAAGCCCTGATAAAACTTGACAGTTCATTGCCCCATCATGTATACTACAAAACTCATTCATTTTATAGATTTTTAGAGTGTTTAAGAGTGCAATGAGTTGGATAACTTGTCTCTAAATAACTTAGGAATTCTGGTTGTATGTTTGGAGATGAATACTGCTGTGTGGGAAAGCTGCTAGAGGCTGTCAGGGTCATTGCCATGTGTTTTCATGATCAGGAAGAGTACTGGTGGGCCTGGAGGGCTCTTATTTGGGTGGGAGTAGACTGAACATGAGATAGGTGGAGGTAGGGAAGAAGGAGCCTGAATTTGAACATTGAAATTTCAGGAAAGGCAGAACAAACTGCAGTACTGCTACAACTCTCTGCAAATACAAAGGATGTGAAATTATGTGTGTATTTGGAAAGTGGAGGAAACAAGAAGATGCAAGACTATAAAGTGAGCAGGAAGAAGGTACCAGGATATGTCCAATTTTGGACAATTTGGTTTATCTAAGGGGGAAGCCCAGGAAGGGAATGACTATGAAGAAGAGAGAGGGAGATGTGAGCAGGGCAGAGAGAACACACAGCTTGGAGGAAATGAATGTAATTGCAGGGGCATACTGGTCTACTGGGCCATACCAGTTTTTCTTCATTCTCAGACCTACTACACAGGAACACTGAAGAGAGCACAGCAGCTGGGTCAGAGGTATGCACACATATGTGCTTCTTATGTCATCTAATAATGGATTTATTATGGTTTGGCTTTTTTTTTTTTGGGTTTTTTTTGTTTGTTTGTTTGTTTTTGGTTGTGTTTTTTTTGGTGATTTTTGTTTGGTTTTGTTTTGTTCCTTTTTTGATTGTTTTGGGTTTTTTTGGTTGGTTGGTTGGTTGGTTTGGTTTGTTTTTTTCCTGCTCAGAAAGGCTTATGAAGGCTGGAGAAAAGTTACTATCAAGTGATTTTTTCTTCAGTATTCATTGTGAAGGCACATGCTCGCCTCTTACAAAATTCATTTTAAAGTCCTGGGACTTGACTGAGCTCCATGGAAGTTTAAGGGCCATGGACAAATAGGATCATGCTTTTTGATGTAATTGTTACATGATCAACATATAATGTTACCAAAACAAGCAAGAAATAGATACTCTCCTAACTCTCCTGAGCGTGCTAGGCTTTTAAGCACTCATGTCCAGTGATTTAACATTCAAGCACATCTGAACATCTATTCAGTGCCCACCAAGCAAAATGTGGGCTGTGTTTGAGTTGGCAAATACTATGCTAAGTTTATTTCGTAAACATTTTTCATTATAAATTCAAATTCCAGATTGTCTGTAAGAGTTCATTTACAGTTCTCTTGATTTGCACCATCTCCTATAATTCATTGGTATACCTCACATTCCTGTATATTCCTATATATGGTAGGAGAAAATTAACCGTTCTTCTTTTCCTGGTTGAATTCAGGCTAATTTAGACTATTATAAATATCTCATATTTACACTGAAGAATTAATTAATATTCAGACTTCCAGCATACCACTCACTATTTATCATCACTTTCTTCTTTAGTTTTTCTTCTCTGATCAACTCATGTATGAGTGAACTGATCCCTATTGCTCCAGTTTGTAGAAAACCTAATATCCTTGCTTGAGGTCATCTAGCTGAGCATGTCTTTCACCCCCTACTTTCTTCCAGAGAGGCTTTGTCTAGACTTAGAAACACAAGCTAACTGAGATTGATTTATACCAGTCTGGACAAGCTGTAGAGCTCTCAATCTCAACTTTGATCTCTTCCTGTCTGTATTTTCTTGGATTCATCATAACCCTTCCTCTGTAATCAAGATACCTGTGTTTCATTACTGAATAGCAGAACTCCAGAACATACCACATCTTTTTCACTGTTTGATTAAACTTGTGTTTCACCAACAGTCTGGGAATTTTCTCCAGAGGATTTTTCTTTTTGTGGATTTTATTAATATTTTTTTTCAAGAAGAGAATATTCTTTCTCTGCAGCACTTAGTCCTTGTTAATAAACAAAAGGTGTTGCTTTTTTTCTTTTTTTTTCCATAGACAGCCACATCAACGAAAAAGTTGACTCCTAAAAACTTACATTGAACATAAATAATCAGATTACAATAATTTAATTTAAGTCCATTTAAAGCTCTGATGTTTATTATTAGCTTGTGTACTTCCTAATTATCTTATAGGCTTTTATTTTTTATGGCAAGAATCCAGTCATTACAAATCTGTGGAACTTGATACGTACACAAGGAAAGAAATGCATTTGCAAATGTTATTTAAAGAGGGAATTGTCAGAAATGTCAGAGCATAACATTTCACAAAAGAGAATAAATAACTTTGCTTTTAATGATGTAGTGCTTCTCTTCCTTGTTAATATATTAAAGAGTACTTTACCCATTTTAGAGGGCAAAAGGGGAAAGGGGACTGCACTTAAAAAGTATAGGGCTGTGTAATGTCATCAACGCCAAGAGATTAAGAAGTAAAATCAATATGTCAGTGTTCACCCATTGTATTGTCTTTTCCAATTTTTCTTGTGGAAACTAGAAATAGATTCTGATCTCAGACAAATCCTGATCCCAGAATCACTTTAAATTAATCACTTTTAATTAAAGTAAATTAACTGATTTTGAATAAATAGTAGTTTATAAAATGGGACACCTGAATGTAAACATTTTTTCTAAATAGTTTCTGGGACTACTCTATGTACCTAATTAGGTAGTATCCTTACATCTGAATTAATGAGTTAATTGCATAGAACCCTTACAGTAATGTGAATTAAAAAGGAATCATCCCCAGTCAATACAAAATGTTAATTCCATTAGTTCTGATTTCTAAAGATCTCCTGATATCTTCATATCATCTGTGCTGCCTCCGAAATAAATGGAATTTTTCCAATGATTTTAAGAGGTATGGAATGTCATATAAACATTTTCCTCAGTTTTCCAGTTAGGAATTAAAACCAAGTGTAACTTAGATAACTTATACAGCCTTAAATCAGTATCTTCTAGTCTGAATGTCAAGTACAGGCACTGTAAAAATAATGATACTATAGTTACCTGGGGAATTCAACCCAAGGGGTATCAATTTTGCTGTAAAGATCATACTTTTAATCCACCTCTACCTGTATGCCAGATGGTCAAACCAAAGAATCAACACATTAAGCAGATGGACTTGATATTTGATTCACAATTACTAGAGTTGCTTCAGGTGGAAGGTTACTTCTACTAATCAGGGAAAATGATTTTTCCACAGATGGTGGCAAAAAAAAAATTCTCATTCTGCTTTTCTAGTATTAAAGTTTCCCATTTATCTTTCAAAGTTAGGCAGTAGCATTAAAGATTTGATCCAAGGCTCACAGAAAGTAGCTATTGATGTTGTTAAGTTTTAGATCAAACCTTAAAGATGAGCAGTAAAAACTTAGGGAGAAGAAAGTGTCAAGGTATGGAAGCCAGATGACTAGACTCTGCCCTAAGTATGACAGAGAATAAATATGACAGAGAATAAACACTTGACATGATACTAGAAACCTCAGGACATAACAAACTACAGTGTGAGAATTTGGTCAAACCTTGTAGGGATGGATGGTTTTAATGGTTGACTGAAGAGGAGTTAGGTGAGAAGCACACAAAACCTAAATGCATGGACAGCGGTGATGAGAGCCTTTAGGGGAGCAGTGTCTTGCAAAGGCTATGCATAGTGTCCACATAGTAACAGCAGTACAAGAAGCTGGGGCTGAGATTACATTAATCATACCAGGAATATCAGATTTGGGCTCAGGTTTTGAAAAACTGGGGCAAATAGAGAGAAGAAAATAGCTGAGGGTTGTTTATTTGTAAAGAGACAAGGGCAGACAAAAAGTGGGAAGAATGAGCTCAGAGAAATGGAAAAATGGTGGGATATGAAATGAGGAACTCGAAGCCTGACCAGCTGGAGGAGAAAACACAGGATGGAGTCATCAATGCTACTGAAGTCCATGTGACATTTTGCTGTTTCTTTCTGCAGGTGTCAGTAAAGGTACAGTTCTCCGTTTCCGATGATCTGAATGAGCACCTGTGTTCTTACCCAATGTGTGCACTGGGATTATGCATTCAGCCCCACACATGGTTGTTCCCCAAAATGGGAAAAGCAACAGCCTCACATCCAGCAATTCAGGAGAGAAGGAATCCTTCCATCTCAAAGACCAACAGATGTGTCTCTCCCTTAACAAAAGTGTCAAAAGTATTTTAAATAATCCTAGTATATAATATAGGACAATAGAGCTGTAAACAAGAGAGCTCTATGAGAAGCAATAAAGCTCCATTAAACCTTGTTTAGGCTTCTACAGACAGCCATACATTAGCTACCAGCTGTACGTAACTATTTAGTCAAAGCATCTATTTCAGCGACAATTCCCCATCAAAGGGATAAATGGAAGTATTGTTGTGATGGATTCAACGAGTTGGCTCTGTAGACTACTGTGCATCCAGAGGTTAGAAGTGGGTATCATTCAGAACATAACTCAATGCTTTCCCAAAGCTGACACAATCAAACTAGATACCCAAGTCCTTTTGCTCATCTCATGTGTTTATGACATTTGCATTAACTCATAGCCTAGAAAGAAGAGACTATTGATATCCAAATATAAATAAATAAATAAAATGTGTGTATATATATATAAAACCCACTACATACTCTTTTTAGATCAAACCAAAATGGACTTTTCTCGTCAAGTAATATATATTTCCTTGGAAAACAGCTTTCAGATCAATAGAAAACATCTAACTGAAAACAATACTGTTTGTTTTAATGTTTTTCCTCCATTTCAAATACCATCACTATTTTGAAATTGTTAATTTCTAACAACTAATTCCAATTACAAAGCAAAGAATTAAAAGACTTGTTCTGAACATCAATCCTTGGATCTTTTAAAGGTTTTTCTCTTCCTGTTTTTGACTATGGTCATTCCCTCAGACTGTGAATCTTGTGAATACAGTCTCAGTCCCTCACAAATTATCTCTCCCTGTTCTCAAATCTCTCTCTAACCTCAAGAAAAGCCACCTCTGTACCACCTGTTTATCTGCAATTATCTGCAGGGGAACAAAGATGAAAACTTCCATGACTGTTTCAGAGTGCAGATCGTTTGACATCAGGCAGATGAATGATACATTGAACATCGTTCTTTGAGGTTTTTTTTTATAAATAGCAATGAAATTTTACTCCCCAGCCGAACTGCTAAACTTGGTCCGGTTGCAATTAAATCTAACCTTTTGTTGTTGAAACAGGTCAGATTTCTAAACTACATCAGCTTCATGGACTGATATTTCTATTCAGTGACCAGGTTTAGACAGGCAGGAACCAGTGCTTCTCTTTGTCCTAAGGGACTACTTTAGTTTCATACAAATAGTCTGTAAAAGTAAAGGATAAAATAACCTTTTCGCCAGAAAAGGCTGGAGAAAGTCAATTCCCTTTTGTAAATAAAGGGTAAAGACCAGGTTATTTATTTCTTTTGAGGAACAGTTTGCATCTGTTTCAGGTGCATCTGCCAGAAGAGGTAATTTTAAATACAAGCACTTTGCAACTTTGACAGTGATATTAGTTATAAAATGCTGGAACATAAACACAATAATTGAAAAATCTGAAAGGAAATTGCAGTGATCAAGAATGGAAGAAAAATATTTTGTTAATGCTGATGTGTGTTTTCTTTGGCTAAATATCTTGTTGAAATTGTCTTAGCTCAGTAGCTTGTGCCTGATTCTTTGCATTTAAAGGGAAGCGATAAAGTATTTGAATAGTTAAGATAACATAATTCTTCTCTAAATGTAAACCTCTTTAGAGTAGAAATAATGAAGCCTTTTCTTACACAGAATGATTGTCTGGGGACGCAGCGAGGGTACAAGGCAATTGCTCAAGCTGTGTGATAGAGATGGCATCACCTTGCAGATTTATTGCACTGTATCATAAGGAGAGAGGAGAAATGCAAATGGCTTTCTGGGTGAGCAGGTGAGACATGACATTGACCAGACACTTTAAAGACAGTTTACTAAAAGAGAGAGGATTGGTATGACCTCCTGACTCTCACATTATTTATTCTGTAACAACAGGTTAGCGATTCTTTATGGCAATCACCCAAGATTGGTTCAGGAGTATCCATGGCTCCAGAGAGACTTCCTTGAAATGACCCCTCTTTCTATGTAATCATTCACTGTATTTCAGAGTGGTCGAAGACTATGAGGTAGGCTACAGAATAAATATCATAGATGCTTCATTGCTTGGATCTTCATTACCAGACAGACCTGACTTCTTGGGATACAGGAGAAGCAGCAATGAAAAAGTGAAGGAGACCAAGAGCTGACAGGGAAAGGAAGGGGAGGAGAAACAATAGAGTGGCAAATGGAGGTATTTATGGTGACTCTACAGCCTCCTGCATCGGAGGTCAATTTTTTTCTGTGCATCTGGAAGGTGTCTTTGATGAATTCCAGAGTCAGCCAGGGCTCATAGCTGAGTCTGTCTGCACCTCCTCCTTAAACAGAGAGACCCAAAAAACACCCAAAGATCTTGATAAACTTAGAGCTAAGTTTTATAATGATATAAGGGAGATCCCCAGACTTTGTAAAAAAGAGAAGCCACAGCACTTGTTTAGTAAAAAAGGGTTTGAAAAAATACCCTCTATGGGCAGTCTCTTGTAAAAGAAAACTCTTCCCATCTTCCGTCTACAAGCTTGAGCCTTCTTGTTCTTTCCATCATTGTGCCCCCTGGTTTTATGTTTGCCTGTGTCCCACTGCTGGCAGCAGCCCATCTCTCCCTTCATTTACCCCACCCTGCTCAACCTCACTCCAGCCTGGAATGCAAATCCTCTTGTCCTGCTTCTCAGCCACGTTCAGTGAAAGAACATAACAGACATTAAACACTGACCCCTATGTCCTTTTCATCGGCTGCCTGGGCTGCAGGGATTCCTGGCAGGGTGCTGAGCAGGGCATGCCTCCCTGTGGAAGCCACATGGAAGATATGACACATAACCCCAGCCCCTACAGAGTAGGGGCTGGAATACAGCTGGGATATGCTACACAGTTAATGTATCACCAGACACCTATATTCAGGTAACTAAATCCTCTCCTTCTGTCTACAATTAAGTAATATGAACACAGAATTTTCTTTCCCTGTCTTTGCTCTACCCAGCTGTTTACAGTTGGATAAAAAGAGTTGCAGCCTGCAGACTTTATTTTCCTCATCCTTTGTCTATGATTTTCTGCATTTGAGAAACTGCTGTTGCAGAAATTCCCACGTGCGACCATCATTATGCATTTTAATTTAACAGTTTGCAAGGCAGGAAGGATTTCTTCAGTTGTATACTCTGTCTCCATACTTAGGGTAGGCCAGTATTTTTTAAAGAACAACTTGTGTATATTAAAAACAATGCTGTATTTTAGAAGATATGCATTCAAAATGAAAGTGCTATAGAAATATTAACTACAAATTACAAAAGCACAGACAACCAAATAAGGATTAGAAATCTTTCTTTATGCTATCCTGCATCACACTGCACAGTGTCATAGAAGGAAAAGATTGAAATTTTCATTTTCTGGCATAAGATATTTGGCAGTGCTGACTCTCTAATCTCAAGAAGCCTCTAACAAAGAGAGCAAAGCCTGTCGGTACTGAATCATGAGAGACAATTTGGTAGTTTGTACAAAATTAGTTACAAATGAAGATTATCATAAAAGATTTTCATCCCTTCCCATTCATGGTAAAAAGCATCCATGAGCATATTGAAAGCACTGACTGCTTTGAGTATGCCCCAGTCAGAAGGAATTGCTAAATTCATTTTTACTAAGCTAGATTTCCTATCTACCACAGGCCACAAAATGTCACCTAATGCACTTCTAGATTGATCTTATGGTTAGTCATCAAGTAATAAAGAAGTTCTTTGGGGAAAATATAATCTGAATACAAGCCATTGCA
Source organism: Chloroceryle aenea (assembly GCA_013399075.1). Lineage (NCBI taxonomy): Eukaryota > Metazoa > Chordata > Aves > Coraciiformes > Cerylidae > Chloroceryle > Chloroceryle aenea. The sequence continues at coordinate 207,874 of VWZY01010819.1, forward strand.
TATGGGGAGGACAATTTTATTTTCCTCAGCCCTTTCTGAGGTCTAAACCATGTGATAATAGTCTTGAAACACTGAAATACTGTAAAACTTGTAAGGATAAAATTTTCATGTTTAACCCCCACTCTTAAAGGAAGGTAATCACTGAGGATTCTCTGAAAGCCTACATTTCTCTGCACACAGTAGCATAAAAGTATGTATATGAAAAACTTCAAATGCTTCTCTCAGAACTTTGTACAGAAACAGCCATAAAACAAGGACAGAAGTGAGAGTCAACTTTATATGACCATGAAGTTTGACAGCAAGGTGCTTGTATGATGATGGTACAAATCCTCAGATTATTTCTTTTTTTCAGTCCTCTCCTCAAAAGAAAAGACACCATCAACAGCACCATCACACAAAGGAACTGTGTAAAAGAATTAGAGAGACATCAGTTTATTTCATACTCATATGGTATGCTTCAAGCTCTGAAATGGACAGATGGACTGTAGCTGCCCAGGGTTCAAGGCTTGCATATAAATATTGAGATGATCATATCTTAAGAGTTTATTATTTCCATCCTTTCTAAATATGTGCTTCTCATCATTCAGTTAGTAAATTTTCTTCTTGATAAGGATGCTGTAACACTACTGGATTGGAAAGAGAGGAAAAGATTTTATTGCTTAAATAATCAAGTGGTGCTTCAGACATTCCAGGGTATCCAGAAGATCACTATAGAGCTGGTAGATATGACTGGGCATCTTTTGGAACAACAGTTCAAGACTAGTTGGGATCTCCCTGGGAATTTTCAATAATACTAGACAAGTTTAAGCAACCGACTCCCATCCTGTAGGACGTGAGTGAGAAATGTGCAAAATGCTGCCTCAAATGCTGCACCAGCTACGGCTAGCTGCAAAACTCTTTAGCACATGCAGTAACTAAAACATTTTGGGAAGATACTTGGTACTTAAAAGATGTTTGTTTGTTTTTCTGTTTCCTTTATCATCTATAATCATGTCTGGAAAATGTAGGCTGAAATATATTCTTCATGGAAAGAGACACCCTCCTCCAGGTGAGTCAGCACTGTTAAGATTTATTTTGTCCTCTGAAGGGACTCAGGGGCAACAATATTGCCAAATTAAATGCTGCAGGCAATGGCAACAATGAATTTGTGTGAATTTAAGACCTAATGTTTCACCAATCTTCACTAAAAAAACTAGGACTGGATTTAGCAAGCTAAAGTATACATTTCTTCTCAGAGTGAAGAATTTTGAGAGAAAGGATAATATTACTGTAGGACTGGAAGACCTCATTCATTGTTGCTTTTGTTCATTTCAGAAAAGGTTGTTGTCTTTCTTTCAACTGAAGGAATTAATTTTGGCCACTCTCTCCTTCCTCCATTCTTTAAATGTACTGTGGGAATACATCTTTAATTCCCACATCTCTGAAGCAGGTATTTTTTTCTAAAACACAGTAGAGTAGGGGCACAGGAGTGCTTCACTGATATCAAAAAGGAAATCTATGAAAATTCATTAAATGGCTAACTAGAACTATTCTGAAATTGGTGGTCACTACACAGTGTGCCTGGTAAATTGTAAGAAACACACACTGCCTGAGTACAATTCTGCCACTTAGGCACAACAGTGAGCAATTAATTGGTAGATTGCTCATAGTTATAGTAAGATTCTGTTGTTATTGTTCTTAAAGAGTCGGTATGAAATTGTGAATATAGAAGTCCACGTAAAGTTCAATGGTTCAGACACAAAATTCATCTTCAGTTCACAAATCAATTAATTAGATTTTGGTAATGGAATAACACGATCAAAGAGCATCTGTTTACACTTCTCTTTTCTACTTGTCTTTGACTACCAAGCAAAGGTTCTGACAGGCCAGGGAGTTCAGTTATATTTTTCCCCTGTTAATTCTTTTCCCCAGTATTAAATCTAAAAAAGATACAAGCCTAAAAGGACCTACTAATCTTCTGGTAATAAAGTATCATGTACCGCATACAGAAGCTACTCAGAACAGGCATGTTAGCTGGCACTGTTACTGAGGGATTTTTTGTGTGTTTGTTGGGTTTTGTTTGTTTGGGTGTTTTTTTCTATGTCTGTAGGTTTTTTTGTGTTTTTTATTTTTTGTTGGTTGGTTGTTTTTTGGGGGGTGTGGTTTTTTTTTGTTGTTTTGTTGGTTTTTTGTTGTTGTGGTTGGTTGGTTTGTGAGTTTTTTTTCTTTGTTTGGCTGTTTGTTTGTTTGTTTGCATTTTTTAATGTTATTTAGCACCTAAGGAAGACCAAGTAACTTCTCACATGGTTTGGGACCAACTCTATAAAAGGCACCAAGCCTGTATATGAGACTATGAAGCAATGTGTTCAGATTTCCCAAACATTCCTTTTTTGAATGAAAAATCTATTCAGTCTTTGTCAATATAGAGAATGGCCAAAGTATCAATGTTACAGCAGAATTAGTGCACAGGCACTCTGCAGTTGACCTGTCTATATACACCAAATCCATTGTTACTTGTTATGTCAGATGGGATTTTCCCAGTTTTCCCAGATGCAAAATATGATCCTTTGTGTGATCTACAGATATAACATAAGATTAAATATATACTGTTACTTAAAGACTTACCTTCTGAAGCCTGCACAGCATAGTGCAAGGTGCAACATCAACCTCTTGCATGACCTTGAAATTTGTGGGCAGAATAGTGGTATGGAAAGGTTATTACAGTCACTAGCAGTTTGGTGGTAGTTTTGATACAGGACCACTAAGAAAGTAGTAACAGTGGTAAGAAATTTCATTTTAGTCAGTACCTAGCAGCAGATCACCTGTGCTCAGCAAAGTTTGAATAAATGACATTGCATCATGAGACTATTTTTAGTCTGTCTTAAAGTCCATCCTGATTAGAAACTGGAAGTGTTTCCTTGTTAATATTTTTGTTCCCATTGCAGAAATACTAAATGCCTGTCTATAACTTTCCTACAGTATAAACTCACTTAATTACTTCTGAATAAGAAATCACTATCCTTGGAGCTTAATGAGATATTTTACAGACCACAAACACAGGGTGTTCACTTTTATAAAGAAGATAGAAAGCACTGCAAAAAAACATATAAAATTTGACTTCAGTCTGAAGTTTAAACTGTTCATACTAAACAGGGTGATTGAAGAGGAAAGAGAGAGACTGCTGTCCTCTTTCTGTATCCATCTGGAGTATTTCTGCACCTTAACTGGTCACCAGAACTCCTGTCTTTTTTTTTTTTTTTTCCTTTCTTCACTGGAGAGAGATATTTTTGTTTTGTGTTT
>VWZY01010819.1:212010-269991 GCA_013399075.1 Chloroceryle aenea
TTGACAACAATATTAGAGCTAAATATTTAAAAAAGACATTGAGTAAATTAATTTCTAGACTTCTTTTTAATTATTATTTATTAAATTATTTTAAACTTCACTTTCCTAAGGGTAAAGCTCTGGACTCATAGTCAGGAAATGTGCATTCATACCTCTCAGGCTTCCTTTTGTCCACTGAGTATTTCAGCACAGGAAATGTGACAGTTTTACTCAGTTCTGCAATAAGCATTTGAGAAACAAAATTCAAAAACAGAAGCTTGGAGGAAATGCAGCTTGAATACTGAAATTTGTCTAGGAACAGATGATAGAATTGATGCTCAAATCCCCTCTAAACAGTCAGAGCCATTGATATAAGTTATCCCATGAATATTAGTGATGGTAGAATGAGGTAAAAGGGTTTTGTCTGGAAATTATTTTTTTTTCTGGTTTATATAATATGTGGCTTAACAAATTTAATTCAAATTTCCCTTCTTATATAAATTTCTGTAAAGCAAAAGTCAGGGAAAAAAAAGACTCTTTTAAGTGGTTACACAGAAAAAATAAAACTGCTAATCTTCATCAAATTGCAAACTTTTAATTGAAAATGGGAAATTTCTGTGTTTAGATTTTTCATCTTAAATTGGCTTTTGGCAATTTTGCTTTTTACGTACAGACTGGGATTTTCAATGTCAAAAGGTCTGACTGTTCTTAACATTTTTGGGCACGGCTTTTCACGGTACCAAAGAGAACTGTCACTTCGGGAAGGCTCAGGGCTCATCTTTACAGCAAAAATCAGGAAAACTTACTCAAATTACATAACTACATGGATGTAAACTGATTTAAAGTAAGCAAAATTATATCCACATTTATTTCCTAATAATATGTATTTATATTGCTTCATTAAACCATTAAAAATTAATTTGGATTTAATTTCCTCTGATCTCCTGTGCAAACAAATTCTTACAGAAAGAGGTGATTGCTCCTCTTTGGGTTGGCATGTATCTAATCTATCTGCCTAGATATTTAAGATGCACTCATTTGTGACAGATTAAAAACTTAAAAAAGAGACAAAAGCAGTGAAGATATGAGTTTTATCTGCCTGTACTCTGCATGAAAGTAATACCCCATTGCTTGTGTGAATACAGTAAGTGCTTTCCAAGTCCTATGGAGAGTCAGCATGGTCATGGGTCACCTTTGCCCATGGTCTAAGCTACAAAGCATGTAAAGGTCGTTTAGAGGAACTGGCCTAGACTCTGCCCTACGTTAAGCTTGCTCAGATATTTCTACTACTTTTAGTAAAGTCAAAACAGTTTCTAGCTTTGAAACAGTTCACCATAGAAAATGGGTGGAGGCAGTTTATTCCTATCTAAACAGTATATTCACTCCATTTATCTGAATTTGGAGTCATATGCTCCCAGCCATGCAGTTTTTGGTCTTTCTGTAAATAAGCAGTGCATGTATGCCTCTGAACTCTGTGTGCTGTAGAACACACACAAGCGAGGGATTTAAGCAAGGGAGAACTGCAGCTAAATGTCAAATAGCCAACAGGTCACAGGCAAAGCAGAGTGGCTTGGAAACTAGAAAGGAGGACAAGGAATATGAACAGGTGTGAATTACAGCCATACTCATGGTGAAAAAAAAGGCAGAAGGCCAATGGAGTGGGAAATAGAAGNCCCTTACTTGTCCCCCAAACCCCTTTCTTTTTTTTTTTTTTTCCTTTCTTCACTGGAGAGAGATATTTCTGTTCTGTGATTCATCTGACCTTTTTTGGATATCTGTGATGAAATGAATGAACCCTTGGAGTCTCCATATGCTGTGAAATAAGCCTAATGTGACCAGTGCAGGTGCAGACACCCACACTCTGTGTGTCTGCATTAGTCATGTGAATTTGTCCCTTTGCAATAATTTAATTTGCTGGTGGCTCTATTCCTAAATTTGCTGTGGGGTCTCTGGTGTCCCAGTTGACCTGAAACTACCATAACAGCAAGATTTGTATGGTGATAAAGAGGACCAGGTCTTCTCTTATTTCTTCTTTCTGATCATTTAGTGGCAGATTTGTGCTCTTAGTTTTTCCCTTTTATTTGCTCTGGTGTTCTTAAAGGCAGGGACTGTCCTTTCTATTGTGATCATTTGACAACAATATTAGAGCTAAATATTTAAAAAAGACATTTAGTAAATTAATTTCTAGACTTCTTTTTAATTATTATTTATTAAATTATTTTAAACTTCACTTTCCTAAGGGTAAAGCTCTGGACTCATAGTCAGGAAATGTGCATTCATACCTCTCAGGCTTCCTTTTGTCCACTGAGTATTTCAGCACAGGAAATGTGACAGTTTTACTCAGTTCTGCAATAAGCATTTGAGAAACAAAATTCAAAAACAGAAGCTTGGAGGAAATGCAGCTTGAATACTGAAATTTGTCTAGGAACAGATGATAGAATTGATGCTCAAATCCCCTCTAAACAGTCAGAGCCATTGATATAAGTTATCCCATGAATATTAGTGATGGTAGAATGAGGTAAAAGGGTTTTGTCTGGAAATTATTTTTTTTTCTGGTTTATATAATATGTGGCTTAACAAATTTAATTCAAATTTCCCTTCTTATATAAATTTCTGTAAAGCAAAAGTCAGGGAAAAAAAAGACTCTTTTAAGTGGTTACACAGAAAAAATAAAACTGCTAATCTTCATCAAATTGCAAACTTTTAATTGAAAATGGGAAATTTCTGTGTTTAGATTTTTCATCTTAAATTGGCTTTTGGCAATTTTGCTTTTTACGTACAGACTGGGATTTTCAATGTCAAAAGGTCTGACTGTTCTTAACATTTTTGGGCACGGCTTTTCACGGTACCAAAGAGAACTGTCACTTCGGGAAGGCTCAGGGCTCATCTTTACAGCAAAAATCAGGAAAACTTACTCAAATTACATAACTACATGGATGTAAACTGATTTAAAGTAAGCAAAATTATATCCACATTTATTTCCTAATAATATGTATTTATATTGCTTCATTAAACCATTAAAAATTAATTTGGATTTAATTTCCTCTGATCTCCTGTGCAAACAAATTCTTACAGAAAGAGGTGATTGCTCCTCTTTGGGTTGGCATGTATCTAATCTATCTGCCTAGATATTTAACATGCACTCATTTGTGACAGATTAAAAACTTAAAAAAGAGACAAAAGCAGTGAAGATATGAGTTTTATCTGCCTGTACTCTGCATGAAAGTAATACCCCATTGCTTGTGTGAATACAGTAAGTGCTTTCCAAGTCCTATGGAGAGTCAGCATGGTCATGGGTCACCTTTGCCCATGGTCTAAGCTACAAAGCATGTAAAGGTCGTTTAGAGGAACTGGCCTAGACTCTGCCCTACGTTAAGCTTGCTCAGATATTTCTACTACTTTTAGTAAAGTCAAAACAGTTTCTAGCTTTGAAACAGTTCACCATAGAAAATGGGTGGAGGCAGTTTATTCCTATCTAAACAGTATATTCACTCCATTTATCTGAATTTGGAGTCATATGCTCCCAGCCATGCAGTTTTTGGTCTTTCTGTAAATAAGCAGTGCATGTATGCCTCTGAACTCTGTGTGCTGTAGAACACACACAAGTGAGGGATTTAAGCAAGGGAGAACTGCAGCTAAATGTCAAATAGCCAACAGGTCACAGGCAAAGCAGAGTGGCTTGGAAACTAGAAAGGAGGACAAGGAATATGAACAGGTGTGAATTACAGCCATACTCATGGTGAAAAAAAAGGCAGAAGGCCAATGGAGTGGGAAATAGAAGAGCTGAAGTGTGAGATGGTGAATATCTGTACAACCACACTTAAATTTTAAAGAAGAGAAAGACAAGTCTGAACAATGGATTGTACGTTTGATACGAAGATCAATGCTAAAAAAAGTAAAATGCAAGTTTGTATTTTTTTTCCAAATGACACTGTTCCTTCCTTCCTTTCTTGACCTCGACCTTTATTAAAATCACATAACTGAATACAAGCAGTGGAAAACCTCTAGCTGCTATGCACTATGACCTCTCCTTTGCTCAATAATAATTAAAGGTGATCACTGGAGGTGATACTGGAAACAGGATTGCATACTGTTGCATCTGGGTAAGCATAATAACATCTTGCATTTACCAGAAGATACATCTGCCCGTGGAAGGTGTGGCACTGTTGTCCTCTTCCTCTGGACAGCCATGACTTGCAAGCTGTGAGACCAACTCAGCATTTCGCAGAGGGTAGTGCAAACAGTATTTTAACTACTTGTCTTGTATTTTCTGAATGGAGGATGATTACATTTTAAAACTGTCTTCTGTATTACTATTTGTTCTTCTTGCTGAAGGGAGAGTCAGGCCCGGTGCTTCTGAGGGCAAGCAGCAAGCACCTTTGTTGTCATAATAGGTTATGTACTTTCCTCACTGCTAAAAAGAATGAAATCATCAATTGATTGCTTTTCTAGGATTGCCTCTGCAAAGATGCATGTAAGTTGCTTTGGAGCATCCCAGAACAGAACAAGTTATGCCATCATCAGGATATTGGAGGTCCTCGTGTCTGGGGCACCAGTAACCGAGGTGAGCACAAGTATGTACGGCAGTGTGTCACAACCAGCAAATGTCAAGCCAGACTAGCTGATGAGTAGGGTGAAGCGGTTGGGAGTCAATGTTGGGGGGCTGTAAGCAGGAGTGAGACAGCTGTAGAACTTTGCTACTGGAGGGACTGAGGATGAAGGCTCACTGCTGGAGAGACTGTAGGGTTTGAGGTAACAGCTCATCTCTATGTGTAAAGGGGGCAAGTGGGAGACTGGTGATCCAGGGTTAGACACCAGGCATACTGAGTCCACTTACTAAGGGATCCATGTTGTATACATCTATACCTAAACATTTTTTCCAACTGATAGACTGCTATAGAACAGAATGAGGCCGTTGGTTCTATCTGTATTCATGTGAATGCTGAGTTTCCCTGACTGCTGTTTCATACAGCCAGGTATGTGCCTATGAGGAACAGAAGCCCAGACTTGCTCCTAGCTGACCTGGAAATATGGAGCTGCAGCACTTTTCAGGTGCTACTCCCTTGTGATGGACAATCAATTCTCAAAGGCAGAATGAGTCTACTGTATTTTCTACGACTGACTGAAAGCAGTGATGATGAGGTGTCTCTCCCTCCTTACATATGTGCCCTTGCAGTGAGGGCACAAGCAGAGAGGGAACACTAAATATTTTTCAAGCTTTCATGTCCAGTTTTTTATCCACCAGTACCCCAAAGTCCTTTATCACAGGGCTGCTCTTATATCATCCCCCAGCCTGTACTGATAATGAGGACTGTCCTGGCTCAGGTGCAGGACCCTGCACTTGTTCTTGCTGAACCTCAATCAACCCCCACCCAGACGTAAAAAAAATATTTGGAACCCTACTACACAGCCTCTTTGGCTGATGAGAGTCCTCCTATCCTATCCTACGGGAGCTTCCACAAAGCTCTACTTTCTTGTAAATCCCTTATGAAGCTCTTTACAATTTGGCCTGCTGTGAAAAAAAGACAATAAACAAACCAACCAAACAATAAAACCTCAAGAAATTGGCCATTGCCTATGAGACTGACAAAAAAAAAAGTTTCCCTGTATAGTCTTGTCTCTTTGCATGACACTGTCTTCTCTTGCCTTACACTTTACATACAAGCTCTCACAGACTGTCATTTTAATCTGTACTTTTCTGTTCTTAGCACAATAGTTCATGACGACGCCTCTAGGCTTTACAGTAATATAAACAGCAGTAACAAAATACATGCAATGGCTATTCCTAAGGCGTGGCTTGAAAAATACTACCTGGTTGCTTCAGTTGTCTGGACCTTTGTTCATTCAAGGTCAAAGAGGCGAAAGAGGAAAGCTTTCTCAGTAAAATCCCTCATCCTTTCCAAACTCAAGTAATTTCTGCAAGTTCTTTCTATTATTACTTGTCACATTACAGTTCCGCACAGTTAAAAAATATCATAGAAGCTACAGTTATTACAGTTATTAACATTTTATGGCCTTGTTATTCATACCTTAAGCTCCTTAAAATGAAGTGGAGCATTTTAAGAGAGCAGCATGTATTTAATTGATTACACTGTAAAAAGGTTGCCCTACTTCAGTGGTTTCCGGTCTTTTTCCTTGCATTTTACTTCTTTTAATGATGACAATATCAATTCTATCTCTTTAAGAGAAGTGATACAAAACATTTCAAATTTATTTACTGTGTTGTATATTGGTACATGGTTTAAACATTTTTCTCTCTTTCATAATTAAACACCGTGGAACGATTGTGAGTGTTCTAACCTACCTATTCATGCACATATCTATGGATTCATTGGCAGTATATTAATTTTAACATATAAATTTGCTATGTAGGTGTATATCCAAGGATAGACACTTGTAAGTGCATATCTTTGGAGAGCTACCAGCAAGTTGCTAATGTCCATGGGAGAAGTTTATCTTTCTTAACTGTATAGTAGACAGTTATATCTACAGCAACTTTAGAAGCCACTTCCAATCACTGTAGAGAAACTGGATCACTCACTTGAATGACCTTAGGAATACATTGTTCCATAAGATCTGTCTCCCTCTAGATAAGACCCTTCTCCCTTGACTGTGTGGGAATCTAGATTGAAATAGTTGAGGAGATAAACCATGATCTGTTAGCTCTTGTGATGTGGCAGCTTCTTCGTATGCCAGTTTCTCTATGTTGAGTCCCAAACTAAATGTTTAGAACACATTTCCCTTCTGTTTTGTACATCTTCTCTACCAACAAACGGGGACAGGCTTACTCTAAGTGCTTACACAAGTGGAAGCACAGGCATCTTTATTCACAACAGGGGATTATAATCATTGGAACATGAAACTGAACAATTCTGGTCACTCAGGAGTACTGAAAACCAGCTACTTTATCTGTTCTTACTGAAAGAACTTCAGACACTTTCATTTGGACAATGTAAGCTTATATTTCTATGAGATCAGGAAGGTCAAAAACAAAGAGAATGAGAAAAAACACAGGCAATTGAATTACTGAGCAATGATAAAGTCAAAGTGGTACATATTCACATTATCTTTCCCAGACTGCATGAGTCATTTCCATTTTGATACTTCAGTGTCCTGGCAAAGATTGATGGAATAGGAAATGGCCGCTCATAAATTCATTGTCATAAAAGAAAGTAATGAGAAAGGAAAGCAGTGCAAATATAAACTATTCTTCTTTACAGCACATACCTGTACACCAGGCACATTTCTGCTCCACCGTCAACTTCTGCTCTGGAGAGAGCCAGGAGTTGCATGTGGTGTGGCTGTTGCTATACATGCTGAACATGACAGAGGTGCATCACAACTCACACCGCACAGGCAGTATGCCACGACAGCATCTGGAAGCTCATGTAGCATCTGCCTGTGTGTTTCAGTTAATCTGAAACCCCAAAATACCCAAAATATGCATTTTTTAAATATATTTTTGTATTTTTAAGACTTAAAAAAAAAAAAAAAAAGGGGAAACAGTTAAAAACTTGGTAACTATTTGTAACAATAACAAAATAGCATACAATCCTGCTGCACCACTAATCTGAAAATTTTAAGGTACTTTCAAATAGAAATAAATTCTCTTTATAAGTAGGTGGATTTTTTTTCTCATTGTTTCACACGCAACCAAACTGAGACAAAATATAAACTGCTATACTTGAGTTGTGTTGCATTTCTAGGACTGAGCTAGGTAACGTGTTGACTCAACTTGCTCAACCCAAGTCAGGGAAAGAGACTTTTGTTCAGTGAGAAGAAAACTCACCTAAGTAGTCTTCTCCTGAGTTTCCTCATATGTCACTGAGCTGTTTCCCATACATAAGTTGCTTTACTTCTTCACCCAAAATGTGAATCTCATAGTTTCTGCCTATGCTTCTAACTCCTATTAGTCCTTTTTACTTCCTATTTCTTTTATTTGTTTTCACAACTTTCTCCATTATCTGTGAATTTAATCCCTGTTCATCATCATTCATGATCATATTCATTAAAATACTGACACTCTGTTTGAGATGCTTGGTTGACACCTCTGCTATATCTAGTATGTACTCTTACTGACTTTAATGTTGACAAATGCACTACTTTTACAGTACTTAATATATTATATAATTCATACAGTTGTATTTTTCACAGGAAAATTAAGTAATTTAACATTATTTTATCACTTGTGGTCTTTGCCTCAAAATAAACAAAATGAATATTAACTCCAGCTGAAGTAGTATTATATTATTTTGTTCTGTAAGGGTATTGCGTAAGCAGATGCGGGGTCAAAGAAGTGAACTGCTAGGAAGAAAAGTGTCTTGCGAAATATTTTTGAGCAATGTATTAACATTATTTAAATTCTTTTAAGGAGCAGTCCTTCCCCCCACAGTTTCTTCTTGACAGGTGTCATTTGATGAAGAGATGTGTGCGGGGGTGGGTGTTCTTATCTAAAAGGATTTTAAATAATGTTTCTGACATTATTTGAATCAAAATTACTGCCTAAGTAATGTTATAAGGAATTTTGTCTTTTAAAGGGTATTCGATCATGTTACATTTCTCAGTAGCTGTACCTTTCAAACTCCCTTCCTCCCTGTGAGACACTTGTGTTTGCATTTTCCTAGGGTGCAAATTGCCATAAGGGCACATGTTTGGTTGCAGTTGTTAATTGAGCACTTCAAAAATATTGGACTAAGGAGACACAAGTGAGCTCAAAGGGTTTGAAGTGGTGACCTGGTTTGCTGTCTGTAGCAGTTCAGCAGTTCTGCAGCTGTAGAGTGATGGGGGTCCTGAGGTGTTAGGCATGAGTAATTTGGTATGTACTGTGCTTAAGAATGACTGAAAAGCAGCAGATTTTCTAGCAGAGTTCTGTGTAAACTTAAGAGCACTATAGTTCTGCTCTGTGCCCTTTCTCCCCATTTTTCTTTTTGATTTATTAAAAGAAAAGAAAAAAGCCCATTTTTCAGCTATTATGGGTGAATGGATCTCTTTGAGGCAACACTAATAGCATATTTTTTTCTTTAAACTTCCTCTAAAAGTAGGAATAATAAATCCATGATGCACCCATCAAACTTATTTATGCATATCGTTTGAGATATCTGTGAAGAGACTGACATAGTTTTTAAGAGTGACAGGTGATGTGTTTTTGGAAAAGTTTACATTTTAATAACTGTGTCCAAAACTAACTGCTATTATTGATAAATATGAGAATTGTGTTCTTCCCAATACACTACAAATAATAATGTACAGCTAAAAGGGGGAAACTAAGGATAAGGTTTTGTTTAATTCTATGTCTGATTCTACTGGTAACTTATAGAGTATCTTATCACAGAGTAGTTAGTGATATTCGTGATAATATCACAATAATAGTGATCTATTAAGTGATGCAGTATTAGAGGTACTTGAAGGAAGACCTCAAAGAAAGTTTAAAATATCTTTGCTAATAAGGGTTTCCAAAATTTGAAATGCTGGAGAATTGTGGGTCTTTTTCAGAAATTATTCATGTCTTTTCTATATGGGGAAAAGTGAGCATTGAATAGGAAGTTTATCAAATAATAACTATTGACTAATATTCAAATCATATACTCATATAACTGTAATGGTTCATGACTGAAAACAGTTGATAGCTGAACTTTTAAGAATCTTGGTATAGGTAGATGTAACTCAACAATACAAAAAAAACCCCAATTTCTTTCCCAAAAATAAAAATTCCAAACTTAAGATGTAAAAAAAAATAATGAAATTTCCCTAATAAAGTCTTATCTTTGTATAAGTTGGATCCCTGTAGCAAATTTCCTAGATATGTAGAAGAATCCTCCAATCCCTCAAAAAGGAATTCTATTTATTATGTATTTCTTTGTCTTACATTGAATGAATCTGGTAAGAAAAACAATGCGTGAATCTGGTAAGAAAAACAATCTGTGAGTACAGTTTCCTATCCATAAGCTGAATTTCAGGAAGGCTTAGAGATGTTGTTCGAACTGATTTTGTTGTTTCTTGTTTGCAGCATCTTCCTGACTACATAAACAGATCAAAAATTATTTCTACACATTTTGCATGATTTAGAGATTTCATTTTTAATACATATATTTAACATATAAATGTGAGGAGAAAGCTTCCTAGAGATGTTCTAATTTTCTATTAGACAAGTAATCATGTAGGCACATAAACATGCTATCATATGGACAAGTAAGTAAGGCACAAAACAAAGCAATAAACAGAATTTTGAACATAGCATTTGAAAGAAGCAGATCTAATGCATCTTTTCCTTCTGTTTCTCCACAAACATATGTAAAGGACAAGTTATTCTACATGACTGAGAAAGCTGAATTGATCACAGCAAGGTCTAAAGTGCAAATTTATTTTTGAGAATTTTACTTCGCATCTTCATCGTCACTAATATAGCATTCTATGTTTTTGAGATTCTCTGCAGAAATATCTGGCTCAGAGTAGAGAAACACAAATCATAGAAAGAAACAAAAGAAAGTGGGTGGGAGGAAAAAGGTTTATAACTAGTAAAAGTAATTGGGTGATAATTGCATGTAGATTTCAGCATTTAAACATAGAATCAGGACAGACAGAAAAGGAGGAAGTAGCTCGAGTTGAGTGCTATAAATTATATCTCTGGAGAAGGTATTTGAAAGCAGGGAAAGTAACCCCCAGTGAACAGAAAGGAGGGAGATGCAAAAATGCCTGTGGAAAAATAATGAAAGACTTGGCATTGTTTCTAATGGTCTGCACATTTCAGTAGGCCAGAAAATTGTCAAAAGATTGGGGAAAAGGGTGGGACTTAAGGACCTTAAGTCCTTCCCTTACATTTTCCTCCAGGTTACTACTTATGTTTGCATGTCTTGTTTGGTATCTAGCACCTGAAAATGCAGAAGACTGTCAGCAATTATAAACAGTTGATGGACCACTGGACCTTTTGATTCCAGTTCTTTTTTTTTCTCTGATACCTTCCTATCCAATGCATTTATAAAAAGCAATCATAAATTGGTCTCTTGCCCTAAAAAAAAGTTTCTCATCTTTTTGACTTTCAAAGTACACCTCTTGTGCACCAAACTATGAACATGCTCCTGCTCAAGTTCATATTTACAAGTAAGGTGTTTTAAAGCATCTGTAGCACAAACACTTTCTTACCATTGCAGCACATACCTTTCTCTATGTATTGTATTATTCATTCTATCTTATTGCACTTCCAGCATCTGAGAATCTTTTCCTCACTCTCACATGGAAGTATGTAGTTACAGTGACATGTACATTTTTCACCTCTACAGTGCACTGAGGTTTTTCATTGCATATACTGCTGAATGGAAGAAAATAATGTACAGTCTCAGCTGGTTACTGACCTCCCCTATGAATCAAGATGAGCCTTAAATGTATCTGTTGCTCCCTTGGCTGTTGGTGAACTCTGCTCATCAAAGCAATTCATAAATAAGGTTGCAAATACCTTAGAGATTCTCCTTCTAGGTGCATCAGCAACTACTGGAATAATTTTTAGCTATTTAAGCATAAGTCATACAGCAGGCAGAAAAAAAAATTGTTTCACTGTAGATGAACAGGTTGACTAAGCTTCTAGAAAACATCAGCACTGGATCAAATCATTTGTTGACTGCATCAAGAGAATTCCCTGATTGACCAAAACTTTCCATAATAAGCAGTATGGAATTTGTGACAACTATCCCCATATAAAAATTATCCAGAATAGAAATTTGCCCATCTACTTGCTGCTAAATACTCATATATTCTAATGATTCTAATCAAACAAAGAGCACAGAAGTATAATATAGACCCTACTCACTCATTAAACTACTAGTCATGGTATTTTTGCTTTTCAGATCAGTAATTTCTTTTTCACAAACAGAAGGAATATGAACATTACTGTAGTCCATGACATTTGCAGGGGTGTCCAAAATGGGTATTTATTAATATCAAATTAAAGCTTCTCTTGAGTCCAGTTGGTGTTTATTAAGCTCTTCCTTTCCAAAAAGAAAAAAAAGAAAAAAAAAAATACTTGGACATTTTCTTGTGTTTTTAAGTTGAAAAAAACTGAAGATACATAGCCAAACTTGAAGCAAAGAGAAAAGCATTTCGGAAATTCTTTTTTTTTTTTTTTAGTATTATATTAAATATTTTTCCCCTTTTTTATTAAATCAAAAACTTTTCTGTAAACTGAAGTCTCACAGGGTTATAATCAGTGTCAACTTGTAAGAAAATGTTATATGTCTTTTTTTGATTATATTTAACAAAGGATGAAAAAGTAAATAACTAATCAGTAATGAATAGACACAAAATAGCCCAGCAAAGCATTTAGCAGGATACCTAAGGACACTGTACTGCAACATAACAGCAGTGGAAGTATCAACTAGTGCGTACATCTGCTAGCAAGAACAGGTGGTAAAAGTAGACAGTGCTGCCTGCAGCCTGAAAAAATAATTGAAAGGTACAAGCAACACAGTTTCCTTCCTACTTTATGGTCCAGGGACATCAAGGAGACACCCACACCTAGTGTGTGCAGATGTCAGTGCACACAGATGGGGATGAGGAACCAGTGTGGGTACCCACAGTGGTACAGTTGTCACATCTGCACGGGAGGGGTGTAAAAATGGAAACAGCTCTGAAAAGAGGCATTTGTGCTTGTAACCCCCCACATCCCAGGGGGACCTGTGTGCACTCAACTCTGAGTCTGCATGGGTGCAGGGGTGCATGCGGGCATGATTAAAACTTTTGGGGATTGATTACAGGAGGATGCCTCAAAATGCCTAGGGTGTTCCTTAGCATTTTGTAAGTATCTAGTGTTGTGGTTCATTTGTTTTACTGCTGAATTGACCCTTACTGTATAATTTGTTGATTGCAAGATAATGGTGTTGTTAATGAATCAACATATATCTTTGGTACTGATTTGATTTAAATCACGTGAATTGAGCATGACTTTTTTCCTTGCAACACCTAGGAATGGAGGCAATGTTTTAAGGCACACTAATGAGCCAATCTTGGGGAAAAAAAAAACAGCAAATGTAAAGGGAAGTTGGAGCAGGGCGAATCTGTTAAAATATACGTTTTTTAAAATAAACTCTTAATAGTCATTACACTAATTTGCAAAGTAATACCATATTACAGGTGGATTCCAGACCTTTTCAGCTGAACTAAAACAGCAGACCTCTCAGAAGTGTCCTTCACAAGACATTTCTATTGTAGACGGGTCCAAATTTCTAAGGGCTCGGGTAAGCTTCTGCGCTTCTTATTTTGTAAATCACCCTGGCCTCCTAGCTGGAGAAATTCAGACCAGATTCTGGATCAGTACTCTATTTCACAATTTTAAGTTTATCTCCAGTTGAACTTCAGAATATATAGCACAAAGGATAACTAGTAGAGTTCAAGAAAAAGATAGACACTGACAAATATGTATGAAAGCTTTTTCAGTTATGCTTTTCATCACATAAACAAAGTAAATTAAGATGGAAAGCTGTGAGATACCCACAAAATGGAGTACCCAGTAAGTACCAGAATCAAAAGGACAGCCAGAGGTGGTGGTGCTGTCAGAGGAGATCTGTAGGAAAGAAATAAGCAGAAATACAAAAATTGGAGCAAGAGAGAAAAAGCAGCTGAGAATTCAGAAGTACACCAGAACACCCACTGAGTTTGTTTTTAACTAATCCAATCCATTTTTATTTTTGT
Source organism: Chloroceryle aenea (assembly GCA_013399075.1). NCBI lineage: Eukaryota > Metazoa > Chordata > Aves > Coraciiformes > Cerylidae > Chloroceryle > Chloroceryle aenea. The sequence continues at coordinate 225,667 of VWZY01010819.1, forward strand.
TCTATTTTATTTTATTCTTTTGATCTGGAAACTATAACACAGATTCCTTCCTGATGGTCCCTGTGCCTCTTTTAGCTACTTTAAAAAGAAATAATCAAAGAATTATGGCACAGCACCATCTATAGTTGCTAAAACTCCTCAGAAGCACAGCATTAGAGGCACTGGGCTGTGCTCAGCAGAAAATGGGCTTTTACTTAAAAATATATCAAAAAAGAGCTGAAGTAGCAGTATTGGGAAAGGGTGGGGGAGGGAGTGTCTCACGTAAAACTTGGATTCCAAAATTATTCTCTGATGATGTTGGGCCACATTTCAGGAAGGTGAGATAGATCTTCACAAAAAGTGTAACCAAGCACCATTTATTTAAAGAAAATGAGAATGAAAATATTTCACTGACAGAGGGAAAGAGTGAATGCTTTACTAGTATGAGCAGCCTCGTAGATACAATGGTTGATCAGGAGTCAAGATATCATTTCACTGAATCACCTCAAAAAAGATCATTTTCAGAAAGCCTTTCAACCTCTATCTATAAGCTGAGATCTCCTATATTTTTGAAAGTTTCAGTGAGACTTAATTTCTTAGAAGAAAGGCTATTAATTTGCATTAAGCTCAAAAATAGTAAGACCAAAGTTTACCTAACTGAAAAATAAAATTAAAAACCAACAGTTACTGAAACATGCAGATAATTTTCTTGCCCAACCCCTTCCTATGTCACACAATTTTGTCTGCTTTTTCCTTTTCTCCTTAACCCTTTCATTTATGTCTTTAAGATGTATACATGACATGTCTAATACACCTGTTGTTTTGGTTTGTTTTTTTTTCCGTAAAAAAGACCTAATTCTGCTCTTGCATAAAGGGTTATTTGTTGGTTCACTGAATTTCTCTGGCTTTGTTTCAATGTGAATGAAAGGTGTTTTAAACTGCTTCTCAGGATAGTGCGGAGGCAATAACAAACTCCCGCAACAGGGTCTACGTCAGACAGCCAGATGAGATGTCAATCCACAGATTCTGTCAGAGGAGGTTGCCATGGAATCACAGATATTTTCCTAGATTTGAAAAATGCTATTTTGATGTCTCTTGAATTAGATAAGGAAATATTTGTCAGTAAGGCTGGGATTTACCTCATCAAGGTTTATCTCTCTTTAGAGACATTATTCAAGTCTTGCCTACGGTCTGTAGGAAAACAGAGGCATTCACAAAAGGTAAGGTCACACTCATTATCATGAATACTCAGGTTAGAAAGGTTTCCTAAATTGTATATCTCTCTCTTGAGTACAGAAAGAACCCCAGCTTAGCTTATATGCATGATTTTTCACAGTAAATTTCAATGAAATGGATTTCATGTTTCACATAATTTTAGAATGTTATTAATCAAGGTCATAGTTGCTTAACCTCTGAAGGTTAGGATACAGCAGAATGGTCTTTCTTGGGTCTCAAGATAATGCACAGGGAAAAAGCCACTCCTTAGTAACAGGGTGGGAGCTCCACATAAAAATATTTCATGTAAGTGAGAAGTAACAGCATCTCAAGATTCATTCAGGATTCTAAAAGACTGAACACCCCCCCTCCAAGATGTGAGAGGATTTGTTCTCTTACTGTATTTTGAGATTTTTCTTTAAAGACAATTCACAAACATCTTAAAAAAATATTCAAAATCAGATACCACACAGTAGTTTGGTAAAATGTATGTTTGTTTCTTTTCAATTTGGGGCTATATTAATAATATGCTTCAGCACCAAATCTGTTTTCAGACAATTGGTTTAAATGTAGTTCCCCTCAGAAGCAACTAAAGTTTGTCACAGAAGTATTGTTTCAGTTTCAAGAGTATATAACCTCTGAGCAGAACTGCTGTAGTTGAGCTGTGGGGAAAAATATTTGACTACTTTTAATCATACTAAAAATACAGAAAAATCTAGGGAAGGTGACAGCCTTGTTCATCAAACAAAGACACACAGTCTTCATTTCAGTTAATGATGCCAAGTAATGGCAGGCAGAAGATCATTTCAGTGACATAGAAAGAAGAGAGAGAATACTTCTATTGTTAATTACCACAATTAATTTCTGATGGATAGAACATTTAATGGAACAAAATAATTACAGGAGGATTGCCTAACTTAGTTATTTGATTATTCATAATTTTGAGAGAGAAGCTTTCCTACTATGCACAGTGCACAGTCCTGATCCTATGGTTTTCCAAGCTCTGTTTAGAGATTCAAGTCTCCTAAGGTATTTGAGAAACAGGAATTTTCTCCTGAATCATAGCATTGTGGATAGCTAAAAAAATATGAAAGATATTTATGAGCTTCTCAACCACTACAAGATGGGAAATGCCTAATTCCAACAGTCTGTTTTTGTGAAACACCCTTTGAGACCCAACAATAAGAAGGGCTGTAGAAAATGGCTACCAAGTTACAACTCTAGCCTGAAAAAAATCAGTTCAACAGTGTTTTGTTTTGTTTTGTTTTTTCTTGTGGGAAATCTTGTCACAAGGTGAGAAATCGGAGAAAAAAAAAAAAGCTTCTCACCAATAAACATAGTCACATCAACTAAACAGAGACATAATCTAGAAAGTGTGCTCTGTAAAAGTGGTAATCATACTGTGTTTCTTTAAATTTGAAGCTTTTAGGTGGCCAAGCTTGACATTATTAAAAATAAAATAAAAATCAAAGGAAACCAAGCAGCCAGAGTTTACATCAGGGAACAAAGTGAGATCTTTCCTGAACAAGTGGTTATCAAATTACAGACCTGTCACTACAGTTTCCTGCAAAGGGTCAGCACCTTCTCTTTTTCCTGACAGACAAAGAAAGTATGACAGCCTTGATCAATATTTCAGTTAACTAAACAGCTGGCTAATAACAGGACTTACGACAGACAAAGATTTCTTTCAAGACAATAAAATAAATGTCTTCTCAAAGATGTGTTTTAATTTCTGTTTTGTCTTGTTTTCTTTTTCTCGCTTGTTGAATAGCTTGCATTAATGTGAATTCTTTCTCTTCAATCTTCAGGATTGTGTGTTCAAAAACAAATTTGCAAAGAATCTTAGATGTTGAAAAAAATAATCAGAACGCTATGGAAATTAATCCAAAACCATTTTCAGTTATCTGTCAGTTGTAAAAGGACAACTGTGTTGAAGGGGAATGTTCGCACATTAAATGCATTTATATGTCACTCTCATGTGATGAGCCCTCTCTTGTTTTCCCATCTGACTCATAGTAAGGAAAGAAAACCTGGGGGTTACAGGGACAAGCAAGCCAGATCCATCTGGCAGAACAGAAGACAAAATCCATCATCCAAGTGTTTCCCTTGTGTTAGTGTTGTTTGAGTTCCAGTTGATGAAACTTTACAGAAACTTGAGCAATTTTACAATACTTTTAAATCTTGCAGTGACTCTTTTTAACCTGGCAGCACCCTACTTTAGAAACTAAATCCCTTTCCTTTGGTTTTCCAGGAACTTCCAATGGGAGCGGATTTCTGTTCACAGCAAATACAGTGGAGTCTGATCATGCAATTTACTCCCTTTGGAAGAAAAATATATTTGGTGCAAGAGGGTAGAGGTTCTCAAATGTATGTGTGCATCAAGAGGAGGACTAAGAACAAAAGTGGTGCACACCTTAGTGATATCATAAGCTCTAAATTTGCAAACTATTTTCCTTAAATACTGCCTGCCCTTACTAGAGTTTCTTCTTCAGTCAGTCACAGCCAGATGTCCAGGACAGCATCAGAACTCCCACCTATTCTACTGCACACAAAGAATTGTGAAAAGGATTATATTGCAGAATTCTCCTTCTGTATAGACATAACATTTAAAATACCATTAAACCTTTGCCTTTGCTGCTCTGTGGGTTCCTGTACCCTACAGCTTACCACATTTCAGAGTCTGCAGGGGTACATATTGTACTCCAAGCTTTATGTGATATTGTAATGTTTCTATAAAGCCATTATGTGGAACAATGTTGCAAGCTTTGTTTCTTATTTTTCTATGGCAGTTTTGTGTGACACTTATTTATATAACTTATTACATATTGTAGTCCCTAGCGATCATTTTTCATAGTGATCTAACTTGTCTGGTATTCTTTCCCTAAAGGCTCTAAACACAGTGGCTCTATATAATCTCAAGGCTTTAAAGTCAAGCTGTTCTGATGCTGCATTCAGCAGCTAAAGCTTTCCACTTGAGCTATCGTATTTGTGTGCAGAGTGTCAGCTGCATGTGATATGATTCAACATTTCATGTAACAAAAGCTGCACTTCTGGAATGAATTGGCATGCATTGATCTGGCCAAAACCACCAGGTCTATGCAGGAGGATGAATAGACTTCCTTCCACCTCAGCTCCAACATGCCAGAGATAAGCTACAGCCTTTGCTTTGTCAGAGACTGATGAAACCAAGTTACACTGATGTGGCCAAATAGGAGTTTGATCCCATTTAAAAATATTTGTGTCCAAGTACTATAAGTAGATGGAGTATGACCTTAACAAGTACTCCATTACAAGAACTTTCTTTCCAAGATGTATAGTATATATTTATTTGTTTTGTTTTGTTTTTAACTGTGCATTTTGATGTTAAGCACCTCATGACATACTAATGCTGAGGAGAGGGAAGACAGCTGAGAGAGAAGGGAAAGATGGAATTTACATTTCAGTGGCTTCTGTTTGTGTTTATATTCTCACCCCCCATGGACTTTACTTAATACCTCAAGAAACCTTTTATCAAGGCAGAAGAACGCCAGCCCCTGCAGGTTATGGTAGGGCTTACACTGCTTGATTCAGACTCTCACGCTGATTCAAATTACTTTCTATCACACACCAGAGAAATCACCAAAATTTGTCATGTTCCAATTACTGCACTATTTCTAGGTGTTATTACTAAGAAACACTCAAAGATCCAGGATAAATTAGCTGTTTCTTTTTATAACATCCTTTAGCGGCTGTATATTCAGGCATGACTCCATATCTCCCTCCTTATAGATTCTGAAGGCTATTCTCACCAAGGCTCCCTTTGAAGCTTATAGCCTTCAACAGCCTAAATGGTCTGGGCTTTCTTTGAGTCAAATATCTCAGTGGATGTTTAAGTCTTCTGATAATCACTAGACCTCAGACCGGTAAGGTGGAATCTCAATCTCTTTGAAAGCCAATCTTCCTCATCTGCCATATATTCTGCATAACTTTGGTCACAAAAATCTTTAGGCAGCTAATACAACCGAATTGCTTACACTCCCTATGAATGCAGTGAAGAGATAGAGGTATCAGTACTGAGCCATACATTACCTTCAAGGCTAGGTACCTGTAATATGCAAGATGGATTGCCTGTGGAGGTGCTACAGTCTCTATATTGGCTTTAAGAAATTACCTTTGATGGCTAACTTTCTTATAGATAAAATTAGATGATGTGATGATAGAATGACCTTGCACATGAATGACTCCCAGTACAGACAATTTTTAACACCTATGAACATTTTGTTCTACAAAAGCTGAGTTATAAACATGAGATGTTAGTAATAAAACTGGTATTTATATACTTCATATTTTTCAGACCACTTGAAAACACATAACAGTTTTTTTGTTTGGTTCATCTTTTTTTGTAGTTTTGGGGTTTTTTTGTCATGGTCTGGTGGTTTGTTTGGTTTCTGGTTTGTGGTTTTTTGGTTTTTTTTTTTGGTTGTGTTTTGTTGTTTGGGGTGGGGGGTGTTTGTTTGTTAGTTTTTATTTTTAACATTGAGGCTGATTTAGAGGTCAGCAGAAGAAACAGACTAAATCCAACAGCTACAACTCCAGGCCACATTACCCATGTGTGCAGTTTTTCACAAATTATGTCTGAGACAAAAGAGTGTTAAACCACAGGGTGGCAAGACTTTGAGCCAGGTAGATCTCTGAGAAGGATCTGCTACATGTTTTCCTTAAAATGAGCATTCAGAAAGTACCAAAAAGCATATGAAGTGCTTGTTGATTGGTTGTGGTTTTTTGGTTTTTTTGGTTGGTTGGTTGTGGTTTGTTTGTTTGGTGTTTTTTGTTTTTTTTTTTGTTTTTTTTTTTTTTTTTTTTTTTTTTTTTTTTTTCTTTTTTTTTTGTTTTGGTGTGTGTTGGTTTGTTTGTTTGTTTTTTTAATTTGAAAAAAGAAGTAAAGCAGTGAGATTTAGAAATGGAGAATTTCAGACAGTGTATAATAAAGAAATGGTTTGAATACAAGTCTCTTCCCTGCTCATTGTACCCTCTCCTCCCTTTCTCTTTGCTTATTATCAAACAATATCTGGCTTTATGGCATGTAATAACCTCAAGTAAAATCCACACAATCCCCTTAAGGGCAGAGGTCTATAAATGCTCCCTTCTCATTGCGGAAGAGCAGAAAAGAGAGCCCTATCTCAGATTAAGTTTAGGGATCTCTTGCTGCTCCCCATCTGTTTCCCAGTGTGCAACCCCAGTGCTCTCGGCATTTCATGTCTTCTAGAGTGCACAGCTAGTGCTAAGGAAAAAAAGACATCCAGTAAAATTCCTTCAAATTAAAATTATTGACCTTTGTAATACTATTGCACTGATCTCACCTGGCAATAGACATAGCTCAGAGTTTGTTGAACATTTGTTAGATTACTGAAGAAAACAAATGCTGTTTGTTTAGATTCTGCTGCCAATGCCTAATTCAAAGAAAAATAATATTAATTTAAATACATGTACAGTGGTTAAAAAATGGTCATAGTGTGAGTACATGAAAATCCTGTCTTGCCTGTCTGAAATGCAGATTCAGAGACTGCAGGAAATCCAACCAATGCAGAATTCCAGAAGAAATTCATAGGAAAGCCAATGTTTGTTCCAGAGCTAGCTAAGCTGTAGGAAACTATAAGCAAAGAATAAGTTAATGAAAAAAAGAAAGCATCTTCATGTACCCACAATACCAGGACTTCTATGTCCTTTAAGTAGCTGGGTTACGTTTCTTTTTAATTATTTCCACATCAGGAATCTTGTGAGGCCTGTGCCTGTTCCTGGATCGCAAACCAACAGTGGTGTCAAAGACTTCACCATATTCCCTTTGGTTTGTTAAACCATATTTCCTGGCTCCAATGCAAAGACACATACTTGGCTTTGCGATGAATTGCGATCATGTGAACTGCCCGGCACTTGATCTAAGACACAGTATGTGATGAATGCATGGGTATCAAATAGTCTATGGCAGATGTGAAGCATCTGAAAGGGAGTAAAAGATGTTCCATATCATGAGATAAAGAAAGTTTCTGCATTATTTTTCTGATGTTTTCACATCCCACTTTCAGAATCTTACGTTTCTCATTAGATGTTTGATGCTGTATTCAGATACTAGCACAGCAAGAAGGAAGTTTTTCACTGATGAAGGGAACCTGATCTGAATACAGAACCGGTGTTAGCAGGCAGCAGTGAGGGATATCTTTGTTCAATATCAAAGTGGAAGAGTGGGTTTTATGAATGACTGAATAAAGTCAAGTAACCTCTTAGGGAGAAAGAATAATCTGAAAAATTCCTATTAGAAAAATTACAAAAGAGACTTTCAGCTGGTGTGCAATGGCAGAGAAACATTAACTGCTGTTAATTTTCAGCAGCTTAAGCACTGCTCAAAGCACTAAAAGCCTGTGTACATTTCTGAGGTTTAGCCTTCAAGGTTAAACTTCACATTTTCATAAGAGTTCATAAAATATGCAGCTATTTACTATCAGAAATAATACAATGGAATTAATATTAAGAGTATTAATATAATTGTTCTTATTTAAGACAAAAAGTGCTTCACTGCTTTTGGTCCTTTAAAGATAATGTTTTTCTGTATTTACTTCAACTACGATGTAATCACATAACTTCAGCACCTGCTGTCCGGAGCCCCTGATGTTAGGTAAGACACAGACAAAAGGCTTGGTAAATACCTTAGTGTTTCTGTGCTTCTATTTTTTCCCAACATATAAAATGGAGCAACAGCAATTTCTTATCTTCCTAGTAGGATGCTGTGAGTAATAACTAACAAATGCCTGCAAGGTTCTAAGAACTTAAATCCTATTTACTGAAGAGGTCAAAAACTTAAGCTTCCAAGAGGAAATATTTTATAATGTGAATAACCAGAGGTGTGTTCCAGTGCATGTATTAGTCCTGAGGAGAGACAGATATCCTTCCAAGCTCATGGCAAAGAGTTGTAATGCATCACAGATAACTTGATATATCTTTGTATGAATTAAGATCATGCAGTTTTTGTTTCCAGACCACTTGTTATTCAAATCCACGCTTTACTGCCAGGCTATGCAAGCCTATTTGTCTTCACTCCAAGATAATTTAATAGAATGAGCTCACATCTAATGGTGCTTCTGCTGTCGGTGAGGTCTACTTTATTCCCTAGAGAAAGACAACCTGGTCCATCAAACCACCTTAGAGAACATGTGGAATGAACACAGAAGTATATATATATATATAAAAATATACATAAAAAAAGAGCCATGCAGTCATGTTCAGGTGCTGCTGTTTAGACTGTAGATGTGTCTGGATGCACCTGTGATGTTTGGAAGAATTCTGAAGTTTAATATGGTGTTATTCACCTACAGCTTTCATTCATTCACATGATAAATACTCTTTGTGCCAGACAGCTTTAACTTTTTTTAGAGGGGCAATTAAAAAAAGGGTTCTAGAGGGTCATGTGAGAGCATATTGCTTATTAGAACTGGGACAGAGATCAATTCTCTTGCATAGCTCCTTCTAATGGTAAAATGAAAAATGGGAGTTTTGTGATGAAAGTAGGAAGTACAAATGACTGACTACCTGATAGTAGCATGCTTAGTAGTGATGGTGGTTGTCAGTTGAAAGACTTTAAATGAAGAAAGTGTGGCAAGTCCTTCAAGCTTTGCACATATGCTCAAATTCAATAAAATCCTTTCAAGTTAAAGTCCGTAAGGAGTTCAATGCACTCAAGCTACATAGAAGCTGTATGCAACTTAATGCAATAATTAGATTGCACAGCATTTACTTACAACAGTAATATTTAATTTGAGCTGCCTGAAAACACATTGATGAAACTTTTTATTTCTTAGGTATTTGTAACAGTTGTTTTATACTGTCATTCCATCATTTTGGGTTATTTTAAGTTGTGTACAGCCCATTGGAACTGAAGGTAAAAGTCCTGTCTCAAAGCACTGTATTCTTTTATATTGTTGTCATATTATATTATGTCATTTCATTTGATATTAAGAGTTGTCACATCATACTATGCTGTAGGTCAAATAAATGGTAATGTGATGGGACACACCAGATACAGATAGCAGGAGCCCAGTTGGAATTAATTTGCATATCGTCATTGACTTCATTACCTGGTTAGTATCTCAACATGATGACAGTAGCTTTCAGAAAAATAGAAATACTTTGTCTAAGTACATGTGGTCCAGATAGGAGCATTGAAAAGCTCATGAGCAAAGGGAAATTTAGGCTACATATTACAGAAGAGGTTAGTTTTAGATGAGTATAAATAAATATATTATGAACACACACACTTAAATGTAAAATGCTGAATCTTATGCTGTGAGAGATTTTTTTTAATACCAGCCCTAAAAGAGCATTTCATGTTCAAGAACTGTAAAGGCTTTTAGTTTAAGAAACAGTTTTCTAGCAAAGAATCTCATCAGGAAAATCCTATCAAACTAAGTGGAAAAGACAAGTTATGAAAAGAATAATGTAAATACACTGAGGTTTTCAAAGTCATCCAATATTTGAAATTTCATTGACAAGCTGGATAACACATCTGTTAGGTTTGGGTTGTTTATTGTCTGCTTTGTTCTGTTGTGTTTTGTTTTGGGTTTTTGTTTGGTTGTTGGTGTTTTGCTTTTTGTTTTGGTTTTTTGTTGTTTGTGTGTGTATGTTTGGTTGGTTGTTTTTTTGTTGTTATTTTTAGGGGATGATGTTCTTAATAAACATTAAATCGTTATGTGCTGATCCCAGGACCAGTATTTCTGATACCTACACCAGTATTTCTTAAATGGGTCATTTCCCTTCTATTTTGTCTGTCTTCTGACAAAATTGATGGAAAGTCAGAAAAAACACTGAGTGTATGAAAAGGGGCTTTAAAAGATTAACACAGATGGAAAACTTATTAGATATGGGCTTATTTGTACAAGGATTTTATCTATAGCTGATATGCTAGTATGTGGTCACACAGTCAGATTCAGTTTTCTTTAAGCACCAAGCCTTGAGATCTTCTTCCTACCAAACTAAAAATGTTTGATGTTTGGCCAAACTACATCTTCAAATTTAATGTTTGATGATAGTCTTATACATGTCAAGCATGTGGTGCTATACGGCCATAACCTTGGTTCAGTTCTGTAATTTACCATTAAATAAGCAATAACAATAATAGTAGAATACTGTAGTGGTTATCAAAATACTCTGTTTCTCTAATTTCAGTGTAATTTTAATGCTAGTTTAAGTACAGGTCTTTTGTAAGGTTACTTCAACTACATTAGATCTTTGTCTGTCTAATTCAGCAGTTAATCGTTCCTATATTTTTTTTTTCACATTGGTCCTGCCGTAACACAGATAAAGCAAATTTTTTCATTATATAAAACTGAAATCCTCTGAAAAATAGCTTCTGTCTGTGACTTTGTTTAGCTTCAGTATAACTTGATATTATGACTTAAACTTGAGTCATTGTGGAAATGTAAGCATGTCATGAGTTTTATTTGTCCTGGGCTGTAACATGGAGAGTGTTAATAATGTTAAGACTTCAGTGGAGCGCTTTCCAATACCTGCTAGTTCTGAGCATCTTCTTTACTCTAGCATGTTCAGTGTAGATATATAAAGCAAGCCCTCAAAATGACCTCACCACACTGAGATATGTTATTTTGCAGCAGCAGCAGCAGCAGCAGCTCTACCCTATGTCCCCCCACTTTCCTCTCATCATGTATCCCAAGTGCACATCTATGTGTGATATTTGTAAATGAAAATGACCCAAGAGGCTCCTAACTTGCGCTGTAAATAAGGAATATCCAATCTGGGCATGTAGCTCCTGGTTCTTTAGCTATAGCAACGAGGTTGCTCCTTAATGGACCAGAGGAAAAGTGGATCTTGCAATAACGGAGGGAGCTGTTGTCTGTGCTACATATCTTGGACCCAATTAACTGCGTGGCAAGCGCACCTTGCTTTGTCAGATGTGTCTGTTCCTACTGCCTGAGAACTCTCAGAGATAATTGATTCTGGCACTTCCATTACTACCCTGAAACACAAGGGCATATTTTTCACAGCCACTCAGGCAGTAGCTTGAGAAGAACAGTTTTCCTGCAGGATATTGCTTACAGTACCTATCTGTGCTTTCACTGAGATTGTGTGCAGACTTGGCACTCTCATACTATGGTGATGAGCACAATATAAAAGTGATAGATTCAGAATGCTTTTTGTTGCAGCTAATTTATTTTTTATATGTCTATCTGTGCTCTGTGTTCAGTCAATGAGACAGCCTTTAAATTAAAGAAATTCCTAATACTATAACATATAGAAAAAAGAGCCTGTTATTTATCTGATATCTTCTTACTTGCTTTCTACATTTTTTTTGCTTTTAACTAAACATGGAATAGAACTAGCTCTCCAGTTACAAAATGTCATGGATTTCATAAAGAAAGAAACACAATTACATACGTGCATTCATGAGTGGTTTCATCACAGAATACTTGTGTCATGCAGAGATAAAAAATGTACACACAAAACCACATTTAGTATTATCATTCCTGGTTGCTGTGTCCAACTGTGTGCATCTATACAGGAAATGGTTGTGCTGTGACAATTAAAAAAAAAAGTGGAAGAATTGAAAGAAATGTATATTCAGCAATTCTGTATAGGTAAGTATTTCAGCATGTAATAATTTTATTCCAGTTCCTTAAGACACAGAACTTATGAATATAAATTTTATCAGTGCATTTTCCATGAAGGAGTGGAAAGAAGAAATAACGGCATTATATTTTAACAATGCAAACCTAAAAAAACCTAGTTTTTCAAAGCATTAGGACAAATAGTCACAAAAAGTCTTATTAAATTACAACTGAAAATCTACACACAGAAAATGAACTGTCTGTGTGTCCACTTATGCTCAGTTTCTTTTATTAACTGTAGGCTTGAGCCTGTTTGCTCATTAATAATTGAATCTGGGTCAACTTACTGCAGAAGGAATGTGACCATGCTGATAGATTTAGTCCTTGTTGAGAGCTGCTGCCTTTGCCTCCACCTGAACTTAGCACAGACTGCTCATTGTATACTTCAGTTTGGAGTGGTGAGTTCAGATCCATGCAACTTAAGATTTATTTGGCGGCAGAGGACTAGGAAGAGTTTGGATATTGGAAATGGCCATTGATGACTTGGTTTTAGTTGCCCAAATAGGTCCAAGTGATAACTAATTTTTGAAAACACGTTCTGGTTTAGGTGACAACAGAGCTGGTTCCTCCAAAGAGGACTCTGTCCATTCTGCCCTTGATCCCAATCGGTATGTTCCTGAATCCAGTACCAGAATCCAGCTCCTGAACACAGCTCCCGTCTGCTGCGGGGACCAACCTGGAACTGCCCTGGTGCCTGCTCCACAGCATCAGTGATGGTGATGTAACTACCATCAGGGGGGCTGGGTTCAATACTGGTTTTGCATATATTTGTACATATTCTATTATTATTATTATTTTCATTGTCATTAAAGCTGTTCTGGTTTCCTTTTCTAATCACCAAGTTTCTCTCCCTTATTCCCTTTCTCTTCCCCTTTTGGGGGTGGAGGGGGGTTAACAAAGAGCTTCTGTTATAGGTCTAAGAGGCTGCCCTGACCCTAAACTGTGACGGGTGTATTGGTGCCCAACGTGGCACACAATCAGAGCTCTGATAGATTGTCCAAATAGCTCAAATTCTGTTTCTCTCACTTGAGAAAGTATCACCTTTTTTCCTGAGTGTCTTTAAGAATTGGAAACTAAACCAGACTGCTTAAATGATGTCATTTCTGAGAGCAGTGTCAGTTCATGTCTTTTTAACATTTCTTTCTGAGTTAAATGCTGTACTGTTCCCTTATGTGCCGTATGTGTTATGTCATTGTTTGCTTGTTCTCACTGTTTATCTGAAAGCTCTTGGATTTAGGCACTGGGCAAAACCTGCTGTTTTCCCATGGTGTTTATCTCCGATTTGGATTTGGCAGCGGGTGAATTTTGAATTGGGCAGCAGGTGCATCTCTGTACTACGGGCATTACGTAGTGGATTTCGTAACTAGGAATACTTTTGGTTTTATCTCAGGAAGTTCTACTGCTCCCCTGTATGCTAATCTGCCTCCAACAGATTTTAGAACTCAAATTGTGAGGATTGTGGACATGGTTATTACCAAAATATCATATCATTGTTATTATTTTCTAATGTCTTCACTATTTGGTGTCGGATTAGTCATCAGTGCAGTTATACCGGTCGGGCAGCCACCAAAAAACATAGAGTGCCTGCCGCTTCCCTGTGACGTTCTGTGATACACTCTGTAGTTATCCAGGCTTCACAAGGTTCTATGATATGCAGGAATTGTGCTGCAACTGTTCAGGCTCCTCAAGCCCCCCCAACAAGCCCTGCTGTCACGCCAGCCCCAAACCCAACCACCACACCCACTCAATCTCCGCAGGCTCCTCAATGAGCCCTGATGCTGCTGCTTCAAAAACAAGCACTGCAGCTTCTCATACTCCACAGGCTCCCCTCACGAGCCCTGCTGCTGATGATACAGTTCTCAAAACAAGTGCTGCTGCTGCTCCAATTCCCACAACAAGCACTGAAACTGTTCCAACTCCAGAAGCAAAGCCAGCAGCTACATTGACAGCTACTGTGGCCACTCCCACTCAATTTGCACCTGTATAAATTGCTCCTGTGAGGAAAAGAAATCAAAGCAAACAGCCAAATCCAGTGACAGAGCAGGGAGAGGGTCCTTCCTAAGCTGAATCAGAGTATGAGGCAGAACCTGATGCAAAGCCTGATGCCTTGTAACGGGAAAGAAACACCTAAGAAAAACAGATCGCCCAGTGTGGTCAGGTGATAATGCAGCAGGTCATTCTAGAGCAAACCCATCAGATGTGCAGTCATCAGATGCAGAGGTTGTCACCCAACCTTTATCTATGAAGGAGCTGAGAAATCTGAGAAAGGACTATAGCCATCATGAAGGTGAGCCACTGATCACTTGACTACTCCGATGCTGGGATACTGGGGCCAAGTCCATCCAATTGGATAGTAGAGAAGCCAGGCAGCTGGCATCTCTGGACAGAAATGGATGCATTGATCAAGAGTTTGCAAGAAAGAGGAACACTATGAGTTTCTGCAGGCAACTCTTGCCAGCTGTAAAATCCAGGTATCCCAATAAGGAGAACATCAAATGCTGCCCAAGCAAATGGACCACCATGAAAAAAAGGTATCAAGTACCTGAGAGAATTAGCTGTGCGACAAGTGATGAGTAAGAGCAGTCACATGGAAGCTACTATAAACTATAAGTTAATTGTATGAGCCTTGCTGTTCCCCTGCTATCTTAATGTCACAGGCTATTTTGATCCTCCCGTTGGTCTTTAATGGGTCTGCCAGAAGAAGATGCTACAGATGCTACAGTAACATCAGTATTACCAGAGGATGGGGCCATAAAGGGAGTTGTGCATGGGAAGTATGGGCAGCAACATGATGGTGTAAGGAGCTTCCTCATCTTGGTTTTTCCTTTCTCCCACCATTCCTGTACTCTGACACCTATACAAAAGCCTGCTGTGCAGAGATCAAAGGAAGAAAATCTGCAAACAGTGACACATGAGAAAATTATACATGCATAGCCACATACTCATTTTGTATTTTTTTTAATATTGAGGTCATTTATATCTGTTGATAATTAGAGATGTTTATGACATACATTAATATTAACACTTCACACTGTCTTTCTGGAAACATGTGACTTCATGTTAAAGGTTTGAGTTTTCTAACTATTTACAGGCAGATACTTACCACTCTAATATGTCACTTACTCATTTGTTCTTCATATTTTAATTTTATATATATCCCTGCCTGAGCTCCAGAAATTACTTACTCCATCACCCATGCTGCTTCTCCTACTTAAAGATGTAAATGGGTCCAAATTGTACAAGATCTTTAGCATATGCTTAAATTTAAGCATGGGAATACTCCCACTGAGGTAAATGGGACTACATACTTAGAGTTAGGCTCATTGAGAATCATTAAAATGCTCACTGAGAACTAAAACAAAATCACATATTTCACTTCATGATTCCTGCAAAGCCCAAGATTAGCCCAGGACTTTGTTGTGGTTTGTGACAGTGCATGGTTTTCTGTAAATCCTCTGATTAACACTCACCCTGCTACATTCTCCTTTTTTTCTGTCTTTGCTGAGGCATCAAACATCTCATTCACCCACTTGCAAGTGTGTTTTCTAATTCAGCTCTGAGAAAAGAATCATTCCTGGAGAGCACAGACCAGTACCCAGCTGCAGGAGCTCGGCATTTGCTGTTTTTTCAGGTGTTATCCTCAATGTGCAATGCACGTTGCAATGTGATTTTTGCTCAGTGACTTGCAATCTATCTAAACGGTGCTTTCCTCTGCTTTTCACATTTTTTTTTTTTNGCCAGTGGATGCTTTGGCTGACAGATTTAAGAATAGTGAGGTCAGTAATGCAGTCTGTGTATGTCTTAAGTGTTCTGCACACAAACACACCTGAGGCCTAGAAAAATGCAGTCAGACAACACAATCCTTATTTTGGGAAACCTGATTCCAAGCTGCTTTCTAATTGATCAGAGACTTACCCTGTAGGACACTGAATCTGTTCAGAGACCCAGAGAGAAAGAGCTCTCCTATTACCCTTAATGTTTGTTCTCTGAGGATCAGAGCACTTACACACCATCCTGTACAACCCTCATAATACAGAAATATTTCTAAAAAAAACCCTGGCCATTTGTTCACAGATTAAAATCCAAAATATACTCTGAACACTTGAAAGATTATTTGTCTAATCTATCTATTTTTTATTTATATTTTTCAGTTCTATTCTCTTTACATTCTTCTGGAGTAGGGAATTTTCTTTTATTGTGTTTTGGTATAGGACAGATAAAAGGATCTCTCTCTTAAACAGTTCTTTTTCCATGTACCACCATTATACATGGGTCTTCTTAACACAAACTGAAAACAGTTAAAGCTATTTTTACTATAATATTCATAAAATTATGTTTATTCATGATCTGTTAAAGAAGATTCAGTATATCCAAGGGAAAAAAAATCTATGAATTTAACAATGTCCTGATCTATTAAAAATAAATTTGTATTGGGAAAAGAAGACAGCAAGGAGGTAATGTCATCAGATAAGGAGGAATTATTATTGGGTAATATATTCATGTCTGAAAATATCAGTTCTTGTTTTATTTCCGTAGATAATGTTTTATATGAAATAGCATTTTAGTAGATTTACATTTTCCTTTGACTTGTTTTCTAAAGACTATTAAAGTAAGGGAAAAAAGCATTTTTCAAACTATACCATGTGTTTTTTCTTATTGGGAAGCTCTACTGTTACGGCAGATTTTTGGAAGGACAATATTATCTGGAATGGCAGTCACCAATCCCTCCATACTCCATGCTGAGATCCCACAGTCCAAAGACATCCAGGGAGGCAAAGAAACAGGACAAGCAGAGGGAACAAAATACAACTGAAGTAACCTTGTTTTTACAACTAATAATCACAGAATGGTTTAAGCTCAAAACACACAGGTTCCTTGAAGCTCTGTGAAAGTCAGGGGTGTCAAATGTTTTTGAGGATGAAACTTTTGAAAGTCAAATCAGTTATTGTCACCACACTTCAGACTAAAAATCGATTTCTTCTCCACTTAATCAATTAACCACACTTCATTTTATGTATGTGTAGATGGACACAATTCAAAGTCGCAGTAAGACAAATTGGGTAAGAGTAATACATTCAATATCTGGAAAAATGACTACCTGATGTATGAAAAAATCACCTAGTGTGTTGTCTGCAGGTTCAAATTTCAGAAGAAAGGCATAAATGTAAGTGTCAATAATATTGCTTTTTTACTTACGTATATACAAAGTGATCATTCATTACAATAACAGAAAATATGCTTTATTTCATTACTACCTATCTTCTCTGGAAATAATCTGCTTAGCTGGTAAAGAATTCAGGGTCTGTATTTATTACTCAATAGCCATTTCTTTACAGCAAATGGATTCTGGGAAAATACTTCCTTAGGATTTAACTGCTGGCTGTGGGTTACTCTAGGAAATAAGATGATGTATCTTTCTGAGTACTTTGCCTGCCATAAACAACCTTCAGATCTGTAGATAAAACCTATTATCTTAGTGCTTTTGATTTACAGAGCTATTAGAAGTAGTTCTGTATTTAGCAGGAGGCTCTCTTGCAGCATAAGAACCAGCTTCACATGCCTGACATTGATCAGAGGAAGCTAATAATGATCTTAATGCTGGTATAGTGACTCAGAGGATGGTAGTATGGTCAAATCCTGGGAAGATGATGGGTTCAGGTTCTTCAAGCTTTCATTCTCCCACTCCTGTCAATGAAACTCATGTTTTAGTGAAGTATATTCCCTTTTTACATAATAGGTACTAAAAGTGGAGATGAACTAAAGTGGAATGATGATTAGCAGCTTGCAGCTCATTCACACAGCACATGATTCCTATTCTTCCTCCTTAGAAAAGGAATTTATGGCATCTAATTTATCTGTGGGTTGAGGCTTGCAGCTGTGACAGGCACAGCCCACCCATGCAAATTTGTATATTAATGCAACATATTGGGTTTGCAAGAGCAGGACGTATAAATTGGCTTTTACGGGTGTTTCTTACTTGGTTGTGTTCTCCTCATACACAACTGGCCATAGCTTTAAAATAAATAAATGGAAAGATAAAGAAAAGCACTGCCCATTATAGGCAAAATAAATTGTTCAGCTATCCTTACTCACTGATAAAAACTCCAATCAATTACTGGATTCTTATTCCAATTCATTTGTCACTGTACCCCTTGGCAGTGGATCATTGGCCCAGCTAAAAGCCACATTGAATAGCTCTATCGTGATCAGAAGCAAATGAACTCTAGCACTCATGTGATATGCAATCAAATAAATTCTACAAGTGAGAGATCTGTACCCAAAATACTTGTCTACTCAACTCTAGGAGTGAATGAACACAGACTAAAATTTTGAAGTATATAATAAAGCAGAGACTAAAAACGATCTGAAAATGTCAGAATGATTTGTGTGATAAAAGAAACTATTTTGGGTGTGAAAAAATTTGGTTTTCCAGTGCATTGATGCTGTGTTATTTCTGTCTGCACATTTCTGTTTGCACTCCAACTAGAATAAGCGGTCAAACGTTTACCAAAAATGAATGTTAAAATTTTGCGTGGAACCATAGTGATAGTGATAGACATTCATGCAAATGTATTTGTGGTTGAACAGATTGTGCCTTTTTGCTGTCAACCATGAAAGCAAAACCCTGTGACTGATTTAATAAATCTCTGCTAGGCATCTAGCTGGAGCTTAACAGAGTGAACACAGGATATTTGAAGCTTGCCTTGGTATATACAGAGAAAAAAACCCTCCTAACTATATGTGAATAAAGTATGTGAGTAAACTCATCTTCTGGAGGATACTATTATGGGAAAAGAAAGAGAAGAAGAAATTGTGAGATAAAATATTTATTGAGACTTTTTAAAAATGTTATTTTGAGCCTGACCAAAGGAGATCATAACTGAACTGCATACAGCTCAGACATAATGAAATGGCTTTCATTCGATATCCAAAACTTATACAAACTTATTTAATATTTTATAGTGCCAATATGACATATCTTGAGATCAGACTGACTGTCTTTGACAGCATTGAGCATACTGCAAGAACAAACACAGAACAAACAAAAACATGCACTGAAGAAACCAGAAAAAGTTCTGGAAGGAAATATAGTGTAGCTTTCCTATCAATTGATTTTGCTTCAATACATGGAAAAGACGACATATTTAAATGAAGTTGTCAACAAAAATTTATCATGTTACAAATCAGGATGGTACCTGGTCTTAGCAAAAGTTGGAGTAAGTTTGCATGTCATCTAAAATAGTTCATTCCTTGATAATAGGAGTAAACTACACCAAGAATTCCCTACTCTGTTCTAATAGTACTTCATAATGTGTCTTTCAAAATAGCTGATTTTTCAGTAACATGAAGCTACATAGCTCTAGAATGAGTTCCTTGTATTATCTTACTGGCTAGACATTATGAATAGTTTCCTGGTGCATGTTAATGAACTCTGATTCAGGTGTAATCAAAACTCATCTGCTTCTATAGTATCATGGATTCTTAAGAAGGTTTTTAATTTATTTTTTTTTAATATACATATATATAAAAGAGATTCTGATGACAAAATAACAGAAACCATGATGTGTGACTTCTTCTGCTTTAAGAAAGAAGAACTTTAGTATTCTACTAATAGATAAAATGTCACCAGAAAGTTCACCTTTCTTCATAATACTGTAATTAGTATTTCACATACTATAATTTTACTCTTGATGAGATAAGCACTTTCTGAGGAAATTTCAATATCTATATTGCTAGTGCTGGCAAAAAAAGCAATTTAAAATGACAAATTTTAATACCTAATGGCGGTCCAAACCTTTTGATATAGTGTCATGAATATCAAATATTTTAGGTACCTTCAAGGTTTTAGTGACTTTATAGCACTGCAAACAGTCCATGCTCAGCCCTTCCTCTATTTTCCCTATTTCTTTTTTGTCAAAGTCATCTTTCTGCATGGCTCAGCTTTGCAGAAAAATTGTATTTTCTCTGCCCTAGTCTGAAAGACTGAGTTACAGTTTTGTTCTGATGTAAAGAAATCTGAGAACACTACTCAGAGATCCCTTTCATCAGCAGATGTCAACTGAGCAGAAGGAAAAGGCTACAGAAAACCTTCAAAAATCCAGGGTGCCTATTTGTGTAAGACGTTACAGCCAAAGACAGTATGACATATTTCCTCTTATCTTGTTGACATGCAGCGACTTGTGTCTGTAATTCCCAGACATGCTAATTCTGCGACTAAATACCAGCTCATAATGACTGAACCGTGCCCCAACGCATTTTTAAAGGACTTGGTTTACTTTGATACTGTACAAGGCCTAATTAAATTGCCAGAGATTTAAAAAAATAAGGTAAAAATACCCCAAGAGAGACAGAGAGCTATTAAAAGATGTATTTTTAAACATACTGGAGATCAGAAAAGTATTATTAGTTCACCTTTGATAAATTCCCTCAAAGAAGCCAGGAGCCATCCAGACTTCATGGGACTGGATTCTGTTAGAAACCAACCTAAACTCTCCAAAAGGGAAAGAAGCTTTACAAATATTTAAATTTAATCTGTTTTAGCTTGACCTGAGACAAACTTCTGAGTTGTTTGTCCTAATCAAGTGGGGTTGGCTGCTTTCTGACTGAGAGTATTGTGAAATTCATCATTAGTTCAAAGCCAAACCCCAAAGTTAACAGGTACTCACATGACTCAAAGGCAAAATACATTCTTGCTTTGTCACAATTAAGATAAATTCTCAAACTTTAGAGCACTGGTGTGATAAATGTCAGATCTTTGCTCTGAGAAATACAAAACAGAGACACTTTCCTGCTGTCTAGGCATATAAACTGTATTTTTTAATGGAAAATGCAATATTTTACTCTTAATGCACTTCATCAACACCTTCCAACCTCAGTGAGGGGCACTGGGTGACAAAGGTCTTCTCTACAAGGATGCAGTGGGGACAACTGTCCCATACTTTGCTCTGAAAATAGGACTCAGTTCCCACCACTTTAAGAGCAAGCTCATTAATTTTCCATGTGAGCCTTTGCATAAAACCAGTGACCCTTTGTGGGGAGCAATGGAGCAATGCCTTAGGGTCAGGGAATGATAATTCACCAAACTGGTCATATGTGGGTTGTACAACTTGAGTAAGAGAGGTGCTACAGTGATAAGAGATCTAAGAAACTTAGTGACTCAAATCCTTTTATATGATCAGCTGTGCCATGGACATTCACAGAAAACAGTTCTGCTATTAAGACACATTAACTAGTGTCTATTAAAACCCTAATGTAGGCAAAACATTTATATTCCCCTTAGGACAATCAGAATTTTCCAGAGGTCAGAAATAATCTGTCCAAATAAAAATGTTCTGTAAGAATGTGTTTATGTCTCCAAGAGTTGCTTTGTTTTAAGCTTAATTCCCATAACTGCCTAAATGCTCCGGCAAACACCTGTAAAAATCTATTGCAAGGTAAACTCAAGTTATGTTTCTTCACTCCTTGTTTAAGATGTACCAGCAGGATCCCTCTCTGGCAGAAAATGCAATTTAATAGCATTTTTCCTGGGCTGCCAATTGGAGACATACTTGGAAAGATGGGAGCATGGGGAGGAATTGCTATTTAATGGACATTTCACTGTGTTCACCTGTTGGTACTAGATTGGCTAAATCAAACATCAGAGGGGAATTAAAGGGTACTATTTAAAGGCATTTTTACTCCCTGCCTAGTGAAACAGAAATAGCATTGCTGATCCATCTCTAAAAGATAGGTGGAGTAAAAAGGATTTTTAAGTAGCGTAGTTTCTCAGCAACTAAATCCATGCTCTCCACCAATATTTCAGGCTTCTTTTTTTTTTTTTTTAATATGAAGGTGTTGGTGTAAATACTTTCTACAGTTGTTACCTTTTATGTATGTATTTTTAAATAATTGACTAGAATTATTATTACAAATTTACTGAGATATATATGTATATATAGATGTGTGGATGTATACCGGGATACACAAATGTAGATGTAGGGAGGCCAGTTAAGCCTAGCATACTCATTGTTGCATGTAAAGCTTAATGCAAAAAGCCAGGATTAATCATAAATTTGGAGCCTTTCATTATGCCCTGATTGTGATAATGTGGAGTCTGACATGTGTTCAATCTCTAGCAGTGATATCTTGCTTGCTTGCCTGCCTTGCTGTAGAGTTGGAGCTCTAGAGATCATTGTTAAAAGAAACATAAAAATACTTACTTATGGGAATAACTCAGCATTTTGAATTCCTTGACATTGTCTAGGCAGACTTAGTTTTAAATTGTTTATCAGTGGATTCAGCTATGCACTGTTTACTGTTGCCTACTTGACAAAGTTTTCTTCCTTAATTATACATTTTCATGTATATACCATATTGTCCCATCTAAAGCAAAACAGTCCCCTGGGTGTGCACATTGTTGTCTGGAACTATATGTAATTCTTTTTTTCTTGCTAACAGTAAGGGTGGTATAAGCCAGCAGTATAACTAGACAGAAAAGTATTGTGCTTTTTCACAGGAGTCCAAAGACTCTGCAAGAAGGATCTTATTAAACAACTTTTAAATAGTAAGAGCATCCTGGGCTCTGTGCTAAGACAGTGCAAGGCAGAAAGGCTGATGGCCTGGATTAATCAAGAGTTCCTAGATGACTCTTCTGGCAGATTTCCAGGGATTAGAGGCCAGTGTGGCAGAAAGAATGGGAGACTGTCACTCCAGGACCGTGAGGAGATACAGAAAGAGAAGTAGAGCAACAGAAGAACACCAAATGCCAGCCCAACTCAGTTGGGTACACCTCTCATCCCCTATGGAAATAGGGATATATGTATAAAATCTTCTTAACTGCAGTTCTATCTGGACTCTTCTTTCCTTATTTTCATTGCATTGAAACTAAAGGTAAGAAGTAATTACAAGGACTGAATCCTCTAATCAAGTTTAGGAAAAGCTACACATAACCCAGACTTCAAATGCTAATCCTCAGCCTGGAGTCACAAAAAAAAGAAGTCCAGGAAGGATAAAACTTCAATTTCAAAATAAGAAGTCATTTTTAATTGTTAATTTGTTGGTGCTTTTTACTGATGCAAACCCTCCTATAATGGTGGCCATAGTATAGATATCTACATGTAAATACATGCCAAATAGAAACATATGGCATGCCAAGTACGCAAAAATAGCATCCTATTACCACTGGAGAACATCACATCTCCTGCATTGTGAGAATATTGTCTATGTGTGTGACATGCATAAACTTGCACTGTTACTTTTGCATTAAAAAAAAAAAGATGACAAAAAGAAAAATAAATAACAAAGACATAATTTTAGCAGCTTCTTGACAAGCACTTAATGTCTTCCAGTCAAGCAAGAACAGTAAAATGTTAGTTGCTTTTTAAGCTATTATTCCAATAAAAAGTAATTATAGTGATTAATTGCATAATGATTACTGTAATCACAGACTATTCTTAGTTGATTAAGAAAGACAGAAGCAGCTCACAGAAAGCTTTCCACTAAAACTATCTGTGTTTATTTTATTTGCCCTTCACTAATTTTGTTAACAGAACCCACAAATGGTGGTATTCAAAGACAATCTTGCCAGTTGCTTTAAGACTAATCCACTGTCCATTGATAAGAACTCATTTTAAGAGACTGACAAATGTGTTAAGTGCTATTTTAGAAGCAAGAAATTCTATGACCTTAACCACTGCTGCTTTGGTTGGTTTGTTTGTTTGTTACTTTTATATTTTTTTCATGCTTTTTAACTGAGTACTTATGCATCACCAGAAAATTTTGCAAGGATTTAAATGTAATTTAAAATATGTATAATTTTTTATGTAATACATCAAAAAGATGTGTGATGTCTCTAAAGAGATAATAGTGGGCTGACAGAAGTGCCATTTTATTCTGGGAGGTGGACTATCTGGGGGATATAATCTCTAGAGGTCCATTCCAACTCCAGTGATTCTGTGAAATGTTGGATGCTAGGGAAAACCTTCATATTTCTATCATCTTGGATGGAGTTGTTGTAAGTGACATCATTTAAGACTGCTCTGTCATGTTTTTCTTCCTCACAGTCCATTGAGATGCTGACTTTTCCATTAATTTGGTGTGTAATGAGATCAAATACTGTAACAGTGTTACAAAACACTAAACAGAATGGGTGGGTGATGGACAGAGATCTCATAATATTACCTACTTTTGACTTCTGTTGGGAAATTGGATGAAGAAAACGGCTAATAGGCAAAACAGTTACTTAGTTAAAATTTGTCAACTGCAAGTCTAAATAATATCTAAGTCCTCTCCATGAGCTTGATGTTGCTACACTCCTATGCTGATTGTGCATGAGATTTTTGGGGCTTGGTAGTACAGAATGAGGATGGGTTCCAAGGATTAATGGATGGTGTGTCTGAAAACCTTTGTGGCAAGTATCTTAAAAAGGCTGGAGATGCAAAAGAGAGAAGGACCTATGATAAAAGAGGAACATACTGGAAAGGAGCCAACTCATTCCTCAGTGCAATTTAACAACATAAAGTTGACTCTGTCAAAGCCCTACTGAGCTGAGCACACTGCTCAGATGCAGCATCAGCAACACAGCAACATCCTCTCTGAATCTGTCTGAAGATCTTCCCCTAAGATCATATAAGTCCTTAACAACCACCACATGATCTCACCTCTCCTAAGTCTTATCCCAACCCTTCAGAGAACAGTGTCAGAGCTTCTTCAAGATGATGAAGTTCAAGACAAGATATCAGACTTTCACCAACTTTTGTTATGCTGACTACAGACAAGAATACTGAAGTCTGTTCAGATAAATTTTAACACACACGATAACTATTGCAAAGGGAAAACACTTTGTTCTGTATAATTCCTCCACCTGGTGGCCAGGTCAGGGATTTGGCTAGTCCAGGTACTGGACACAGGGCAGGACAGTCATATTTGCCTTTCTTACTTAAGATGCTATTTGCCATTAGACTGGGTAACAAAGAAAATCTTAAAAGGCTATTCCTCACCTGGGGAAGAGAACTTTTGGATTCTGTACTGGACAAGCAGCCCCCATTTAACCACGTATGTGTTTGACAAATCCAGGATATCAATCATCATCTTCCAGAAATGCTTTCTCTTTTGTCTCCCCCTCAAACCCTGAAAATAATGTTTGGTTTTTTTCAAAAGTGAAACCATTGGCAAAAAGGGACCAGTTGTGAAAAATGACACATTTCAGCTTTAAGAAAAATATGTCATCGTTTGCAATTATCAAAATGCCTTGTTTTGACATTTGAAATGAAAATATAAGAAGCTTTGAAAGGTCACTATCAAAACAAAATGCTTACAAATTTTTAAGTGAATTCTTAACTTGATTTATTCCAAAGGGATCTTTTTTTTAGTGTTTGGTGTGGGGTTTTTTGTTTGTGGTTTTGTTTTGGGTTTTTTGGAGGGGGTGGGGGGTGTGTGTTTATTTTTTTTAATCTCATTTTTTCTCTCCTCTTTATTTCTCAGATTTTCAGTACTGGAACATCTGTCTGGCAAAGACATATTTAGACAGCCTGTAGACTTTTAAAATATACCAGGATGCATAACTGGTTTCATAACTAATAAGATCAAGCAGCTTCTTTACATCCTGCATCTCTAAATCCTGAAAGTACTTGCAAAACGGAAGACCTGCTTCCCACCTGGCACTTGTGCATATATTCCATCACGTTATTTTATGGCCCTCTTGAGTTAAAAGGCATGCAATTATCACAACTGCTTGTTATTATAAATTCATACAAGCATTAGAGGTGCATTTCTCTCTGTCACACTCTCTTTCCTTCACCTGTAGCTTTTCAGTTTGTTCTCTATTACTTACGATTGCTCTAAACATATCCTTTGTAGTGAGGATATATTGAACCTGTCAAGTTTATTTAAAGAAAAGTTAAACTGGGGAAAAATCAGGAGTTTGTTGCCTGGCCAGGAATGGTAAGGTATTCAAGGCAAGGCCATGCTCCACTTAGCAGTCTACAAATCCTCCAGATGTCAAGGGAAGCACAGAAAAGCAGATGATAAATGGCAAGTGAGAAACTGTACATTGATAAATGAGACTGCAAAGGAAGAATACATCTCCAGCAAATCCTTCATTGTTGCCTGTAACTCTGTTTAATTGCAGAGTGCTATTTATGTAATCAAACCTGCCAGTAATCAGTCAATGGGAGGCATGGTCCTACATTTATATGACTCCATAAAGTGAAAGGAAACTATAACAGAGTCCAGGAAAAATAGTCAGGCTGTTCCTGTCCCCAGACAAGATACAGAAATTTATTTTCAGCTGTGGACTGTTTTTTAGGGAAGGGATGGGAATGATAGACCCTCAGATGAGAAAAATCAAGGGAAGGTGGTTTGAGGACTTTAATATTGGCCATCTGTTGTAGTATAAAATGTTATTGAAGAAATGAGTCAAAGACTTTACTTGCCCCACAGTTATATGGTACTATATGGTATGTATCATCTATTGAAGGTATTCATGTCAAAGATAAGTTGCAGAAATTAGATTTTCTTTCATCATCCTTCAGAGAGCCTTCGTCTACTAATTTAGTCGCCAGACATAATAACGTTTAAGAGGAAGAGACAGTAAGCCTCTTCCTCTTAGCAGGAGATATGTGACATGACTTAAAACCCCCCAGTATCTTGCATGGAATTTGTATGGGGTTTTTGGAGGGCATTCATTTGTTGGAACCAAAATCTTAGGAGAGCCAGAGATTCTGGCTTTTGACTGAATGACAATTTCAAATGACCTAAAAATCCAACCTGAACACAAATTAGTAACTTCAGTTACAGAAATGTGTTATTGGCTCCATCAACTTAAACACAGTTTAACTTTGTCATTGTTAAGTGTGATTTTTGACCAATAGATTGATGCAATGTCTGCAATAGGCAACTAACAGAGCTACAGAAGTACTTTGTATTGGTGTAGCTTACATTCTTTTCAAGGGAAGAGGTCACTTTAATACAGGCACATTTATACTAATGTTAGTATATCTTCAGCCAATTCTTCTCCTTATGTGACTAAAGAGCTTCAACTAACTATATGGGATAGTTAAAACAGTTCAATCAGTATTTATAGACAGCTTTATTGTTTATAGATTATTTACAGATAACTGCCCACAGCAACTCCATACTGAATGTGTCCAATGGTCTCCTGGACCTTGCTAATAACTGTATAGGGACCACAAGAAAATCTAGTGCTATAGGACTAAGCCAAAAATATTAGTGAATATGAAAACACACAACTCAAATGGGTGGAAAGATTTCAATGAGTTCTATTGCCACTGATGAAGAGCTGGATAGGAATTAAAAAGGAACAAAAAAATAGACATTGTTTTCCATCTGTACATACTCACAAGTCATACATGTATTTATACGTATGAGACATGCTTCCTAATATGATACCTTGAGGTCTTAAAAATTGAAAGATATGGTTCCTTATTTGTTATCCGGATGCTGAAAGAACCTGAACTTGCCATACAGAATGTGCTTTCCTTCTTTTATAATTCAATTTTTAATACCTTCAGGAAGTTGAAACTCACACATAATATACAAATTTTAGGTACTCTGAAACATCACATTGATTTACATTGTAATTGTTCCATTACTGATGATAATGAAAGCTGCGTGTCCATAAGTACTTATTTTTATTAGGCAGGAACTCTGCAAAATAGTCTGACATTGCCTTGCTTTTGCAGCAGTTATTACAGCGTGAATGGAAGAATCATAACAACCCAGTCATATTGTAAGATATTGAAAAGTATCCTGGAGATAGTGTTATTTCTCAGAGGATTATTGTTAGTAGAAAAAACCCCAAACAACCAAAAACCAAACCCACCTCATATATTCATGATTTCATGATTACAACTACAAATACAGTGGTAAATATTAAAATACTAGAGATATTGTTCTTGTCAGGAAATTTCATACTTAATAGCAGCAAAACTGTGGAAAATATTTATTACGAAAAAAATGCATCCACTTTAGGTGTCACTAGTTCTGATAATGCTGACTACACTGATGTAGGACAAAAGAATTCATAGAATGCTTTTTTTTTTGCTTTCTATTTGTCTTTTTTTTCTCTTTCTTCCACCATTTTTCTCATTTTCCTTCGCCTCAGTGACTGTAAGACTATTTACTCATGTTACATATGGATCAAAACCAGACAATGTATGTGGCACCCATTCTAGGTGCAGAATCTCAAATCAAGAAATAAATGAAAAATGAGGTTGGAAGAAATAACAAAGATACACACTGAAACAAAGATGAATAGGAAATTATTAACACAGATAAAGGGAAAAAGTTTGAGTCCAGTATCAGAAGTATGCATACTTGAGAAAGATACAGTAGTTCAGAATTTCTTGTTTTAATTTGATAAGTTTGAAGCTAAATTTTGCATTTAAGGTGTGTGTCAATTGTATTTGCATTTTATTGCATTCACAACATTTCTATTTTAGGGTCACATGGAAATTAATAAACCTAGATATGTTTTCGGTGTTTTGGTGCAAAGTGACAAGGAATTTGACCATTGGAGGAGGACCTCTGAACCACTCTGAACCAAGACTCAAAGACTGAGTATGTTGAGGTCTCAGGCAATTCTTTCCTTTTCTGTGTGTCTCAAAGATTCATAGTTAAAATCTGTATGGAAGATACACTTGTGATTTTCACAGAATCACAGAATCGAATCATTTAAGTTGGAAAATACCTTTACAAACACCTACTCAACTGTTAACCTAGCACTGCCAAGTCCAACAATAAACCATGTCCCCAAGCACCACATCCGCATGTCTTTTAAAGTCTTCCAGTAATGGTGACTCCACCACCTTCCTGGACAACCCAATGTTTGACATCCTTTTTGGTGAAGAAATTTTTCCTAATATACAAAAGTCTGTTTCCTCTTGCACTATCTCTTTTTAGATGGGAGAAGAGACTGACCTCCACCTCAGTACAACCTCCTTTCAGGTAGTTCTAGAGAGTGAGGAGGTCTCCCCATAGCCTCCTTTTCTCCAGGCTAAACAACTCCAGTTTCCTCAGATGCTCCTTAGAAGACTTGTACTCTAGACCCTTCACCAGCTTTGTTTTCTTCTTTGGACATACTTCAGCACCTCAATGTCCTTCTTTCTGGTAATGAGGGACCTAAACCAGAATGAAGTATCTGAGGTGCAGCCTCACCAGTGCTGAGTACAGGGGAACAATCACTTCCCTAGTCCTGCCGGTAACACTATTTCTGATACAAGCCAGGGTGCCATTGGCCTCCATGACCACCCAGGCACATGCTGTCTCATATTCAGCCATCTGTCAGCCAACACCCCCTGACCTTTTTCCTCCAGGGAGATCCTCCTGCCACTCCTCCTCAAGCCTGTAGGGTTGCATGGTGTTGTTGTGACCCAAGTGCAGGAGCTGACACTGAGCCTCTTTTAATCTTACACTGCTGGCCCGTTGAACCATTCTGTCCAGATCTTTCTGTAGAAACTTTCTACCCTAAGCAGATCACAACACCCTCATCCTGCTTGGGGTTGTCTGCAAACTTACTGAGGTTTCACTCAATTCTCTCACCCAGAGCACTGATAAAAGATATTAATTAGTACTGACTCCAATACTTAGTTGGTTTGGTTTGGTTTGCTTTTTTGGAGAGTGGGGTACCCACAGGTTATGATAATCAACAACTAATCTGAATAACTGAGAAGAGAAAGGAAAAGACAATTTTCCAGAGAGCTAGAAAGAATGTAGGATTTTTTTTTAAATGTCCATATGCTTCATACAAACTGCTGTTTATTTGTGCCTTCAATAGTAGTAATTCATTACAAATATATGTGATGATAAGAGAAATCAGTCTGAATAGAGGAGGGCTCTTAGAGTCACTCCTGCCTCTTGCTGCATTTGTTTGTGTTTATGTAAGCAAAAAAAATGGCATGCATTATCTTTTTATGAGCCTTGCGATTTATTCTGTTTTGTTGTCAGACCTTTGGGAATGCATTCTATAAACTTTATTGAGACAAGATATCTAGAGATGTTTGCATATTTGTGAGCTCAGCACAATATTACTTTTTAATGCACTTTTGACTTTGCATGGAGAAAATGAAGTACAAAAATGTAACCCAGCAGTATTTCAGGTGGCTTTGTTTTATTACCTGCTTTTCTTTCCCTAGGTTAAAAACAAATAAAGATGCAATCATTTAGATTTAATAAACATTAAGATTCAGAAGTTTAACTTCTGACTATTTCTGTGGCTAAAAATTCCAATTACCATTCAAGGCCCACATTCAAAAATCTGTTATGGATAATGGTAGTTCAGGTACATATTTAAGTATGAATCTATATGGCATGTTTCTTGAATTAGGCTTTATGACACATCTCTGTTTTCAATAAAAAACTTAACACAGTTCTTGTAGTGGTCTTAATTCTCTGTGTTCTACTTGATACTTATTTCAGTTGTCATGACCACATCTACAGTACTGTGCTCAGTTGTGTACAGATGTGCGCATACTGAAGCAAGTCTAACAGTAGACTATGAAGATCATCCAGGGCTAGAGCATGTGGGATGTACAAACAAGCAAAGTCAGAGAAGATTGGTTTTTGGACAGCCTAAAAAAGAGAAAGTGAAGGGAGACCTAATAGGTCTACCTAATAGGAGGATTTAGACAAGACCTTTAGACAGGACCTTCTCAGATGCATGAAGAAAGGTGAGGGGAAAGTGCAGTGAGGTAAAATAAGATTTATATATAAGGCAAAATCTTTTCACTGGGAGGGTAGACAAACACTGGAAAAGCTGCCCAAAGAAGCTGTGGTTTCTCAGTCCCCAGAAATAAGATCTTTAGCATCTGATCTAGGGTAACCTGATCTAACGAGAAGGTTGGACTGCATGACTTCCAAAAGTCCCTTGTAAACTTCATTACTCTACAAGCCTGGGAGTGCATATATTTCTACTGACTTTCTGTAGCATATAATTTACCCCTGAGCTTTTGACAGTTTCAGCATTAAATACTGTATGGAAATTTTACAAAATCCGTGTAAATTCATGTATTGATTACACCAAGGCTGAGGTAATTTATCATATCCCCTTAATTGATGGAATATTAAGTCTTTCTTAAAGTAGTTCTTAAATAATCTGTACTCATTTTATTTTAGATACTTTATTTATATGAGTGATTTATCACTGTCAGAAGAACAGGCCTGGACTACTAAGTTTAGATACTAGAGCATAATTAAACATGTATTTGTTTTATTTCTTTTCTTTGCACTTCAGTCTGTGACGACATCTCAGAATCCTCCAAGGATGTCAAGAGTTTAAACATGGGAAGAATTTGTTCTTTCCAATGTCTTCAAAGGACAATACTGGGAAATGACAGTGGAGTCAAAGTCCCACTGTCTTCCACCTTTCTTTCCCTTCACCTCATTTCTCTGTCATGAATTGTTTGTATGAACAATTTCTAAAGAATTAAAGGATTTTTATTTTTCTTGTTGTACTAAAATAGCATAATGACTTTGCTGCTCTCTTCCTAGCAAAGAATGGATGCATTTGGCTGCACTGACATCCTTCTTTTTCCTCAATTTTCCAGAAAGGTTGACTTAGATGGGTGTTACTGTAGTTGTGATATTGCACCATATTGTGATGCTAGCTGTACACTTGTAAACATTTTACTATGCACAATGAGACACTTTAAAAAAAAAACAAACAAACAGATGAGTTGTTTCTCCATTTAGGCCTTAATTCAGCAGTACATTAAATGCACATGTCAGCATTATTCAAGAAAACATGCAAAGAGCAGTCTGATGGACATTCTTAGGTGTGATGTTGGTTAGAAACTTAATGATGAAAGACAAGTGGTGGAGCTGAACAGCTTGTATTTGGAGAACAATCCTCCGATGGACCTCAAATGTTAATGACAAGTATATACAGACATGATAGGGGAAGAAAGAAAAGAAAGTAAAACAAACAAA
Organism: Chloroceryle aenea; assembly: GCA_013399075.1. Classification (NCBI taxonomy): domain Eukaryota; kingdom Metazoa; phylum Chordata; class Aves; order Coraciiformes; family Cerylidae; genus Chloroceryle; species Chloroceryle aenea. Next base: position 257,433 of record VWZY01010819.1, read on the forward strand.
AAACACAAACCCAAAGCTAAATATATTTTGAGGAAACTGCAACATATGTCACAATTTTACAAATTATCATAACATAGAAGGGCTCAGACTTTGCTGTGTATATTAATTGTTGAGGGTAGAAACATACATGAGGGAAGCAATAACATACTGGAGTTTGTTGCCAGAGGAGATTATGGAGGCCCAGAGTACCAGGAGGTTCAAAAAAGATTAGACAAATTAAGCAGACAAATTGGATGAGACAAATTATATATTAAATGAGCAAAGTCAATACCACACTATTGAGTGACTGACAAAACAAAGAAAAAGCATCTGTCTAGAGTGATTTTGATGAACTGTAAGGTTGAGTGAGCAGAAACTTCATGGAGTTTGACAAGGAGAAGAGCAAATTTCTGCACATGAGCAGAATAAAGCCATTTATCACTACAGCTGGTAGTGATCAAGCTGAATAGGAGTTCTGCTGAAAAGGACCTGAGCACAGTGAGTGGACACTGAGTTTTAGCAGGAGCCAGGAACACTCTTACTGTGAATACGGGATGATCTATATTTGTATACAGTAGAAGGAGCATGGAGAGAATACTGAAAGTTAGTATTATTCTCCTCAGCACTTCAGGTGAAGTTACACCTGGAACACTATTCAGTCTTGGACACTTGAATTTTAAGAAGCACATGGAGAAAACAGAAGCAGTAAAGAATGAACAATGTAATTAAGGACCTATGGTACACAAAGGAGAGAATTCAAGGGGTTGTTTAGTGTAACTGAGTAAAAGAAGGAGTCTAATGATACCCTGAAATTAAATTAAGAGGAGTTACAAAGAAGATGGAATTCAATTCTTCTTACTAACAGCAGATGGTAAAACAAAGTGGAATGAACACAAGCTGTGGCTTTATCATTAAGAGTTTGCACATACTTGCACAGCCTTGAAACAGGAGGAAGGGAGGCTGTGGAATCTCCATCCTTGAAGGTTTTCCAGATGTGGTTAAACGGTCACAGCTAACCTTATCTAGCTTTAACAACATTCATAGTTTTTCTGGTTTCATCTGCAATACAGCTAATTTTCTTCCTAGAAGCTGGTACAGTGCTGTGTTTTGGATTTAGTATGAGAACAATGTCAGTAACACACTGATGGCTTTAGTTGTTAAGTAGTGCTTATTTTAAGTTAAGGATTTTATTTTCCCATGCTCTGTCAAGAAGGGGGTGCACAAAAAGCTGGGAGGGAACATGGCCAGGACAGCTGACCCAAACTAGATGAAGGGATATTCCATACAATAGGGCATCAGGCTTAGTATATAAACTGGGTGGAGCTGGCTGGAAGGGGCAGATCACTGCTCAGGCATCAGTCAGTGGGTGGAGAGCAATTGCACTGTGTGTCGCTTATCTTGGGTTTTATTTCTCTCTCTTTTTGTTATAATATTTTTCATTATTATTATAACTATCATTATTGTTACTATTTTTTTTTTTTCATTTTAGTTATTAAATGCTCCTTATCTCAACTCACCAGTTATTTTTTCCAGTTCTCCTCTCCATTCCACTAGGAGAGGAAAGTAGTGAGCAAGCATGATGCTTAGCTGCTGGCTGGGGTTAAATCATGACAATGCTCTGAGCAGAAGGTTGACTAGATGACCTCTAGAGGTCCATTCCATCCAGAGTTTCTATATTTCTATAAAATGTACAATGGGAATGTTTAGATAGATATGAAAGGGTATATGGAGATATATACCCTCTAACATTGTTAATGCAATAACTGTACAAGTGTTAGGCTTGTGTACCCTCCCTAAGCAGTCTTTTCTACTGCTACTCTCAGTGAAATAGTAAGTATTGGAAATATCAGTGGAGTATTTTTTGTGCTTTAAAAAGCTGATTAAAACATAGTGTCTCCCTCTTCCTACAACTCCTGTCTTCTGAGAATACTTCTGGTCAGCTATGTTTACACTGCTTGGTATTGCATGAAGAAGACCATTTTGAAAATACATGGACACCGGTTTCATGACAGAAGAGATATTGACTCCATTTGCTATATGCCTGTGTAAAATTATATTTATGCCAAGGGAAAGATTTTTCTTTCCTACTCATAATATATACATTTCTTTTTCATTTTGTTTTCCCTAGGGCACTATTAAGAATAAACAAATAAGGAAGTAGAGATGGAATAGTTGAAGGTACTTCAGTGCAACTGCTTTTCTACTACATTTGGTGAGAGCCCACCACATCTGAAAGAAGAAATTGCTTCCTTAGAACTTACTAAGGTGCAATTTATCCTCATAACATGTAAAGGAAACTGGAATCTATAGTATTTGCCCAGAATATCTTTTAGCTCAGGACATCACATAGGAAAAGATATCATCATATCATGGGTCTCTTCCTTGCCTACTGATGTCTTCCCTTACAGTGCATTGATGTATTATATGCAGTTGAAAATAATAACATTTAGTTGAAAATAATAACATATAGTTGAAAATAATAACATTCCTAGCAAAGCATAAAGAAAAAACATTTGCAAAAGATTTTGAGGAAGTCAGGATATGGACACGATCACCACTGATGCTGTGGAGCAGGCAGAGGGGAATTCCCAGACTGGACTCGGCAGCACATGGGAATTGGTTTCAGGAGCTGGGTTCTACAACTGAACTCAGGAACACATGGATCAGGATCAAAGGTAGAATGAGATGAGTCCTCCTTGGATGCTAGCCATTGAAGAAGAGAGCCTGACTCTCATGATCCCTCAGCTTTATACTGCATATGACATAAATGGAATGGAATCTCAGTTTAGGGTCACCCGTCCTGTCCACTCCTCCCTGCAGGTGCGGCCTTTTACTTTCTGCACCCCCAATATGGCATGTAAAATTTACCAGTGACCTTGTTCTGCACACCCATCCTTGGTACTAACTCTAAACACTGAGCATTATCACTGCCAGAAGCAGACGCTGTTTTCAAGAATACACCATTAACTTCACACAGTGCAGCTAGTTAAAAGAGACTGAGATGAAAACTAAAATCACCAAACAGAATTAGCTCTGTTCTAACTCAAACCAGGATAATGATAAAAATAATACTATTCCACAAGGAAATCACCATTACAATGGAGGTTCAATACACTTATAAAGCAATGCTAGTCCAGTGTTGTGAGCATGCAGGTATAATGCTATCAGTGTGATTGCCCAGGGGGTATAAATGCATTAAAAACTATTAGTACTATTGACATCATGTCACAGAAATGAAATAATTTCAATTTTGCAATTCTGCTCAAATTGTCATAATTAAGAACTCTTTCCCTCCTTCCTTGACTTTCACAGGGAGTAGATGTATATACTGAAGAGAAAAAAATGCACATAATTGCTTCATAAGGCTGGATGGATATCAGTAAAAACATAGCAAGGTGGCAATTGCATGTACACTGTAATTCATGTGCAGTGAGTAGTATACCAGCATATTTTTTTCATATATATAAACAAGTTTAAGAATTTTCATGCCAGCTTTGTCTGTGGTAATATATCTCTGCCATCATGCCAGTTCTCACTACCTTCTTTTGTAGCACTGACAAAATACCTGTGGATCCCACAGCATAACATGGGGCCAGGGAAAGCATTTGTGTAATGAAAAACATTATTTTTATATATTTGTTTTTCTTTTGAACTTAATTTGTTTCAGTTTTACTTGCTAGACCTATTTTAAAAGGTTTATAAATGTGATTAAGAAGAAAAAAAATATTAAAAAAACCCAGACCTGAGAACCTGATGTAGTAGTTGTAAGCTACAAATAAATGTCCGGTTTTTGCCATGTTGGCTTGTATCAAGAAGAATTTTTTTGGCTTGCTTGAGTTTTAGGTTCAGAATAAATCATCAAATCATAGAACAGTAGGGATTGGAAGGGACCTCTGGAGATCGAGTCCAACCCCCCTGCCAATGCAGGCACGCCCAGGGCAGGCCACACAGGAACAGATCCAGGTGGGTCTTGAAAGTCTCCAGAAAGGAGACTCCACACCCTCCCTGGGCAGCCTGTTCCAGTGCTGTGTCACTCTCGCAGTAGAGAAGTTTTTCCTCATGTTTCAGCTTTTGACCATTAAATGTGTGGAGATCTTAATACACATTTAAATATATATAAAAATACATACTTAGGTGGTTCTTCCTTGGTTGCTGAACAGAAATTCCTTATTATTTAACCTCATATAGTAATAAGGACCCATTTTTTAGTAATGGTTTCTATCTTGCTCATTAACAACTGAGTCCTTTCAAGGAAAATTTTCATTGTGGGTCATCTTCCAATGTGCTTATTCAGATTTTCTTACAGCCAGTTTCACAGCTGACTTCAGAATATACTTCTGTGTTATACTATAGACTAGCTTTGGTCTGCATCTGCCTAGTAGGATCTCTCAAAAACCCTTTTTTTATGGGTAGAGTTTTTAACTGCAGGGATGCTGTTCTGCATGATACACTGAAAGAGAGGATACATTTGTCACCTTGTTTTTCCATGCAACTAATGGATTTTTATGATCATAAGAAAGGTGGTTTTCCTTCTTTTCTGATCCTCCCTCTTATAGCTAAACAGTCTTGTTCACATCACATAACTGGTGGAGGCAGCACCTCTGCACAGGACACCAGTAATGTAGGTGAAGCCAATTATGTAACACAGTTTATCAAATCTCAAACCTGGTGAATAGGGGGTGATTTATTAAGTCACCTAGTCTGTTCCCCACTACCTCAGGGTTAGTTCCACCATTGTTTCTGTTGTGTTTAATGGATTAATACAGTTCACTGAAATTTATTCATGAAAGAAAGAATGGGCTCAGCATTTTTTCCAAGTAAAGTGTGTGAAAAACGTTGCATAACAGAATTCAGATTTTATTTGACAGGAATGGGACCCAAGAGGACTAATTCACTAACCTTTACAGCACACCTTTCCTTTAGCACAAGTGACAGAAATGAGATACTTAATGCAATGCTTGCTTTATGTTGGAAAATGGCAACATTTTTAAAAAAAAAAAAAAAAAAAAGGCCAATTTTAATCACAACTGCATGACCCCCACGAGCACATATTACACAATAAACAGAGATTTTAAAAGTTTTAGAAACATATACTTCATTTGTGGAGCAGGAAAGGTGGAAAAACTGAGCAAAACCTGGAACTGAAAACAAGTATATTGTCTGGATAAGTGCTGACAAAACAGAGTTTTGTGGTAAAAATGTATAGGTTGTTGTCTTTTGCTTCCTTTGGTGTAAAAAGTGTCAAACAGAAAGCAAAAAACATAGATCTGAATGTTTATGCCCAAAACGAAGGATCTTGAATGAAAGCAACTGATGATGGAAAAACATCTTTTTAAATTTAAGGGTGTTTCCTAAGCCTAGAGGAATGGAAAAACTAAAATAAAATTTAAAATATTGCTTAGTTTATGAAGTTATTTTTAAAGAAACTCAACATTTCAGTGTCTGCTACACTGAAAATAAAACTGATATGACAAACACTGGATCATTATATAAAATGAACTGGTGAAAACATGAAAAGAATAAGTGGGAAATAAACTAAAAGCATAAAACAGAAAATCCTATTTTATCAATTTTCTTTGCTTTGAATACTTAATGAAAGAAATATTTTTTCTTTCAGATTTTCAAACCAATGGGATTTCCATAAATTCTGGATCAGCATTCTTTCTAGGGTGTGGTGTGAATAAATACGAAAGTTTGGCTTAGATTACCTGTAAGTACTGATTTGCATTTCTAATTCTGTTTTAATTGATTGGTAATCATGAAACAATCAAAATAATAATAAGGATTTGTTCCATATCTAATAATGTCTTAAGTGTTGAACTTTGTTTTTCAAAGTATTTTAAGGTTATAAAGGGATGGAAAAAAAATGAAACTTGGGATTCTTTCTCCTTACCTAACCTTCCTGAGCTATCAAATTTTGACTTTATGGGTGTTTGGATGGGTTATACATCTGATTGTCAGTTATCCTTGTTGATCAGGTGGGAGCATAATTTTTATTGTCTTCAGAGGCTTCCTTTGTATGCTCGTATAGAATGAAATGACAGCATGAGCAAATCATAGAACAAAGCATGTCTTCAGCAAATACACTTCAAATCTATCCTGAGAAGGAGACTCCTGACACTTACTAGGCAATTCATTTCACAAAACAAGGAGTTTCTACATGTTGGTAGTGTTATTAATTTAAATTTAATGCCTTGCTTATAATACAATTATTCCCACTGTTTATAGTATTGTTAACTACTGTGTATGTGCTCAGCACTGCTATTAGCGACCAGACAAGGATGCTTAACACAATACACAGCTTAAGTCAGACAGACACAAAGTAGACAAATTTTGAAAAAGTATGCAAATTAGAAAATAATTCTGGAAATCCAGAGACAGAAACCACTCATGGATGTCACATCTGGCAGCTTCAATCCAGCTCAGTTTTTTCATTTTTGCCAGTATGATTGTAACCCATTTATCCTCCAAAGAACAGAAAAGGTAATGGGGGAGGACAGTTAGAAGTAAGTTCTTTTCCTTCTTGCATGTAAGAATGAATGAACACGGGAGGTGATGAGTGTGGAAAGTTCAGAGAGTTGCTGCAAAGACATTACTTTGTCATCTCGAACAGCATAGCCTTTAGTTCAGTACACAGCCAGAACACTGTTCTGGAGAATGTCCTGGGACACCTGAGCTAGGACAAGTGAAGGTACTTTAATCCTTTAACTGGTTTGGTCCTATTGTCTTTTATTCTGTTTTTATTACTCTGTCCTCCACCTCTAACAGGTTTGCCAAAAAGGCAAAGAGATGTCTTGATTTTCTCAGGTTTGCATATAGGAAGTTGTAGGAAACATAGAGGAAGCTAAACTCTAGGAGAAGTCCTGCATCCATCTTTCAGGTCAGCTGGCTGTGTGACACTCAATCACATGGGCTGTCAAATTCATAGATAGTCTATAGCAGCCTTTAGTGATTTTTTTGTGCAATGTGACAATTACCTCTTTCTGGACAAAGACTTTGGAAATGTATAGGAAGAATCTAAAAATAGAAGGGGATTTTGTGGGAAAAAAAAAAAAAAAAGAGGCAAATATATTTTTCAACAGAGTTTTGTATTTCTTTTGCTAGAAACAAAGATTGGAGAGGAAACATCACAGTATGCAGTAGGAAGAGCAATCCTCAAAATGTGTAAATTTCTTGTTTTACAAGGCAGTGTGTCTGGGCCATCTCAGCCAATTCAAGGGATGTTCTTTGTAGTCTGGAATACTCAATAAGAGGAAAACTAATAGATTCAGTTTCTCTCATTTATAGCATAGTGTAGAGTAATACTTTTTGTTCCATGTGTTGACATCTATTTGACATATGGAGATTTGTTATGTATATATGCATTTGTTATTCATCACTGCAAAAGATAGCTGAATAAATATGAATAAAAGAAATATACAAACCAATTTCCTCTTAAAATAGTTCTGCCTAGATGAGATTTTGCATCTTCAATACATCTTTTTCGTATCTTTTGGATTAATAACCCAGCTGTAGGACTAGTAAATCTACAGATTTAAACAAAGGTTTGGGGTTTGGGTTTTTTTTTTGTTCTTTTCCATACTGAAAGGAAATAACGTAGAAAACAATTTTTCTTTCAGTCATGGAGTTACATTGAGAAAATACATAAAGTTCTATGGTTATATGTATTTGCATTTCTTGTTTGGGCATTAAGTATTCTTATCCTGTCAATCTTATGGAATGAAAAAGGTGTGGAATTGGTGTTAGAAATTAAAGCAATTTCATACAGTTATTAAATGTGCCACTCCATTCTGAAAAAGTATAGTTTTAAATGGGCTTTGTTTGATATTAATCAAACTTTTCTACCTGAAATATCTTCTCAATTTAATGACTTCAGTCTGCAGTCAAGATCAGCTGTCATTCACATTCAGTCTATGGGTGGATATGTTTTTTTGATATTTCTTTTATTTTTTTTACAATATGATTACTGTACAGAGAGTCAGAGAAAGTTTCACAGAAAATAAGTGCAATTATATGAGATGAAAGATTGAATAAAAGTGTTGGAGAGAATAAAGGTATATTGTTCAATATCTCATGTTCTCTATCATGGAAGTGCTTTCTGCACTTGAAGGAAGAATAATGATATACTAGAAGTTATATTCTTCATTTACTAGAACAGTATCATACTCTTCCTGTGCATGTCATGTAGCTGAAGCTCATCAAAAGAAGAAAACAAAAAGTAACAATCTCAGTGGCAGAATCTCTTCTATGTTGCTTTAATAGGTTTTTGCAGAAGAGCCTATGTTGCAAAAGATCACTCTCTTTCAAAAAAATCAAGCATCTAAAAATGTGAAGATGTTAAAAAATCATTAGATTTTCATTGAAGTTAAGTTTTCACAGAGAAGAAAATGCTAATGTATATAAGTAAAGTGATTTTGATGATTTACATCACCTGAAAATCACAGAGAAACAAATTATGCCTATGTTTTCTATACATACTACAGGGAATTTTTCCTTCTCTTTCTGATTTTTCCCATCCCAACAAAACTGAGCAAAAATCTGCCAATTTCTTCACTTTCCCTAACCAAAAGTAAATGTAAGGCCCGAGATCAAACCAAATCAATATAAACTTGTCACATTTTCCTACAGAAGGAGACAGAAACTCTTTTTCTACCTCCTGATCTAAACCCAACCTGACAACCCTGGGGTGGAGTGTACAAATGTGTTATCTTATGCCCATAGAAAGGGAGTACATACAAATGAAGTACATTTTCAGTTAAACAAGCAACTGTGGATTTTGTCCTTCAATTCCAGAGATAAAGCTGATGGATCACATGTTATTTCTTTGTGGTTCATTTCAGAGTTCATTTACTTTTACCTAGCTCTGTGCTCTCAAAAATTATTTTCATGCATCCCATTGTTGTCTTTGGTCAGTAAGTTTCTCAGGGAGAACTGGAGCCATAGCATCTACATTAACATTACTCCTAACAGCGTACAAGTTCCAGCTCACAAGATGTAGAAATGACCAGTCACCCTCCCGCCATATTCACAGCATTGCTTGAGTTTTTATAATAAAGTTCCATTTATAAAATTAATTAAAGTTATAACTCTAGCAAAGGAAATTGAGGATATTAATAAAAAAGCTGGCTGGTAAAATTCTGTGCAAATAGTTTTCTCTCATTCAGTGCTATTCATACAAAAACCAGTACTTTTTTTTTTTTTTAATGTGAATGATATTGGACAAAATTGTATTGTATCATATTGTACAAAAAGTAAAATACTTTTAAAATGTTAACATGACTTTTTTATTTCTTGGAATAAAAGCCTTCATAATTGTGAAGTATTTTTGTTTCAATATTATGTAATAAATGAAGAAGTATTAAAATTATAAAATATCTAAATGAAATTATTAAAGGAATCTAATAAAACTATAGAGAGAATATTACTCTGTTTTCAGATGAAAATATTTTGACACCGTAGTATTTTTCTAGTGAACAGAAATCCATTCTTTGGCTATGTCTAGTTGTCTCTCATCAAGCTATTGAAATTAAACTCTTCATTTTAACTTAACTTTATGTTCATATTGGAATTATAGTACACCCTGGCTATATTAGACCTGTTAGTAGGATTCCCAGTCCTGGAAATTTATCCTCTTACTGATCTTTTCTTTGGGGTCTCCACAATTTTTCAGTCACCTTCTTACTGCATCCCCTTATTTTTCCATTCCTGTTCTTCTTCCCTGTTTCCTGACTCTTTTTAATGCCATTATTCCTTTTGTGCTTCATTTTTTGTGAATGTCTTTCCCAAATGAATGTAGAATTAATGCAGTAACCTTGAGTGTTTCCAGGAATGTGGTCATCATTTCCTAATAGCTTGGTTTAAATGAAGTGAGCTAATGGTCCCAAGAGAGTTCCTATCAGTTGAGTGGGCCTATAAGTACAGTGAACATCCCTGCTGTCAGTCTCAGGAGACAAACATATGAATAAACTAATAACTTATTCCTTCACTTTCATGAGCAAGCTCTTCAGATATGACCCAAAGTACGGAGAAAAGTGAGGGCCATGTTTCTTGTCCACCTGTGCTTAAATTCCTTCTTGGAAGAGCTCATTTCCATCCTATAGATATGATAAACATTTTATGTGGAAAAGCCATCAGAAGGAAAATAACATGTAAACCAATTCATAAAGTGTTACTTCATTTTACTGGCTAAAAAAGCCATCTCTTCATAGATTGTTTAATTATGCACTTGTACATGGAAATTCAACACAAGTCATAGCAAAAAGGTTCACCTGTGGGATTGAAAACCCTAACAAGCATTTGCATCTCTGAATATGGCTTGAGATTATTCCTAGCTGAAATTAAACATGCTTTTATAAAAAGCCTGACTGAGCTACTTTAGCATGACAGCTTGACCTTGTGGAGATCACAACATGACCATGATAAAAAAACAATCCAGAAAACATTGTTTTTCTCTTTGGATGACAATCTTGCTTTTTCACGTTCCTTTGATCACAGTCCACTTTACATGCCCTTTGTAAGATATCTGTTTTTCTTAACAAAGGAAGTATAATAGATCAAGACTTCAGTGATGTACATCATAAACTGTCATATGAAAAATTAATGTAGAAATTACAAAAAAATAGTATTGGTAAAATATTTTTAAACATAAGCTTGATAAACAGAATATAGTACAGACAACAGGTAAGAGTCTCATGGACTAATCTGTACAAGAGTCTTATGAAAGCTTTGTTAGTGATCAGAGGTTAAATGTGAGTTGATAAAATTTACTGATGATTCAAAGCTGGACGCTCTTTCAGGAACAAAATTCTTCCCATGGAAAAACTGTTAGATTAAAGGAGGAAAATAATAGAGATCAAAAAGAAATACATGAGGTCAAGTAGTAAGAAATAAGTAATCAAAATTTCTCAAATGAACTAGAAGCTTTTTGCTCAAAAATGTCACAGAAAGATGACCTTAAGCTCATCAAAAGATGTCTGAAAGACATCACCATAAAGCCATAAAGAAAAAGGCAGATGTTGAACTGAAGTGCATTAAATAACACATGTTCAATAGAAATCAGAAAGTAAATTCAGGAAAAATAGAATGCTTTAAGAAGAACAGATTATTTTACCACAGGAGGCTAAAATGCTTGTCTCATTAAAAACAAACAAACAAAAATTACAAATACCTGAGTAGGGAATATGATTTCTTTTTGTTAGGGCATCATAAATGAAAATAATTACCTCAGGTAAAGAGAGAGGGTGGATAAAGAATAAAAGTAACAATTTATCATAAAGTTTCATGAGGTATTTTTAGTTTGTTAGTTGTTTTGTTTTGTTTTGTTTTGTTTTGTTTATTTTTGTTTTGTTTTAATAAATAAATGATCCATTTAGGTTTCTATGCTGATTTGGTAATACTTACGGAAAGGACACTATTAACTGCAAGTTTTAAGACTAACATTGCAGTAGATATAAGTTCTATTGCTATTTCTGCCTCTGAATTGCAAATTCATCATGTTTTAACACTATTTCCCACAGTCTAGATGCCATTTAATTAAAACACCTTATTTAAATTGAGTCCTAGTTACTACTATTTTAAGCCTATTAATATAGAATCCTAAATTTGTGAAAATAATAAAAAGCTCTAAAATAAATGGGATGCCATTATTTCATAAAACACTAACCATTTAAGATTATATTTTTAGCTGCAAAATATTGAACACATTAAAACTCTTACATTTAGGAAACACTGAGCATGCCATACTGTGACTTGTTTTTTTTGGATGTATCCTGGGCTAATATTCAAAATTAATATCTCTTTTGCCAGTCTCTTAAAACATTATTTTTATGGAGTTATGATCATTTCTGTATTTAAAAGAAGGAGGAGTTGAGGGCTAGAGATTTCCCTGCAAGTTAATCCATTCCATCACATCTTAATCTTTCCCAAACCCAGGGGAGGACATTCCTTTTTTTTTTTTTTTTTTTTTTAGTTAAACATTAGAAGTAGCTCCTGAAAAAACTGTCACTACTTTTTTTTTTTTTTTTTTTTTTTAATTTTTTTTTAAAAATAATTTAAAAAAAAAAGAAACCCAAACATACTTGTTTTCTGAAGATAGTCTTGATAACACTAAAAATTCACTAAAGCAAGCCTTCCAGAACTTGAGATATCACCTTGTGGAAAAGTATAATTAGCAATGCATTATTTACAACATGTGATTAGATACCAAGAGTTTTTTCAAAAGTAGTGCAAAAAGTTACAATGAAAGTGATAATGATTCTTTTGGAGAGATATTCCTTTGTTCATTTTAACATCCTCATAAATGTTTAAAGAATATAAATTAGACTTCCAAGCCAATTAATTTGTCTGTTTCTTGTCTCCAGTGTTATATTTTCATTATACTTTCATGCCTTTAAGCTTCTGAATGGAACAATACATGCACTGATCATGAAAACCAAAATCTGTAAAAGGCTAAAAGGATAACGGAACATATTCAACAGTTTTATGCCTTAGAATCATGACATAACATGTTGTAAATACAGAGAAAGTGCTTTGAGTCTTAAACAGTTTAAATTTGTTGAGGCATGCAAAGCTCATATTATAA
>VWZY01010819.1:270055-296157 GCA_013399075.1 Chloroceryle aenea
CTTAATTTCCCAGTCAAGGATTGGAATCTGATTTGAATGGGCAACTGGGCAACAGTCATATCTCAGGGATCTAATTAAATTAATAAATTTTAAAAATATATTTTATATAAAAACCATTCAAATTATCATTTATTCAACAGTTTACCACCTCTTTGTTAATAAATCCACCGCTGAAATTCTAAGTTTTACTCTGGTGGCTTCCACTGAAGTTATATTTTTTAATTGTTCTTGAAAAAATGTCATGGTTACTTTTGTTTCTTACACACTGGACCTCAGGACATACCATAGGAAATGAATAGGGATAAGAAAAAAAGGAAAGGGGTGTTAAGAATCCTGCAAATATAAAACCTGGAAAACAAGATAATTTATTTATTTCTCTTGCATCTTAAACAGCAATTAAGATTCAATACCCCAAATTTTGTCCAAATTTTCCAGCTGTTGGTCATACTGTGATAATGACAAAAGATATATTTGTGCATATTCCCTGAAGACTTATGGAAGGATCTCATGTCTAGAAAGAAGCAAACTGCACATTTTTCCACAAACAAACAAACATAAATCTGATTTCTTGTTCTTTTGTGAATATTTCGTACTCATAATCTGATTAGATTGACTATGGAGAAATTAGTTTGAAATTATTAACAGTCCATACTACTATTTTCAGAAGATCTCTTAAAAATCTTTCATCCAAACATTACTGACATCAATAGGAGTGACATTTTCCATTAAATTCAGTAAACTCTGGATAATATTCCATGCGTACAAGTAGTNCGCGGGGAGGGATCTCTTTTTTTTTTTTTTTTTTTTTTTAGTTAAACATTAGAAGTAGCTCCTGAAAAAACTGTCACTTCTTTTTTTTTTTTTTTTCTGTTTAGACTTATTTTGAAAAATGAATTAAGCAGACATGGATAATATAATCACACTTGCTGTTTTCCAAATAGTTCAATTGCAGGTAGAACTCTCATGGGATACAGTATTTACATTCTGTGATGACTCTGATAAATATTTTCATATTTTGGTAGAATAATAGTTTTTGTATTTCATAGGAACACCTAAAATAAAACTATAATTGGTATAGCATTATAGTCTTTTCCTTTACATCCTTGATCTTTAAGAATAAATGTCCCTAAAAAGATGATTGAATGAAAAATCATTAATAGAAGCTGTGAGAGCTAATCAGACTGTCAGTCTGCATTTTTTGGTGTCCAGAGAATGAAAAGCAAGCAAGACACTTAGTAGAACAAGTGAGACATGCTTTTTACTCTGATAAAGATGCAATCCGATACAAATCTACTGAATGTCATCCTCTCTTGGAGTCAGAGTGACATCTCTATTCTCCACACTTTTAATCCTGAGGCACCTCACAGCAGCAACTGTCAAACTGGTGCTAATTCAAAAAAAGCCCTGGAGGTGAAAATGTTTGACAGGATCTCTCAGTTATCCAAATGAAAAATCAGGTTATTTTCCTTTGCCATCCTTTTTGTCCATTTCTGTACACACTTCCTTCAATTTGACTTTCCTTTTCTTTGTCATTGTCCCTCAAAAATTCTTCAGTCTTAAGAATTTTTTTCCTCTGCTGTTAGTGATTAAAATAAAATTGTCTGCAGTGAAACACCAACAAAAGTAGTTACATTCTACAAAAGACGAAGGTTCCTAGATTTTAAGCCATAGACCTCATCTGGAAAGAAGGAAATAGCCTCAATCCTATTCTTTTTTTTTCAGTAGGTCTTCCTCTTTCTGAACACATTAATTTACATAATTAATATTACAGTAAAATTTAAGTAAATATTAAGTAGAAACAGTTGTTAGTGCCACAGAAACTTGGAAATAATCTTAAAGTTTTGACTGGTCTTGTATTCTAATTTAGTCCCTATTGGCTCTTCCTCAACTGCCTTAAAGATGTGAAATCTGGACTAGTTCTTTAAAAATAGTGCATTTATGATCATTTTATGTTTCTTTTGCTATGATTAAAATATTAATTTCATAGTATGCAGAATATGTGGAAACTAAATATGCAGAATAATTGCTTAATCATTCCACAGTGTTTAAGGTCATTAGGTCACAAGGCCACTCCTTTGGTAAATTATAAGTCATTTGAGTCTTACTCAGACCCAGAGAATAATTACTGAGAAGTAATCAGTGTCATGAAATGTGGAATAGCTCAGGCAACCCATTAGTGTGCACATGTGCAGCCTGGAGTTCTTGTTCTCATGGACTAGGTATGAGTAGGCACATAGCAAGAGAGACCAAAGAGCCATCTAAGCTTAATTTCCCAGTCAAGGATTGGAATCTGATTTGAATGGGCAACTGGGCAACAGTCATATCTCAGGGATCTAATTAAATTAATAAATTTTAAAAATATATTTTATATANACCTGGAAAACAAGATAATTTATTTATTTCTCTTGCATCTTAAACAGCAATTAAGATTCAATACCCCAAATTTTGTCCAAATTTTCCAGCTGTTGGTCATACTGTGATAATGACAAAAGATAGATTTGTGCATATTCCCTGAAGACTTATGGAAGGATCTCATGTCTAGAAAGAAGCAAACTGCACATTTTTCCACAAACAAACAAACATAAATCTGATTTCTTGTTCTTTTGTGAATATTTCGTACTCATAATCTGATTAGATTGACTATGGAGAAATTAGTTTGAAATTATTAACAGTCCATACTACTATTTTCAGAAGATCTCTTAAAAATCTTTCATCCAAACATTACTGACATCAATAGGAGTGACATTTTCCATTAAATTCAGTAAACTCTGGATAATATTCCATGCGTACAAGTAGTTTACACAAAATTTTTTATGTTGTTGAAGCTTGTTTGTAAGGTTGACATTAATTTGTGAAGAGTAGGACTAAATTCACCATCTTAGAGCCAGTAGGTTATCTCCAAAAGGATGTCATGGCTCCGATTCATTCATCAAACAAGGTCTGCACAATCTGTTATATATTGCAGTTTGCCTGGCTAGATTTTCTTATTTGTATCATGGCCAAGACATTTCAGTGTTCTTGTTCCTCTGAGACCCTCTGGTTAAGATGTGAGTGATTTCCAATGCATAAAATTATTACTGTAATTAATTAATTGCCAGCACTCTTTGTTAATAAATCCACTGCTGAAATTCTAAGTTTTGCTCTGGGGGCTTTCACTGAAGTTTTATTTTTTAATTGTTCATGAAAAAAATGTCATGGTAAATTTTGTTTCTTACACACTGGACCTCAGGACATACCATAGGAAATGAGTAAGGATAAGAAAAAAAGGTTAGGGGTTTTCTATAGCTGTCTCACTCCAGACAACCTTCACTCCAAGGAAATTATATATTTTATTGATCTTGGTATCATATTCTTACAGTATTGCATGAGGGAATGTGGGCAGACTGGTTCTCCTTCACTGACGCTGTTATTTACCTCCTATTCATTGTTTTCAAGAGAAGGATGAATTAATCTTTTCATCCTTTAAAATGGGCTATTGGTAAGATGCACAGAGTGTCTTTGTAAATCAAACTGTTTTATAAGAAGGAGTTCTAAAAAATTTACCTTCCTGTGTGGGAGACTGTACGTGTAACACATTCCATGACACGTATGAGCAGTGACTAACATTTACTTTTTAACTACCAGAAACACAAAGTTCTTTCATTCAGTGCCATTTTTTAATTTCAAGGGGTGGTAATGTTCCCAAGGAGACCATTCAGGCTGAGCTCTTATGCAAAGGAACAATATTATTGTACATCATCCTGTAACTCTTGACGTCAGGGGGATTATCCGTTCCGTGTAAATGAAAATCCAAAAAGATTTATCATTTGCTTGGAAATGTATGCTTTGGCCTCAGATAACTAAGCACGGAATCTTGATTTTTCCAAACTAACATAATATGAAATACAACCAGCATAAATAGTGCTGATGTTCTCATCTCATTTTATTTTATAGATATCTTAGAAATGTCACATTCCTGATCTGCATGTACTATCAATTTTGAAATTCAAATATTAGAACTCACTGAAGAATTTAAAAAAAAAAAACAAACTAATTTTACTCAATACACAACCTTAACATCACCCCGGCTACCCAAGGTTGATATAATTTAAATTCTTCTGCATAACTCTGTTATTTCATTCTTTGGGCAAGTTTGCACAGAGAGTAGAAGCAAAGCTGTCAAACTCTTTCTTCAGCACTGGCACTCAAACTGGGATTGGAGCCCAAATAATGTTATCACATTTACAACTGGGTCTATAAATCCAGGATAAATTTAGAAGTGAGGTTAACCACCAGAAGTGCAAATGTAACTTGAAAGTACAATTGAGAAAGATGTCATGTGGATATGTGGACAGATAACTTAGACTTGTCATCAGAAGAAGTTATTTGACCATTCAGGTGCTTTTTCACTGATTATAAGTCACCAATGTCCTTGATTCACCAATTGCTGTTCCTTACACATTGCCGATGAACTGTATAAAATAATTATTGGTTTAGTAATGTCTTTTACTTTTCTTTCAGGAAGTTCAGATATTTATTGCCAATGAAGCTGCTTAAAACTATAGAATCCTTATGGGGTTTATTTATCACTGAAATCTTTATTTTCTGAAGTAAATTAATGATTTGCTATTCCTGGAGACTTTACTGTGCTTATCACTGTATTAACTTGCATCAAAAATCACACTAAGCCATTTGTTAAACCTTGACAAAAATAGCCTACATTCAGGTGAATTAAGGTCTTGAGTGGGAAAAAAGCAGGTATATTTTGAATAATGGAAATGTACTGAGTTAACATTAGGTATAACTGTCAGAGGTTATTGCTACCATTCAGAATCAGCTCTCCTTTCTGTGGACAGTTTGACAGAACACAGAGAGACACAATGTTGGGAGGAACTGTGTATAGAAAAGCTATGTTTAGCTTTAAGATTTTGGCTTGGCTGTGAAAATTTCCCGAGGGGCAATTCACACTGGCATTGTATAACTCACACTTAGAGATTGATTTAAGAAATCCAGCAAATGCTTGTAACAGGTGAGACAGTAACATCAGAGATATAGATCTCTGACAGAGGAAAGAGTGTAAATGAGATAAAAGTTTTTAAAATGGACAGGTATTTAGATAATGAAAACAGAACCTGGAATAACAAAAATGAAGGACAGTGTTGAACACTTTCTAAAAAAAAAAAATATATATCTTTTCACAGAAGAGGAATAATGTATCCTTTATTTTTTATTTATTCCATGAGGTAGTAGTTAAAAGTCACACTAAAAAGCATCTCTAACAAACTAATACCCTTGGAGGTGTTTTTCCAGGGGAAACCAGCATTGTGATGGATATTAGCAAAAAAGTCAGAGAACTGAACTGGGAAGAACAGATGATTTGAAGACCATTTCTTTAATTTGAAGAAAAAAAACAAACAACTTTGAACAACTGATCTTTGATTTCATACAGTCCTCATCTGCCAACATCCTCCTTCTTGCTTGGTCAAATAAATTACGATTTTGCATAACAGATTAAATGGGCAAGTTCACTTTAGCCACCACAAAATCCTTCACTTGGGAACTGAAGCACTGGGGTCATAGCTGCTGTTACTTGTTCTATGGGACAGTATAAAGACTCATGGAATATGGACATCGATAGAAGCTGAGCAAAACAGCAGTACCGTGATGCCAGGAGCTTACAACCTGAATTTAAAAATTAGTTTTGAGGAATTTGTAAAGAAACTGAAGCTGGGTAAAGACTTCTGTGATTTTTAGGTAACTTTTTCCTCTCCACAATCATCTACCTTCCCTATTGCATCTCCTCTAACAGACTTATTTACACTGAAATCTTCTTGTAACAAAAACTCTTGCTACATGTGTGTTTAGTGGGCAGTGCAACACTTGGCATCTCTGGGCTGTAGTGTAAAGGAAAGACTAGTCACTATGCTACCATGTCAGAGAGAGTGAAATAAGCAACAGCTCATACAGACTAGTAATGACATGCACATTTCAAGAGATGTGGACAGTTGCAAAGTGGTAAGATTGGCATAAAATAGAAAAAAGTGATTAATTCATAATCTGATTTCACCTACGACACTTATGTAGATGTTGCGATGTGCCCTCCAAGCTGCAGATGAAAGATATAAAAGATAAGTCAGAGAACTACTTGAAAACAAGTAGGAAAAAAAAATCAGTGCTTCTGACACTTCTGGAATCTTTTCATAAGAAGTTTAAATAAGCATAAAAACATACGAGCCAAATACTATGATGTAACACAACAGGCAATAGGATAAATATATGTTCTCTCAGACAGCCTTGTAACTGCACTATAGGGATAGTGCCTAATTTGCTATTTAGTTATTCCCAAAGATCCAGGTAAAGAGAGATTTATTCCCAATTTCACAATTTACATGAATCATCTGCTGGGAAGAAGAGTTGAGGCTAATGAATTTGTCAGATTTGAAAATGACAGTGTCCTGTGTGTGAAAAAAAACACCCTAGATCATTTAGTAGTATTCCTGCTTTTTATGTTTTTTAAAATATTTTCTTTCTGTTGGCTATTGTGGTCAATGAATTGCAGATATTATAAAAATCTGCTGAAATTAAAATAAATTATTTAAATGACTGTGGACAAATACTGTAATTCAGATTAATTTTAGTACATGATCTGTTTGGTTTGTTTGGTTTTTTTTTTATGAAGTTTGTAATAAATTTTCAGGTGGCTCTGGTTTAAACAATGCAGTTTGGATTTACTGCAAGAATGATTGAGGAGTCTAAATGTATTCTGTCCTCAAATCAAGTTATTCAGAAATTAAGACTGCAACAGTAGTAATCAAATGTTCCCAGAGTCTAACTGGAACACTTAAAAATGAAATGATCTAATTCATGTGTCTCTTATGGTTTATAGAATTTAATATTTCTCTTCTAAGTTAATTGGTGATCTTTGGAATAGAATACAATTAGACATACCATCTAAAATGCAAAGAAAGGCCCATATGATTGTTTTACAATTCAGAGCCTTATCCCTATAATCCCTTGTCTGCGATTTTCACCCTTGTGGATTGATAAATAATTTCTTTGTCATTTCATATACCTGCCCCAATTAACAAAAGATTGATTATTTCCTAAACCAGATTTGTAATTAATACCAAAGTCATTCTCCATCCCCCTTGTTGATCCTTGCCTCTACCTGATTCTGATAAAATATAATTGTCTTAATTCTCTCTGGATTGATTAGATATAATGTTCAAAGGGAGATCTACATTATTACTGATCTAATATACCTCTGCTAATAATTTTTTTATAGTGTACTTCAAAGATGAAAGTTTCTTAATTAACAACAGAAGCTTTACTGAACCAAGTCTATTACAGTCACATCACCATTTCCTAGGGCTCTATTATTTTTGTTAACAAAATCCATTGAAGATAAAGGCTTGAAAAAAATATTTAGACACAAAGAAAAAAAGTACTGCCCTGAACACTGATAATACTTTTTAAAATCAAAGCTTAAGAATTAGAGATTTTATGTAATAAAGAACATTTAAACCTGTACTTGGAGTGGAGTTCACCACTTAACTTCCATTTGGAGGATTTAAATGGGACTCGAGTGGTGCACATGCCTTCAGATCTGCAGGGGGCAAATTTCACTCTTAATCACAGCAGTTTTTACTATGCTATTTTAAAAGTGATATTGGCAAGCTCTAAAATCCCTCTTAGTATTTTTGTTTAGTCAATAATATTCTATTTTTTAAAGTTACATTTATGGTACTCAAAGTCAAGAAAAATATTTACCAGGATGAAATCAATGCTATAGACATTCCAGTCATTATAGTTTAACAGTGAAATAAAACTTTTCATATAGTATGCTACAATACTGTGTGTAATTTGACTACATGCAAAGACTGTCCAGAGGCCCTTCATATAGCTTTTATTGATATTTACTTGGATATTTGTGGTATCTGAAGAGTACATGAGCATTAATGGCCCATCTTTAACTACTGCTTCTTTAGTATTGTCAATGGCCACTGTTAAATATGAAAATGGAATATTAGAATTATTTTTTTTCTCAGTGACTCTAAGATTAAAAATTCTAGTCATTTAAGGATAGGGAACTTTGAGATATTTAACTCTCTAGTCCTCAGATTCCCACAAAGAAGATCAAGTATTGTGAGAGTAATGAAAAACATAGCTGGAATTGACAACACTGGGTCTTCCAATGGAGAGAAAAACAAACAAACAAACGAACAAACCTATCTGTGAAACACAGATTTTTTCTGAAACAAACTGTTGAAAAATTGAAGCCTAAGGATTACAGACATGATGTAAAATCCCAGACTGTAATACCTGCAGTAAGCATTACTGGCAGCTCTACATATTCATGTAAGAGAAGAGAAAACTGTCTCAGGACTGAAGTAGTTAAGGGCTTAGTAATTTTATTCTGGTATTGTCAAAAGAGTTGCCAAAAGGTTTTAAAAAGTTCTCCTTATGGCAATATAAAGAAGGGAAAACTGCTTTAAAATGGATTTTTATTGGTTTAAGAAGACTGATGAACTTTCCTGAAAGAAACTAGGAGATTCTTTATTGTTGCCTATGTCTATAAAATCCTACATTTTTATATATCTTTTTTCACTTGGAGAGTATTAAGAAGAAAGGAAAGCAAACAAAAGGACACAATATACAGAGCACCTCTCCTACAGGGACAGGCTGTAACATTTGGGGTTGTTCAACCTGGAGAAGAGCAGATTCTGGGGAGACTGAAGTGGCTTTCCATTACCTGAAGGGGACCTACAAGAAAGCTGGGGAGGGACTTTTTACAAGGGCTTGTACCGGTAGGACAACAGGTAATGCCTTTAAGCTGGATGAGAGTAGATACAGACTAGATATTAGGAAGAAATTCTTTACAGTGAAGGTGGTGAGACACTAGAACATGTTGCCCAGGGAAGTTGTGGATACCCCTGCCCTGGAAGCATTCAAGGCCAGGTTGGACGGGGCTCTGAGAAACCTGGTCTAGTGGAAGGTGCCTCTGCCCCTGGCAGGGGAGTTGGACCACTAGATGATCTTTAAGGTCGCTTCCAATCAAAACCACTCTATTATTCTATGATAAACATGAAACAGCCTTCAGTTCCAGACATGGAAAAAAAAGTTGCACTGATGTGGTACGTTCAGTTGTGAGCACTGTGTTACTAGAAAATTCTAAACCAGATAGGATCCACAAGAGAAAAACAAATTAAAGGAATAAAAACCTCATATCCAAAGATCAATATAGTTAAGTCCATGTAAGGAAAACCCATATGGAAACACCTTCAAATATTTTAAAGGCTCCGCAGAGAAAAAAAAAAAAAATTCCACAGACCTATTGGGGAATGAAAAGTTTCAATGGGGTTAAACTGCAGCAGAGGAGATCTAGGTCAGGTAGTGGTAAGAAATCTTTTTAGTGCTAAGAATAACTAAGCACTGAAATATTCGAGGACAGCAGTGGAATTCCTATCACTTCAGTTTTCATGAGAGAGAAAGAAAGGTATAAGATGAGAACAGGTCAGTATGACTATCCTGGGTCCATGGAGAGACAGCATTATTATTGCAAGTTGTCTTCCAAATGCAGCTGAACATCTGGGATTTTACAGCCATCAGTTTTTGTGATGATATTCATTAATAAAATCAAAACACAGCATGTGAAATTATTTCCATTGCTGATGCATTTTTGAGAGGCAACTATCTCCTTGTATGAATCTCTTCAGGCAGTGATAGAAAGGTAAGGCCACTGTAGATGGGAGCAGTATATAGCAACTTTCTTAGTTTTCTGAACAGACAGAAAGTCAGAATGTATGTTTTTCTTGTCATGAAACCATTTATTAGCCAGTGGCTGTACAGAAGATGATACATACTTAGACGTGATAAGACATCAGATTGAAAATAATCTTCTCGCTTTTTTTCTTTACAGAAACAACCAAATACTTCAGTGCAAGCGCAGCAAAGCAGCAGATTTTTTGCACTGCCTTTGATGAACTCTGGGGATATCACTGGATATCCTCACTAGAAAAAAAGTAAGGTCACCAAGAGGAAAAAATATTCAGAAATGCTGAAGCCAGGATCATCAGCACTACTCATTAGTAGCTTTATAATTTCGGGCTATTGTTCAGAAGCTGGTGTTCAGGCTTTAGACCGAGGACTCTACCATAAATTAATGAAGTTACATATTTTGGAATTTTATTTTAAATTATATTAACTAAAGGTTGCTGCCAATCACTCAACAACTGTAGTAGACACAATATAATTCACTTGATGTGAGTAATTCATCACAGGAACAATACTACATCTATCTTTTAAAGATGAAATAGGTTTTCAGGTACAAAACACAGTATTTTAAAATATACTAGTAATTTATTTGAGTTTAACAGGCTATAGAGACATGAAAGATACCTATTCATGTGCAGTTTGATTCAATGTATTTTCAAGGAGTTGTAAATACTTCATGTCCTCAGAATCAACCATTAAGAGAAAAAATATTTCCATATTGAGGATTGCATGACCACAACTACAAATGTCAAGTCCAAATGTGACTGCACTGCATTTGTTTTAAATCTTGAGGTGGGAGTCATCTCATGTGTCTATTAAGCAGCTCCTAAATCCCTAATTCCCAGTTCCACATTTTAAGAGTGGTGTGATAATCAATATAGTAAATGAGCCCAGTCATTGGTTAAGCTGACCTGCTTGCAGGGGCTTGATTTCATTGCCTTATCACAGATAACAGTACCCTTTGAGATGCCTTGGGATGTCCCATCTGACCTCCAGCTGCAAATCTAGAAAGGTAGGGTCTCCCCTAGGTTCTGCATCATGTCTGTTACCACTCTAGATGCCTTTGAATAGCCCAGAGTACCTTCAAGGGCCTATACTTAAGCAAGCAAATGGAGAGTTGAATGTTGAGTTTTTAAAGATATAACCTGCTCTCTTGAGTCAACTGAATAGATCTCCACAGATTGTAATGGGAACTTAGACAACTACATTCTCTGCAAGCACCTCTGTTTTTGGAGCCAAAAGACAGGTAAAATTACTTTCACTTTTTATATATTAGTTCTAATCTCACCGTGGCTGAGCAAAAAGTTCTTGGAAGTTCTTCTAGTTTTGATTTTTCTTATCCTGGTAAAGGTCAGAATGGGCTAAGCCTGTTGACCCTCTAGGGCTCATTGAAAACCACTTTACTGAGGCTTTTGTCTTAGGAGAGAAGCAAAGCATTGGACAGGACAATATTGTATTGTGTAGCTGAGTCTCTTTCAATTTAGTTTTACATCAGTCAACCATTACCCATTTCTCTTAATAATTTACATGTGCACCCAGAGAGATTGTGATGAGTATATATATTTTTTTTTAATGAATAATTAAGGGAAATAAAGAAATAAGTAAATGAATAAGGATGTCATAATGAAAATGATCTATTGAGGATGATATATATCATAATGGGAAAATGAGATATTGTGTTCTTGTATTGCTAAAACAAAATGATGCTTCCTTAGTGATGTAAAGTTATCTGACACTTTGTCAGCTTGACCTTAATATGTAAGGTTTTTTTTGTTCACTTTTAGGTTGAATAAGAGAAAATATTTTCACTGATGAGTCAGTAGCATCCTCTCTGTCAACAGACATAACAGGAGTCCTGTAACAAGGGTTATCACAGGGGTTGACACAAAATATTTCTTAAATTTTGTCAGTCAAAGCACTGTTGAATGTACCACAAGGAAAAAAAAAAAAACATATACCGATGAAGCATGATAAATAACTTTTTTTTCAAGTAAATATTGTTCATTGAGGACTCAACAGTATTGCAAACACCTGAACATACTTGACCTTCTGTTCCTTCAGTACCGATGCTGAGATTCATCACATATGTAACTGTTTTCAAGATCAATGAATAATTTTTTTAAGTTGAAAAACTGAGAACAAGACAATGATAAAACAGAAATTAGAAATGGGGACATCCAAAGGAAGGAAATAGTACAAACTGAGGATGTTACATGTTTTGCATCAGTTTGTACATGTCTTCATGATTTATTAATTTTATAAGCATATTCATCTGCATATTAACATAGTTTTTCTTTTAGCAGAATATATTTTAATTGCTTTTGGTGTGTAAGTTAATATTATTAACGTCTAATTGTTACAGGTTAAAACTATTTCATTGCAACTCTTGACTGACATTATTGTCACACTGCTTTTTACCCTATAGGCTTCATTATTTATAATCTATTTCTTTCTTTTTATATATTTGATCAATGTACAGAAATACAAGTACTTATATAAAGAGGAATGTTCCTTAAATTAATCTCAGCATCATATTGTAAATTTATATGTGTACATACTACATAAATATTGTAAAATATTGCATTGGTGATGTGGGAAAACTCCACCTCAACACTGAGGGATGAATTGACCTCTTCCAATTTCTAATCTATCTTCTGGAAACAACTATTTCCATCATGCCTGGGCAATAAGGGAACTCAAGGTCTGAGCAATATGCTGTGTTGCACAAGACAGAAGGATAATGTACAACATCCCCTGAATTGTTTTCTTAATTATTAGTATTGCATATTAGAACTGAATGTCCATAACCGAACATTATAATTTTATAATCATAGTAAGAGTCAGGAAGGGGAGAGGGCAAACAAAAAAGTCTCAATATTCTGTAGATTTCTCATACAACTTATATATAAAATCATGATTTAAAAATTTATTTTCAGTTATGTCTTTGGGGACTTGAGGTGTTCACATCTTTTATAGATTTATGATTTACACATATTGAAGTAGTCAAAAGAGGCAATAAAACCGTTAAGGAATCACCCATGTAGTTTCCATTCCACCAATTTGACAGAGTCCTTTTTACAACAGACCTTAAGTATGTCAAGAATCCACTGGTTTATCCCATCTTCATTCCCAGCTGCTTTGTATTAAAGAAGAGTCTATGAAGTGAATCTGTGCCTACAGTTTCTTGAAAATTAAAATGTTATGCCCCCTTTGCTATGGGTATCAGCTGCATCCTTCTGAGAGGTTAACAGGGCTACTAAACTGTGATTCCTCATAGTTGCAAATCCATGAGGGGGAATATTTTCTACCATAGTGCAACAGGAGTGCATGCATTCTTTGTGCCACATTTTGACCTCAAATGACCAGAAGAGGTGCAAGTGTTCCAAAATGCAATAGCCGTTTTCACACTTGTCTGTTTTCTAAAGGATCACAATAGCAAAGGATAATTGGAACGAAGAAAGGCTGTAATAGCCACACCACTGACTCTGGATAGAAGACCAATGTTTTTGGAAACACCTTTGAAGCTGATGCCTAAGGCAGTTTTCTGTGATATGTGTACAGTATCAGGTGAGGTAGAATATCAGGTGAGGTCTAGAATATAATACTGCCATTTCTGGAATGACCACCTACCTTACTCAACTGCTATACAATAAAATACATAGGCATTACATAATAAGCTTTCCTCAGCAGCTTAGGGTTTAGAAAAAGACATGCCAACCCAATATAGAATTGCAACAGCCCTGAAGACAGAAAGCAGGCATTCTGGACTACTCCAGATAATTCCCCAGTGAACTAGAATACTGAAAGAGGATTTGTGCATCAAATTTAGACACCTTTGCAATTAGGTGGTCCTAGGAAGTGAGAGAACTGGATTGTTTGCTGTTTGTACGCTTAGGTGCTTAAATCTTATTTTGGGTGTAAATGAGGTATGCTGCATCAACATCTAAGAAAATGTAGGATAAAATGAGTACATTTCAGGCAGTACACAGTCCAGAATTTAAATAAAACTTCCCATTTCAGCTGTCCCCCTTCCCAATTACCTGTTCAAATACCATGAGGTGTTATATTTGGCATTTGGGAAGAGACATGGTTCTGTACTAGAAAAGGATGCCAAATGAAAAGTAGACCTGACGTAGGGAGGAAGTATCGACAGCAGTGGACAAATGCTCTACTCTAACATTACCAGCTCTTTAAAGTTCGATGTGAATGTTTAGAGAACATAGAGATTATACTAAGAAATAAATATGAAATAAATCAATGTTAAGGCAGAGATAAGTCATTTAAACTTCTTACAGGGTTTTTTTGGCTCATTTCCTATATAAAGATTTCAAAATTTCCCCACTATAATGGCATTTTCTGGAACTTTATTGTCCATTCTTCATTTCAGCTTGGATCTGGTTCATTTTTTTTTTCCTTTAGTATTCTCATTTTCCTTTGTTGCTCTCATTATTTAAATTATAGATGCTTTCCTACTGTGAGGAGCTGAGGTGCAAAGAACCTTATTAATTTGGTGGATGAAGGGGAAATCCTACCTGGACAAGCTGGCTCAGGGCATGAGGAGAAGGCAATAGATAATGTTTCTCTTCACTTTAGCAAGTTGTACTGCCCTGTCTCCCACAGCATGTTTATGGACAAGCTGAGGATGTACAGCCTAGAAAAATGAACACTCGTTGAAAACTGGATGAATTGAAAGGCTCAGAAGGAAGAGATTAGTGGAGGAAAGTCCACTGTAGTCCAGCCAACAGTAGTGAACCCCAGAGATGAATACCAGGGTCAGTACTATTTAATATTTTCATTAATGTCCTGGATTGTGGGGCAGGCTGCACCCTCAGAATGTTTGCAGATGAGTCAAAGCTGGGAGGAGAAGTTATAGACAGACAGGAGTGCCACCATTCAGAGGGATCTTGACAGGCTTGAGGAAATAGGAAAAAAATAATCTCATAAAGGCCAACAAAAGGAAATGCCAAGTCCTGCCACTGGGGAGGAATAACACTAGGCACCAGGACAGACCGGGAGTCAAGTGGCTGGAAAGCAGCTTTGAAGAATTTGACTTGGTGGTACTTACAGATACCAAGTTAAGCATAAACTAGCAATGAGCCCTTGTGGGAAAGACAGCCAAGAGCCTCCTGCACTGTACTAGAAGGAGCATTGATGGTAGGTAGAGGGATATGAACTTTCCCTTCTGCATAGCCCTAGTGAGAGACATCTGGAAGGTCGTGTCTGGATTTTTTACTATGATGGAGGTCAACCACTGCAACAGAAAGATTGTTGAAACTCTATCCTTTGAAATATCCACAAGATAACTAGACACAGCCTTGCATATCTTGCTTTATGCAACTCTCTTTAGGAGGGGGTTGGAACATGAACTTCTTTAGGTACTTTCCAACAAGTCTGTGATCCTACACTCATCTCTTTCACTGTGCTGACCTAAATTCATTTCTAAAGTAAGTTTAAATGAGTGAGAAAATTTTATCTTAACATTCAAGATGTAGACCATCAAAAGCTCCAGAAAGTGACAAATGCAATACAAGGTGAAAGGCACTCTCGAATCTAGGTTATGTAAAGATTCTTATGCTGGGATTGAAAGCACAGTAGGAAGTGTTAGTAGGTCTTTGGTTTTGAGGAGCAAATTGTGCTGACACACCCTCCCGTCTCTTTCCTAAAATCTTATTTTATCATTCAAGATCTGATGAAAGTCTGGTAGTAGTTCTCAGGAAATACCCTGTATTTTATATTTTTTGCACTAGGTCAAAAGGAGAAACAGTTTCATATATGTTCATTAACATCCTAGACACTGAATAGTACCAAATCTAGGAATAAATTATTGTTAGCAAAGTCCTTGATATATTGCTTCAGGGAATAAGAATTTATCATATCAGTCAGTCCACAGAGCATCAGCTAATATCTCAAAGGTTTCTCCATATTTATTAGGGAGGCTAAAATCACCCATAATCACAATCTTACCCGTCTCCCTTATCTGATCATATAGTAATTAATTCTTCTGCCTTTCCTGTCATGTTGGTCCCTTGCAGTGCCCTGCTATTAGGCTTTAAAACACTATCTATGAGCTCAATCCAACTGTTTCTCTGGAGTTACAGTTCTCTTATATGCCTTTTTTTAATTTGACAGATAAGGGAAAATCTTCCATTTCAGATCTTTTCTTTTAAACATTCTATAATCATGTAATCAACATTTAACCTTGAAGTAATAAAAAGAAAAAGAGAAAGAAAAAAGAGAGAAATAAAAAGTAAAAATTAAAAAGCTTTATGATACACATCTCTGATTGTAAATTGATAATAAACTCTTCACCAGATTATGTTTAAATCAGCAGTTCACTTTTACATTTGGGCATGTTTCACGTCATGCAGTTTTAGCCTGCGATTGTAATGGGATGGATGTGCTATGTGTGCTTGTCTATGTGTCTGCATGTTTACATGACTGTCAATTCATCTTTAAGTTGTTTTGAGCCATCTTTCTGATTTCAAAGCGACTTCAACAGTTATGAAGAGATCTGAAAAAATATTATTTTTCTTTAAATTTCTTGAAAACATGCAAAATGCTTTTCTAAAAATTTCATGAAACCATGAAAACCCTTTCTAATGCTTCTACTCAAAGTTGAATAAGCTTAACCTACTGAACAACAAAGTATCTACAATGGGGAGACACTAAACCTGCACTAAGGTTGTGTAAATTTTGCTGCCCATGTCTAGTACTTCTGTGTTGATTATTGTACTTTGATTTCTTTTCATTACCAGATTTTATTTTTCTTCCTTCTTCCTTTCATATACTTGCTAGAAAGATACTGAGAACCAATGTAAAGAATGCTGGAATAGAAATGTTAAATATTTTTTTTCCCCAGAACTTTTTAAGGGAAAAAAACACCACCAACAAAACATATTCTTTTTTCATTCCCACTTATTCCACCATCAGTGTTTCACAGTTTTTTCTAACAAGGACACAACAGTGCAATACATTTGCTGAGGGAGGGTATGGCAAAACGCTGCAAATCACTTTAAACTTAGATCAGTTCTTTAAATACTGACTGAAAGTAATAATCTAACCCAGAGATAATGTGTAAAATAATATCATTTTACGTTTAGCTGTACTTTGATTACAGTACTCAATCTCTTCCTAATGTATGATTTATATGGACAGAAAAGACATTATACTTTCTATGTGCTGTTTCCTGTATCCTTTTAAGAGACACCACACTTCCTACTATGCTGATATATATACCCAGCTAACACAATTGTCATGGCACACAGCTGTGGTTTCTTCCTTGAAGGTTCCTCAGTTTTCCACTGGCCCCTCAAAATTTCTCTGAAGTCCTTCAAAGATGTGTGAAATGGCAATGCTTGTATGGGGAGCTGAGTCAGGGTTAGGTGAGTCAGCTTGCTTCTAGCAGCAATCTAATAATATTCTCAAAGTGCTGCTGCCTACACTCAGATACCCTGTTCCTCTGTTACTTCACCTACTTATTGCTTTGGTGCACTGGGTGGTCTGAACATCCTGGGTCAGCTTTACATGTGTGACTTTTATCTACCAGGCATGGAACCATTCCAGGAAATTCATTCACATAGTGTGTAAACATCAGCCTAAATCAGCCTAAGGCTACTATATGGAATTTAAATCCACAGATAAACAAGATAGAGACACAGGCAGGAGAGGGTGCATACTTAGGTTGTGTGTAGATTTGTGTTATACTCCAGGTTTGGTCATAAAGCACTGCATCTCAACAATTCAGTGAAGCTTTCCCAGTGCTACAGGTCCTCTTTTCCTCTGAGCGTTAGTTTATCAAAATAACTACCTGACCAAGGCACATGACTTAATCTCTCCTGTAGCTAAGCATTTTGGCTGCTCCTCCTATTCAACATCTTCAAGAGAAACTGCTTACCTTTGCTTAAGGAAAAACAAAACCCTTCATCTCTTGAAAGGTATTAAATGTTAAATTATAAAACACCCTAGAAAACTGAGATTGCCTGTCTCCTGCAGATCCTTTTTCTACTGCTATAAGAAAACTAATCAATGAATAACTTGAACTTGATATTGTTCTGTCAGTCTTGGAAAAATCCAGAAAGCCCAGAACTACATATAAATTAACTATTAAAAGTAATACTTTATAGTGCTGTCATTATGTTTCATATTATAGAATATTTTTCAAACAAATTACATCATGAAAGGCTTTTTGAAGTTGTAATATACACCTTTAGAGATACACATAATAGAAATTGAAAAGATACAGCAGAAGTTCAAGAGATAACTAGTGAAGAAGAAATGTTTTCAGATGTGGTTGGCAAATGGATGGAAAAGCAGAGTGTGATGAAAAAACTACTTGAAAAACAGGAGCAACCAAATGTAATGACAAAATTGTAGAAAGACACCAGTGGCAGATACTGCATAAATGAAAAGGGAGGACACTGGGGACTGTGATGACAGTAAAGGGTTAGACTGATCTCTACTGGTCTTTCTCTTTCAACAGTGCTGGAAATGTGCAAATAATGTTGTTGGAAACTTAATTGCCACCTAAATGGTAAATATTTTTAATATGTCTCCACATTGTAACAGCTTTTCATAGTCTGCTTATACCAACACGTAGTTATGGAAAACATTCTTTACAAGAAAAAAAAAGACACAAATTCTGTTGAAATCCAGACTTTTGCTGAGCATTTTTCATTTACTTAATTTATAATAATACAATGGAAACTTGTTCCACAAGTTGCAAAATTTATGAAGACTGGGATAAGAGTCATCTTGCCTAATTCAGGCATTTACAGTGGAGATTTTGACATCCAAGCTACCCACACAGAGCTTCTTTTATAGTCACTGAAGAGAAATGGAAAATCTGTGGTCTTGATTCATCTCTCTCTGGACATCTAAAATAGGTCAGACAAATGGTGCCCTGCAGTGATTATTTCTCCCTGTATAGAGAGCTGAGGAGAGTTCGTTCAGACTTCAGTACCTACACTGAAAACCTCTGTAGGTATATGAGATGAAATTCCTAAGCACTTCAGGTTCCATAAACCATGGGATTGTTTGTTTCCCTCATTATAAACTGCCTGAGATAGGCAATTTTCTAGCTGGATTCTTTCATATTTGGACACATATTGGTCAGGATTCAGGTCTTAATGCACCATAGGGTCTGGCAAAGAAAAAAAATGTCTTGATGATGAGTTTTAGTGTCATGCTTTTAAAGTGATTTTCAAGGAAAATAAAGGCTTCCTTACTATCACACATATCCATGACTAACTGTCTACAGACCTGAATTTTTAATTTTGACCCAAACTGCTTTCTTATCACAATATAGTATCTGATCATTGCTGGGCTTAATTTGACATTTGTCTAACTGCTGACAGCCACAGCTCTGCAGTTAACAGCAGGGTGCACGAGAAAAGACCATTAGCAGAATCTGTAGTTATGACAGAATATTTGCAGGTGACAGACATTTTCATTTTCATCTGTGGCCCATTGCCTTTATATAGACATTCCCAGATTCAGTTGTTAATTAATAAAACAAGGGTGATTTTATTAATTTTTTGTAAGTTGTTTTCAACGGCTTAAATGACATTCATTTTCTTAGGTTTCCATGTTGACTATAAATGGAATTTTTTTTTAAGGATCTACTTTGTTATAATCGTCTTATATTCATTAAGTATGTGTGGTAAAGGAAGCACTGACATTCAGAAGCTCTGTATGAAATTACTTAATCAAACTTTAAGACAATGATTTTGGATAAAGAGATTTGTCTTGCAGGTATGGAGTGTTACATTCTCTATTTGCATAAAAACAAGTGATTTAGCATGTTACTCAAGTTACATATAAATATTCAATAACTAATGATAAAGGTAGATAATGCAGAATCCATGAATCCAAGACACCTTTTATGTCAGTTTCCACATTTTCTTATCATTACCCTGCGAAGCGTTGGAATATTAGTTACAGGAATATTTTACAGCAAAAAAATTCTATGGACATTATTAAAAATTGGATTGCACCACAATCCCTGCCCCATATAGACACCGGTACTGACTTCAATATTATGAAGATTATTTCTAGGCCATTCCTGGAGATTCTTTTTGTTTCACAAAAGAAATCTGCCTAGGATGAGGTTGACAGACACATGCTAGATTTATTAGTATGCTGTTAGAAAATGGATGAAATATACTTGGTGATAGAATGGAATAAAGTTTAAGATATACATAAAATCTGTTTTGTTTCATACATCAACATCTGATTCTGCTTCATAACAATATTGAATTTTTATTTGTGTAGGAGATCCTTAACAAAATGCAGAAATGGCCACATCATCCAAAACAATAATCCGAAACACCGCTGTGCATATTAAGAGCATTTACTGAATAGATGGACATGATGACCCAGTTAAGAGTCCTGTTCTGAAGTGTATGATGCTCTAGCCAGGAAGACTAGGGGTAATCTGTGCCTTTCTTTCAAGGTGTGGGTTTGTGTGTATTTCAGCACTCCTTTTTCCTCAAATTAACCATGCAGATGGGTGTATTCACTCAGTTAATCCCTATATTGAGCAAATATTCTTGAGGATAAAGTTATAAGCTCCCTCAAACATGTGAAGAGCACATCCTGACTGCCATCAGTAAGGACATGAGATAGAATTCACCCTGGCTCATTCTGAGTGTATTTCGCCTGTAAATTTGAGTGTATTATACCTGCAAATTCCATCACCAATGGTGAACATCAAATTTCAGGCATATAGAGAAGATTTAGCTAGAACTCTGATATTTATCAATAGTCAATTAAGTATGTACTACAGAGAATCTAATGCAAAATCAGCAGTAGACTCAGTTTGGCTTTTTACTTTTTGTGACTTAAATTTCCTTTGAATTCTTTATTACATGGTTTTAAAAACGTGCCAGATGGTAAGAAGAGCACAATAAATAATATCTGAAAAATGGAGAATGTCATGAAAGAGGCAATCTTTTGGGTTTAAAAGGAAAAAGAAAATTCTACCAGTTTTTATATAACACAGATAATAGGCATTACAATGGGGTGCATTAAATGTTACTTAAGGAGAAAATAAACAAGGTTACAAAAATGCTGTTAAGGCTGCAAAACTGAGCAACTGTGAATGATTGCCCTTAGGAACTTAATTCTATATCTCAATTCACTAAATGAGGCAGGGCCCCCCTGTGATCATGTAAAAAACATCTATGTGACAGTTATTTGATGATGGTCTTACTGCTTCTCAGAGGGAAAAATGTCAGTGGAATGCCTCATAATGAAATGTGTTAGGCAACTTAAATATACTGATTATTACCAGCTTCCCCTACAACTGATTATATTTGTGGGATTGTTAGAATATGGCTTATAATGAGGAACCTTAACAACACCAAGATGTTAGTGTCTCTTAACTTCTGAATGCTATGAATTACTATATAGAAAGATATTCAATTGTAATGCATGCAGATCAAATCCTTGCTTCTACTATTTTGTTTATTTATTCTGTTATTAGTTTGTTTCTTTTATTTTGTCAGTCATTTACAGTACATTAACTTTATACCTATCAAGGATTTTTAAACCCCTGTTAGAATAACATTGTCTCCCCTGTACATCTAGGCATGACTGAGTAACAAAAGTGTGGTTTTCTGATGTTTGCTATAAAATCCATACAATTATTTCCAAAGGTACTATGACCAATGTAGGTCTACTCAAAGAGTTTCTATCAAGCTGGGGTTTTCTTAAGCTCTTCTTATTTTCCATGGCAAAACAATGCATTTCATAATGTGTAACAATGTGTAGTTGGTATTTTAATATACAAACACAAGCTTTGCTGCAGAAATTACTTCAGTACTCAGTTTTTGAAAGGTGACTATTTTGCAGTCAGTGGTTTTGTACATTTCACAGGCTAGAAATGTAAAACTATTTCAAAACTAGATGTGTTTCCTGTGTAGATTTCTGCCTAGAGTCACTGATTTTTCACCCAACCTTTGTCATAAGGCTAAGAAAATATTTTTAAAAATATTTCTTTTTTTTTTTTAACCAAACCTATGAAGAACACTATCAATAGCAAAACTACCTTTACTTACTATGCAACATAGACCTAGGTTTAGTTCAACTTCCAGATAATACCAAAATCTGGAAGGTGCTCTTGTAATATACTGGTCTCAACACTGCAGTGCTGTGGGACGCTATCATTGCAGTCACTGGTAGACACCTCGAGAAGACAGTTGCAGTAACAAGATTTACAGTCCTTATCTAGAAATCTGCTGGTGGTGGTGTTGCATCTCTACTGAAATATTGATTTTGATCCAAATTCATTGCAACTATGCAGGAATTTTAAGGATGAGAACATTACAGTGGTTTAACTGAGAGAATATATGTCAGGCCCACCTCTTAAAAACAAGCAATGAAAAGCAAGACAAAGAATAAAATTTGAAAAGGATCTTCAAAAGTAATTTTTTTCTTAGTACCTTGATAAATTCAATATTATTTTTTTCATTGTCCTCATGACATTCACTGGAAGTTAATGTAAGTTGTAAAAAAACGAGCTGAAGTGATATTGCTGTGTTTTCCTGTGTTCTGAAAATTTTACTCATCTGGGTGGGAGTAGAAAGACAAATTAATGACGAATTGTGGTGATCTCCTTCATCCTGGAGTTACAATGATAATCAAAGAGGACATAAGCCAATAAGAAAGCATTTTCAGTACTGAATATAGCACTTCCTTGCCTTTTATTTTTTTTTACTGCTTAGGTAACTTGGTATTTTTGAACACTCATGCAAATTTATTCGATAAATAATAATCTGCCAATCTGCAAGACAATTTAAAGTATTAAAATGGTAGATTTATTGGGTCAAAAATCCTACCCCCACAAATAGCATAAAACCCACACCCAACTTTATTAAAATAAAAAGGTCCCTCTCATAGAAACTCTACTGGGTGCAATTGTAATATTAATGAGCTTTGGGAATTGATGATTTTAGAATTCCTAACCTCTCAGCTTTGATCCATTAGTGGGTATAGATTCAGTGGGAGCACAATTGGGCAAAGGCTGCCTAAGTGGAAAATTGATCCTGGTAAGTGGTATCTTACTTGCTTGACACGTTAATGTTTCCTATTTTAGTGCTTTGAACTTTTGCTCTGTAATAATATGAGTTCAAGTCCCACTTGGGATGTTGAACTTTCAGTAAAGACATAGAGTGAGCATGGGGGATCTGTCATTCCTTTACATTTTAATTAAAAGTATATGTTGAAACTAATGGAGAAAATATAATGAAATTACCATCATCATCATCTAGCTCTGCAACTGGGAAATGGACCTTTTCTGTCACTTAGTCAAGTGAATGGTTGGCTGGGGAGTTAAAGCAGGCACTGACAAGTACTGAAAGGTGCAACATGTAAAGTCTGAGCTCTTTAGTCACTGTCTTCCTTTTCACTCAGCCTGATGGAAGGGAAAAAAAAGTAAGAAAAGAATAGAAAAGATAAATCCAATGACTTTGAGCAGATTTTGCACCTTGAGCATTTATTAATCAGACATAATATAAATAAAATTAAATAAATGGCTAGTTTCAAGAGCACCTTACAGACTAATTAAATGGTTCTGTGAGAACTCTTGGGACACGGGCAATTAAGTAATTTCCCAAACAGATAATTTGGAAAAGTCAAGTAGAGCAATGAACTAGGAAAAGGCATCCAGGGAGTCAAAGTTAATGATAATGTAGAACTTCCCCACATCACATTCTGAGCTTATTTTAGTTGAATGTGACTGAACATATAGAGAAAAACTGCAGTTACCTGAGTTATTAAACAAGGTGTTTACAAGGAGGAAAATAGTATAAAATTTTACGAGATTTAGACATTCTGCCCCCCAGTCTCAAGAGAACACAAAATACTAACGAAGCTTAGCAGCCTTCCTGAGATTAGTACTGAGATTGCTGTGCAGGTACCATTTGAGGAGTCTAGCACAGGGATACAAGATACATTTGTGTCCTTGAATAAGCTTTCAAATTTGGGGTGATATAAAAATCTATGTGTATAAAAAACTTCAAATTTCAGGACAAAAAGGTACAAAGCTTCCAAATTATTTCATCAGATCAAGTCAAAATTCCAGTTTTCAGTTGCTAAGGAAAGAATCAAAAATCTCCAACCAAGAGATATCTGTTTTGTGTTGCAGACTCCCTACATCTGGATAAGCTTTCAACTTTTGGATTTTATCCCATCTGCACTTGAGGTTTAGTCATACCTCATAGATGTGATATTGCATTATTAAGTTAAAAAAAAAAGTACAAGAAGATAAATTTTTAATCTGATAGACACTTGTAGCTAGTCTTGTATTTGTAAAATGGGCAGTGTTGAATGATTGTAACTTAACTTAGCAGTCATACCGGCATTGGTCATCTTCCTGGAAAGATGACTAGGGTAAATGAATAAAAATTATGTGGTTATCCCTTGTATTTAGGCGTTAATGACACAGATACCAATATATACATCACAAGAGAAAAGTCTTCACTGCACAGCACTTGGCCTATCTGCAACTCCAAGAAAACAAATAATGCTCTCTATGGTTTGAAGGTTTATTCACATTTTTACAGTAATTTTTTTCTGCTGATACAATGTCTTTCAGCAGACAGACATAACCGTTCATGTGTTGTTCTCCTCTTAACTGCTTTAGCAGCACTTGAGTCTAAGAGCTCAGAAACAGGCTTTAATTAGATTTCTTTCATATTTTTAACCACTTTCCAGAGCTGTCTCATTTGATAATCTGTTGCCAAGCCCATAGAATTAATCTGACCTCCATTGCTCTAGAAGTTGGTGGATGTTGCAAGCAAAAATGATTAATTTAATGAATCCCATGAAAAATGTCTGGGAAAAATAATAATGGGAACAAAACCCAAAAAATAAAATGAAACAAACAAACAAACAAAACCACCAAAACGAACTGAACAAACAAACAAAACCAAAATAACCCAAAACACAAATGAGTAAAAAACAACTCCCCTTTTTTATTTTAACAATTGATCCTAGGGAAGTATGAGATCACTCATGTTACCAATAGGATGGGACGTCTGGAAGAGACATGTACTGTGGGTCTAACCTTGTCTCCTTGGTCATAGCAACCTGTATTTATTGATTTTTAGCATGTGTGAAACCCATTAAAATCAATGAGAAATGGCTCACAATTACATGGACCTCTGCCTCAACACTAAATTTGACTTCCTGACACTAGCCAAGTCCTCTTCCTAGACACTGGAATTCCTGGACATAGACTCTGGGTATAGACTGGGTTGAGAGTAGGCCTAAAGAGGACTTGGGGGTGTTGACTGATGACAAGCTCAAAATGAGCTGGCAGTGTGACCATGTAGCTGAGAAGGCCAACCGTATCCTAGGATGTATCAAGAGGAATGTGGCCAACAGATCAAGAAAGGTGATTCTCCCCCTTTGCTGTTGTGAGAGCCCCACCTTGAATACTGTGTCCGGTTCTGGTGTCCCCACTGTAAGAGGGACATAGATCTGTTGGAAAAAGTTCAGAGGAGGGCCACAAACATGGTCCAGGGGCTGGAGCACCTCTGCTACGAGTATAGGCTCTCAGCCCAGGAGATGGGATTGTTCAGCCTGAAGAAGACTCTGGGTAGAAGACTATCAAGAATTGGTGTGCAAATCAAGGTCACTGCTGTATCTTGTGTACCATGCTAGGGGTGCAGAAAGTAAAACGATGCACCTGCAGGGGGGAGAGAACAGGACAGGTGACCCCAAACTGACCAACAAGGGATTCCATCCCATCTATGTCATATTCAGCATAAAGCTGAGGGCTCATGAGAGTCAAGTTCTCTTCTTCAATGTCTGGCATCTGAGGAGGACTCCATCCATTGTGCCTTCAATCATAATCCACATGTTTCTGAATCCAGTTCCAGAACCCAGCTCCTGAATCCCATTCTCATTTGACGCTGAGTCCAGACTGGGACATCCCTCCCCAGTGCCTGCTCCACAGCACTGTGTGTGTGCATGTGTGTGTCTATGTGATATACTGGTTTTGTATGTATTTGTATATATACGATTTTACTATTATTTTTTTCATTAAAGCTGTTCTAGTTTCCTTTTCTAATCACTAAGTTTCTCTCCTGTATTCCCTTTCTTTTCGCCTTTGGGGAAGGAGAGGGGTTAACAGAGAGCATCTGTTATAGATCTAGTGGACAGCCTTGATCCTAAACCTTAACATCAGCCCACAGCATTATGAATCATGACCAAACATGTCCTTTCATTCTCCCTTTTCATCCCAGAACTCAGCACAGACCCTTGCTATTGTCTGCCTGTTTAAGTGAAACAAAAAAAAAAAAAAAAAAAAAAAAAAACTGGAGACCCTCTGACCTCCACTCCCAACC
>VWZY01010819.1:296913-307786 GCA_013399075.1 Chloroceryle aenea
AACAATCTGGAAGCCCTCTGACCTCCACTCCCAACCAATATTTGCTCACATTATCTGACAGAAAGGCCAAATACAGAGAAAATGAATTTCTGGTATCTGATAACTAGGTGGGATTTATTTACACAAAATTTGTTTAATTTTGATCTCCTGCTTGTCTGGTAGTTCATCTGCTCTATTTCACTCATTTCATGCAGCAGAGTGTTTTTCAATTATAAATCCAGGCAGCAGAGTATATTTGAGCATTCTGTCAGCTTGATTTATTTTTACACCCATAATGAATTTTAAAATCTCTCTTCAAAAGTCATCACGTAAAATTTGGAAATAGAATTTCTCTGTTTTTTGGTGGGATTACAAATAACTGGATAAATGGGAAAAGCCTGAAGATAACACCATAGGACCTGGTGATGAATCCCAATAGACTGAGAAGAATACAGAGCTCCTTCTAATGCTCTCTATTTTCCTTAGTCTCCTCCTTCTCTTTATAATTTGATCTATTTTATTTATTAATCACACTTAGATCATTATTTATATGCTACACTGAACTTGACATTTGCTTCCTGCAGCACTCCATGAAAAGATAAGCAACAATTGTCTTAAACAGTCAAAAAATCTGGGCTTGATGATTTCAGTCATTGGAAACCAGGCTACAATCTCCTTATGGCAGCAAGGCAGCAAAATTACCCATGGGGAAGAGCAGGGCAAAGTGTCTACAACTTTGAAGTGGCAAAGTGTCTCAAATAGGATGAAGTTATTCCAGTCAGAGAAGGTGATATCATGGGGGCTGAGCAGTTTCTCCTGGAGAGGATTCATATTGTTCCCCTTATCATTTTTCTCATTTTAAGTTGCAGAAGGAATGGAAGATGCATGTATACAATGGCACATGTGTGCACATATATGTTTTTTATAACATTCTCTGGATCTATAAGGATTATTCAAGATCTAGAGCTGTATTTACAACGTATTTGGAACAGCTGTCAAAGAATAGAAACAAAAATCTTTATCAAAGGAAAGTAATTAAAGCACAGTATCCACATAATGTTTATGGTGTCTCTAAAGTCTTTTAGCTTCTTGTGGAAGTCTCACTGGTATCCTACAAGATACCAGTCTCCTTAAACGGTGAAATTCCCTTAGGTATATGCAGCATTTCACTAATGAGCTTTCTACAAGGTGAAGGCTAGAGGTTTGAAATACTAGTGAATATTCAGAGCAATCTGACAATGTCCTTGTGTTCCCTGTGCTTGACAAACAAGGATGTGTTTTTTCTTGCTAGACCTGTTAAATTTATTGACAACTTTAAGCAGTAGAAAACACACTTCTATTTTGAAAGTTGGAAGGTTCCCAAGACAATCACTGGTAAGTGGCTAGAAACCTGAATGGCAGGACAAGTCTGTAAGAAATCAGAGAACATCAAACATTCAATAATTAGTCTGGGAAGTGGATAGCTGATAGATGCTTAGACAGCTGGACAGCATGTTGCCTTCCTGGGTACTGAATGTGTCTTTCTTGAAGTGAGGAGAGGCAAATTTCCAACTCACATGGCTAAGAGATTTGAGAAATCAGGTAATTAACCCAAAATTCTGTCTTGTCAATAAAAAACACCTATGATGACATGATATTTTGATACTTGCTAATGTCATACCTTCAGTGTTATATTGGGTTTGTGTAGAAAGGTTTGGGTAGCAGGAGGGGCTACAGGGCAGGAAGACAGGTATTTGGGCTTCTGTGAGAGGCTGCTGGAAGTTTCCTCCTTGTCCTCTGAAGGCTGTATTTTGCTTTCCTGAGTTGAGCCATTAGTTCAGTCTTTATTATAGAGTTCTCAACATATTTCTTACTGTAAACAAGCAAAGAGTTTGCTGGCTCTCTGACAATCCCTGAATAAGTTTTGCTCATGTTATGATCTTCTTTCCTGCCTCCCCATCACCAGCCTCTCTTGTTTTCATGCTTGCTGCTCCAGTGTAAAGCAATGGTCACAGGGAAACAATGAGGGAAAACAGTGTTCTTCCAAGTGTTGGAGGAAGTGAGGAAGGCAGGAATTTGGGACTGGAAAGCTTTGTGATGCCCAGGCTCCTCCATGAGGGGAAGGAAGGAGCTTGCCCTCTTCTCTTAGGAAAACACTGAGACTTTGGTTATTACGGTTCTGAGAGTCTGCAGCAGAGTGAGTTAACATTTTCTGATTACTGTATCACTGCTGTCCTCCAGCTAAACCAGGAAAGAAAATATTGGAAAGACATGTACACCTTGGGTATGTGCCCCTTTTCATGAAGAAGAAAGGAAGACACCTTTCACAGTTTGAAAATCCCTGGATTGCTAAAAGAGCATAGGTGGCTTAACTGATAGCATTAGATGATTAATTTTTAGGCACAATTACATGACTGGAATCTCACTGTGACTGAATGAGCAAACTCAGGTCAGGAGAGCATGGCGTGAGTGAAGGCCTGTTTCAACAGACCCATGTTCGCGTATAGGACATTCATTTACCTTGAGAACAGATGAAAGGAGTAAGTTTTAAGCCTACTAGATCAAGAAAGAGCCTGTCATCAAATGAGCAAATAAAAGCATAGATGCATCCTGACAGCAAGAGATAAGTGACCTTGTCACTGTGATTTTTTCACTAACAAAAATACTTTTCAAATTCAGAATAGAAGCACTTGTTCTGTATGCCAAGATAGCACTCTATCTGCAAAACCAAATTTAGGACATGTATGATCCTACTGAAGTATCCACTGTAGATGTGCTAACACATGGATGAAAGGAGGTGAACTGAACACACTGCTCCCCCCCGCCCCCCACCATGAACTGTCACACTGTAATTGGGAGACTCACAGAATAAAATACAACTGAACCAATGCAACATGTGTCAAGGTGTTTGGATGAGAAAAGAGACACAGATCAGGACAGGAACATGTTTTGCAAAACACCCAAGGAGGCAATAAGAAGCAGAAAATTCTATTTATATGGCAGAAGAAGCCTTTCCCTCCCATTTGTCAAGGTTTTGGACTCCAAGTTGAATCCCAAAATTTTGCTCTCAGTGAGTACTGCTCAAATGAGAAATTCCTTCATTTGGACTTCCTACATATTTCTTCATTTGTATGTGCTCTTTGGCAGGTGCTCTAGCTCTGCTCTCAATATGTGCCAAAGTGCTAATAAAATTTTCTCTGGATGATTTGCAGGAATAAGGGTCAATGAACCATCTGATAAAACCTGGCATGTAGTACACATTTAATATATTTAGCACCTGATTTTACTGAGGAACTACTTCTGAATCATTTAGGCACCTGCCTGTACTTTAAGATTCCAATTTTAATATTCATACATTAAGATGGAAATAACATTTGTATTAACATGCTAGTTATTTTGATGACAAAATCTTACCTAAGTGGTGAATACAGCTACTGCTTCATCATTTCATGTCATTATTTTTTCCCAAAAACTTTTATAATTTTATACACCTCTATTAAAATATATGAACTCCTGTCACTCATGTCATGTTGCTCAGGTCTGAGGTGGGATTTGCTGTTTCTTATTAGATTTGTCTTCTATTTGTCTATTTAACTGAACTTTTGCTATGATGTTGAGCTGTAGTTAATGCCAAAATTCACTTGGAAAACAGGACAAGTCTCTATAGATGTCTGCACCAGAAATAATCATGCTCAACAGCTTGAAGAAGCAGACACTTGAAGGGCATGACTCATCACATCCAGACAGGTGAACTGACCTGAACTTATGGCTATTTCTCTTCATGACCCTAAGGAGAGCCCAGTTCAGCTGCAGACATCCTCACTGTTGATGTCTGTGAGTATCTGAGTAATCCCACAGTTGCCCTTCAGCAGCCACATTGTGGCCTACAGAAATTACTTCAAAATATTTTCTGATTTTCCCCCAAAATGAAATTAAGACCTGATTTATGTGGTCAAATTAAAGGTCCAGTTGGCTCCATATTCTTTTTTTTTTTTTTTTTTTTGGACCAGAATACTTTTACTGCTTCCTATACATATTCATTAGTTTTGAAATGGAAGAATTCCTGAAAGTATAAAGCTGTTGGAACTTACACAGCTGAAATGTCTTCAATGATCATAGTTAAGAAGATAGATGTTTTAGTCTTAAATGGAGAATATGGATTCGTTTTTCTTATCTCTGTTACTGAAAGTGCTATGAGTGGATTTTCCAGAATAGTGCTATAAAAAACCAAAATTTGATTGATTAATTCAAAACCTACACCTAGGAAATGTTTTCCAGGAATACTTGAAAGAAATGCACAATGGTCTATGAATAAAACCAATTTAAAGTTTTCACGTTGATGGCCATATTTACAGGGATCTGATATATCTGGCTATGGCGGTGACAGATACTATAAAATGGTGACAGTTTTCTCTACTTATTCCTTCCTGTTATGCTGAATCAGAAGGTATCAGAACTGCAGACTGTCTTAGTGATATTTCTTAATTATACCTCATAAATGTTTAAGTCTATAGGAAATGTGTGAGTGTACATATAAAAATACATACAAAGGTGGACTTCAGATTGCATCAAGCTCACTGAAAACTAGACTGATGAAAATGAAAATATCTATCGGTCCCCTATTTATTTTATGATGTAAGAACAGTAATCACAGGGCTTTTTTTTTCCATAGCTTAATGAAAGCAATGAATGTTTGCCCTTGATTTCATGTCTTTGAATCAGGCTATACCTGAGATATATATGGAAAAAAAAATTATAAAGGTGAATAAAAGACCTTCCTGAATTGTTCTTTTCCTGGTGTGATGATGCTACTCAGGATATTGTTCCAGCATCTGCATTTTTTTACTTCAGTTGGCAAATTTAGATGTGCCCACTATATGTCTCATGAACCATTTTTGCTAATTCTTTTTGTAATCAG
Organism: Chloroceryle aenea; assembly: GCA_013399075.1. Taxonomy (NCBI): domain Eukaryota; kingdom Metazoa; phylum Chordata; class Aves; order Coraciiformes; family Cerylidae; genus Chloroceryle; species Chloroceryle aenea. The sequence continues at coordinate 301,790 of VWZY01010819.1, forward strand.
AGTTACACTATTAGTTATTTTCCTGAATCATAACAACTTGCTTCTAATGCAAAAATGTTGTCCATTTTGACCTTGTTAAGATGCAGAAGAGGACAACTCCATGCTCACTGACTTCAGCCTTCCACTACCAAAAGCACAAGTTATTTTTGATGTATTTTAGAAATATATTGAACATGATTTAATTTCACCCAGTGATATATCCTCCATCAGTGATACACCTCCAGAACTTCACCCTTCTAAAGGGTAGATATGATCTTTTAATTACCAGCTTAAATTTATTAATGATCTATTTATACCAAGATATTTTTGTCAGTGAAACAGCCCTCTTCCTTCCTAACATAAATACAGTTTTGAAGTATTTTAAAGGCTATACTGACAGTTTAGTTATCAGAATTCAAACTTATGTGTGTACTGTTATCAATATAATTATTCCAAATATTTGTAATGCATGAGGGATTACTCATCGGCATTTCCAGTGAACAGAGAAATAAAAATATTTTCGGTTAGATTCCATGTGCTTACCACAGAAGAAAAAGAGATATCTACTCTATCAAAACTCCAGAAGAAAGAAAAAAAAAAAAAAAAAACAAACATATGCAGCTATTTCTTCTTTAGTGTACTTCTCTCCACAGGAAAATTTTATTTAATAAACTAGAGTTTTATTGCTGTAGGTGAAGAAAATTTTAAGAACAAACATTCATTTCTGGTATGGCATTATTTTATGAATTAACAACATGATGGGCATTAAGAAGTAGGTAACATATACAGCTGTCTAAAAAAATGTAAGTAATCTGCTCTCTAATAGAAATAAATAATAGCATTCTCCTCCCCATCTTCATAAAATTATTGTTTTCTTGTTTGTTCCATAGTTTCTTTGTTTGCTTTTGGTAGCACTGTACATATATAGCTGTGAAGCACACATATCAGGATTCTTCCATTTCCATTTTTATTATAAAATGTGCTAAATTTAAATTGAAGTTTGTCATAATGAGGAGTAGGAAACCACCATTACCTGTTTCTAGTATTACTGTGTCTGTAATTCTTTGAATTACTATCCCTTCCTGAGGCAAAAAGTCTTAATCTGATTCTTTAAATTAAGTCATTGATTAGGTTTCAATGAAGAAGCTCATGAAATGAAAGGATGTACAATATGTTATGATTAGACTTTCAAATGTTCCTGACAACATGCAGGCTTAAAACCTCTTGAATCATCGTTTCCTCCCCCTTTTATAGATATAGTGTAGTTCTACAGCCATCTAATATAACAGATGCTTAACAAAGATGTCTTACGCTACTTTTTTTGAGAAGAAAATGCATGACAAAAAAGCACAAATCAGTACTTTAAAATAGCTACTGATAGCCTCATTTTGATAATAATAAAGAAAACAGGTGAGGCTCATCCTGAAAATACTGCTTAACATCAAGATCACTTCTGCCTACTCCTCTCCTATGCACGTGTTTCATTTGATGCACCTATAATCTCTGGTTAACATATAAACACTCTCTAGACAAGCCTTGTGGTTTGTTTTATGTACAGCACTTTGCACTTTTGAGGAATACTGACACTAAGTATAAGAAGGAAACTTTCTGAAAATAGGACAGAGGACTTCACTTTTCTTTTTGCCTTTAGATATGAAAAAAAAAAAAGGTATGCCTCAGAACAAGTTTAAATATGTAAACATCTTTTGAATAAAGAGTAGTGTTTTATAGAATTAGTAAAGTAGTGAATATTCAAATTCTGTTATTATTTCTTCAGTATAAAATCCTAAAATATAGACAGTATGCACTGAGAATACAAAACGTCTGTGCTGTTTCACAACCCTTATACACATTTATTTCTTATGCAGGCATGTTATCCTGGGTCAGGAGACAATGGCTATGAGAAAGAAGAGCACGGAGGCTGATGTAGAGGGAAAAACTGGCTTTTGGCATCCACCAGCTTTGGAAATCAACAGGCACTGGGAAAACCACTCCTGCAAGGTACTAGTTAGTTTAAGCTAGTCCAATTGTTCTCTCTACAGAAAATGAAGAAAGAAAATGCTATTCATCCCAACTTATGTATCTAAAGTCAGAAAAGATGAAAACAAACCTTAGTTTTTACATCATAAAGGAGATAAAGTCTGGAATACTGCACCAGAAAGCTTCTTAACTCCAGATCTAACTGACATCTTACTATTTTATGAACAAGATTTAATCATAGAAATAAATATATGATGTTATACATCTAATTGTGTCCAATTAAGCATTATATATTAGCATATTATTTTAAAAAATCTATTATTTTCAAGAAACTCTCAATTTAGATTTCCCAGTGAAATGAGTTTTTATCAGTATTTTATGTAAGATTTTTACATGGAGTAAATGTAAGAACAGAAAAAATGCACTGAACTAAGTCATGTGTTTTATTTTTATGCAAGGTAAAACTTAGAAGCTGCAAGGTTAATTATTATAATTTGGAAAAAGACGGTATAAGTAAAATGCAGATGCTGTAGTATCTATGTAATTAACTTGTAATTGCAGCATAATTGCACAGTGGTATTGCTTTGCAGTAGATTGCTAAAGTGGATTTATACTGTTACTTATGAATGGGTTAATTTTATAAATTTTGACATAATATTATATTTACTTTTTTGGTAAAAAGTTCCTTTAAATTATCAAATAAAAAGTGTATATTTTTTGCAATTTTCTCCTCAGAAGAACATTTAACTATATTTGCATGTTATCTGTAGACAGCATGCAAAAGTTAAACATGAATCGTAAAAGGTTTTACTTTATACATTATGCATTATTTGTCATAACACAGAGGTCATAAAAAAAACATGTAACCTGGGCTGATAAAGCTGTAAGCAAAAGAAGGAAGACTGAAATCTTCAGGTAAAAATATTCTAATGAAATGTAATTAAATACACAAAAGTTATAATAATTGAGTTCTTTTAGAGAAATAGTGGAAGTGACACTATCATCCACTGTTTCACATGTTCTGATATCCAGTTACGTAGAATAGCAGACAGCTGCATCAGTAGGCATAAGTATCTTGTATTGCAGAGGAAACAAACTCTTCTATACAGTTTTTATTGATAGGTGTAATAGTCGTTTCAGGGAAAGGGAAAGTAGAGAAGAACTCTTTGGAGCATGCTATCCCTTGAGCAAATAACAAAACCCACAAGGTGGATTCAGAATCTTGGTAAAATATTGGAGCAGCTTAGGAAAAGTTTTACTGTCAGTTCATATTTTATTCATGCAACTATTTGTTCATTCAGTGTTTTGGGCTTCATATTATTTTCACTTCCATGGAGCAATAAAGCTGTTTCTGATCATAGCAAGGAAGTCTTTTGCCATGGCTGTGTCAACTCCTAAAATTGAGCTCCATCCAAAATAGCTGACAAAACAATTTTCCAAGGTGTTCAGAAGACAACAGTGTTGTGCCTTTAACTTTGGGGCATGAGCTAATTAGAAAAATTGTACACAGACACCTAAGGACATGTGCTGGTTAACCCCAGACGTCTCTAGTATGTGTCAATGCAAGTGACAGTAAGTGGCTGTAAGTNAGTGAATAGTTCAATCAGGTGTAGGAAATTCACACATCAAATAATGTAACATCTCAACAACTTTCTTTACTAGAAAATCAGAAAAAAAATTCCTCTCAAATTAAGCACCAGCTTACTGAAATGGATTCAATTAGATGCATAAATCATTTACACTGGCATTTAATAGAAGCTCAGTTTTTCAAATTGTGGGATTTTTGCTTGGACACTAAGTGCATCTGCTACTGCAATGAGAATCTGGTGAGTGCCAATGAACAGCACAACAGGCACCAGTGCACAGGGGAATGATATTGTTTGAGCCAGAAGCTTTGGCAACATATTGACATTATGAGTTTTTAACAGTAGTACTAAAAAAAAAAAAAAAGAATTAAAGAGAAAAAAAAGTGAGGAAGAAATTTCAGTGGAGATTTTAAGGCATTTTAATTATTTTACCCAGGTTTCCTATCTAAAATTNCCAGTTACGTAGAATAGCAGACAGCTGCATCAGTAGGCATAAGTATCTTGTATTGCAGAGGAAACAAACTCTTCTATACAGTTTTTACTGATAGGTGTAATAGTCGTTTCAGGGAAAGGGAAAGTAGAGAAGAACTCTTTGGAGCATGCTATCCCTTGAGCAAATAACAAAACCCACAAGGTGGATTCAGAATCTTGGTAAAATATTGGAGCAGCTTAGGAAAAGTTTTACTGTCAGTTCATATTTTATTCATGCAACTATTTGTTCATTCAGTGTTTTGGGCTTCATATTATTTTCACTTCCATGGAGCAATAAAGCTGTTTCTGATCATAGCAAGGAAGTCTTTTGCCATGGCTGTGTCAACTCCTAAAATTGAGCTCCATCCTAAATAGCTGACAAAACAATTTTCCAAGGTGTTCAGAAGACAACAGTGTTGTGCCTTTAACTTGGGGGCATGAGCTAATTAGAAAAATTGTACACAGACACCTAAGGACATGTGCTGGTTAACCCCAGACGTCTCTAGTATGTGTCAATGCAGCAACAAATAAGCATTAGGACCAGGACCACTGACAACCTGAAGTACCCAGCACTATTCTCTGGGAGAAGCTAAGCAGCAGGAAAAAACCTGCTGCATTGCTGTTAAGCCTAGTTAGCCTCTTGCATCTGAACTGCATGCTGGGAATCATCATAGCTGTGACAATTTCTCAACACTGCCTGAAAGTTTTTGACAGAGTGTTATTTGGACAGTCCAAACACAATCAGGGTGTCCTAATCCTTCCCTAGTAAACATTGCTATGATACTGTACTATACTTATAATATATAAAATATATTATAATACAGTGTATATGCACCATAAATATTGGGTTATTTTTAATATAAAAAATATAATGTTCTGGGTCACAAAAAGTTTAAGTGTGATGTGTAATCTTAGTTAACTATAATTGAGGAAACAATTCTTTAACACTTTCTTTGATAGAAACTGAAGATGTNGAAAAAAAAGTGAGGAAGAAATTTCAGTGGAGATTTTAAGGCATTTTAATTATTTTACCCAGGTTTCCTATCTAAAATTTTCACAAAAATTCAGTGCAAACCCCACATTATTTTAAATGTTTGAGCCCTCTTTTAGCTGTCTTGAAGATACCTTGCTTTGGTGTAAACAAGGCTGAAACAGTCCATCTGTTAGAGTGAAGTTTTGCCATCACGTAAGTATTTTAAAGAATAAAGAAAGCTGAAAATCAGAAACTCATGAAGAAGCTGCTCTTTGAAGAAAAGAAAAAGCAGATGGATAAGAAATTATTGCTAAACTACATTTACAAACTGCACTGTAACTCATGGCTCTCTCTAACTGCAGTCATCACCTTCTCCTGTCACATCACACAGATGTAAGAAAATATAAAGGCCTTAGAAACCTGTTTTTCTATCAGGTAGTATTAGCATTAGCCACTTTTAAGCATTTTCTATTTCACAGCAGAAGATTCAGTACATTCTTAGAACTTCTTACCAAAATTTAAATTATATCAAATAGGGCTTCATTTGCCAAGATGTAACAATATCTGTTAAATATCTGTTAGACTAGTATGCTGCTGGAATTCAGAAGCAAGAACTGATACTATTTTCCTCACAGTTCAGTAATGTTCTAATAGTTAGACATGCACTTATCCTGGTTAACTCTATCATGGCAATAATTTACCAACCACACCACGAAAATACCAACACTTACTGGCAACCATGCAATGAAACCACATAATGAAAAAAGAACAAAGTCTTTTCTCGAAAATAAGATGTGTAAACACTAGAAAAAGCTGATTTTGCATTCTAATCTCAGGTACTGACACAGAATACCTAATTTTGTGAATTTTACAGACTTCAGGAAGTATAAAATTGGCAAAAAAGCTGTTATCTTTACCTCACTTTTTTGTTTGGTTGGTTTTGGTTGGTTGGTTGGCTTGGTTTTGGTTTAGTTTGTATTTTAGTTGTGGGTTTTATTTGTTTGTTTG
>VWZY01010819.1:315669-386686 GCA_013399075.1 Chloroceryle aenea
GAGTGGCTTCAACTTACAGGGACAATATACGTCACTAAAGTTTTGTGTGTTGTTCTTCACACTTAGAGGGGCAAGCTTGCATGTTGACTTTGCCTTGGATAGGAAGGTGATGAAGGTAAAAAAGATGAACCAGAAGAGAAAATATGTCCATAAAAATAGTTTTATTTTAAAGAAAAAATTCAGATCTTTTCTTTTTATTGCTTTTTATAATTTGTGCATATATCTGATCAATATTTTACTTATTTCAAGTTTTTATGTGAGTTCTTTGGATTTACACTACCTATATGAACATAAATATGTTAAGTAGTTACATCTCCCTCAAATTAGTAGTCTGGAGATCAGATTTGGCTGAGTAGATGCAAAAAAAGGAGAAACCCTGCTAGAGTAGATGCCAAGATAGTACCAATACACAATACATACCAATACATCCCCATATAAACCCTCTTTCCTGAGGGCATTTGACCTCAATTTTTTCCTACTAGCATTTACATGGTTACTGACTTTTATTCTTTTACTCATTACCTGAAAAAATGCAATGCAACATTTAGGAAAATGTGTAAGGAAGAAAATAATCTCAATAAAATGTATTATTTATCTTGCCCTAACACAAATCCTAGACAAGAACAAGGATATGAACACACACTTAGGAATGTAATAGAGCTATAATGATTTAATGAGTTACAGCTTATCAGCTGAGTTGCTATGAATTACTGTTTGCATGATTTTCAGCTCTCCTCGCCTTGCAGGTTAATGTAAAGCCTTAAATGTAGGAGAAGATGTTTAGACTACAATAGCTTGACTTTGTATTCAGTATGGTTTCATGTGAACATACTGGCAGTTATGGGGGCTTAGCTAAGAGAAAGGTGTATCTTGCTAAGCCAACACAACTTCAGTCTGTATCTAAAGCAAACTTTTTTTAATTGTGGATTTCTGTGAAACTACTCGAGCTTTTACTAATGTTATTGAAAGAATTGTGGGAAAATGATTTATGAAATCTAGGGGGTCTTCCTTCTTCAATTTCTAAATTACATTTTATTTCTCTCTAATTTCTGATAAACTGATAGTGTTTTTCTCTTTTCACTTGCTCTTAAAAGCAAGTTATCTTGTTGCAAGTCATCTTAGTTGCTTCTAACACTGCAAAGTCTACATGGCTATGCACCAGATTAATGTTAATTATAAAAAGTTCTGGAGTCTGAAAGTAACTAAATGGTCACTTGCATTTGGGGGAGAATGCTGTTCTTTAACTCAGAAAAACAAACAAACAAACAAATTCTGGTTTTTGTTAAAAGATTAACAATAAAATGAGAAAAAAATATATCAGAGCAGTTCTGAAAAAAAACTGAAAAACTTAGTAATTTTGAAAACTACTAGATTCACTTCTTGTTTTATCTGCAAATGTAGAGTCCTCCCTGGAAGACAAGATAGACTTTCCAAGGTTTTGAATTCATTCAGTATATGAAAAGGCAAATGAAGAATTAATTATATATCTATAAGAACAAGAATGCCAGAACAATGTTATCTTTACCAGGAAAATATGTACATGTGATGCTGAATTTAAATACCCAGAAAAGTGATCAACACCTATATGCTGCCTCTCATTCTAGCCTCCTTGCTGCTTCTGCATTTCAGAATCACAGAATCATCAAGGTTACAAATGACCTAATCAAGTCCAATTAAATATTATCAGGAACACTAAACCATATACTGAAGTGCCACATCTAGGTATTTTTTACACACCTCCACAGATGGTGATTCCACCACTTCCCTGGTCAGCCTGTTCCAATGACTAACCACTCTCTCAATAAAAAAATTTATCCTAATATCCAATCTAAACCTCCCCTGGTGCAACTTAAGCCCATTTGCTCTTGTCCTATCTATCACTAGTCACCTGAGAGAAGAGACCATCTTCCACCTCACTACATCATTTCAGGCAGTTGTAGAGTGATAAGGTCTCCTTTCAGCCTCCTCTTCTCCAGACTAAACAATCCCAGGTCCCTCAGGCACTCCTTATAAGACATTTTTACCAGCTTTGTTGCCCTTTTCTGAACTCGCTTCAACACCTGGATGTTATTTATACTGTGGCACCCAGACCGTCCAGACGCCTCTGCAGAGCCTTCCTACTCTCAAGCAGATCAACATTCCTCCCACCCAATTTGGTATTGTCTGCAAACTTGCTGAGGGTGCATTAGATCCCTTAGTCCAGATCATCAATAAAGGTATTAAACAAGACTGGCCCCAAAACTGAGAGTATCCCTTTCATTTGGTGAGACTTCCTGTCATGTGGTGAGGAGTAATTACCAGACAAATCATGGTGATACTGGTCTAAGCAAACTGGACTTTAGTCACTCCTCTCCTTTACCCCAGGTAAACATCTTGTAGGATATAAAGAAGTGACTTTGCTGACATGTCTTTAATTTCCTTTTTACAACAGAAGAATATATGAATTTCTCTACCTTACACTGAGTTTTACAAATCATAAATCATAGGGTGCTCACTTAACACAGACTGTAGTACCTATCCAATCTCATGAGCCCTGTGACATACACTTCTGAGAAAACAAAAGGAAAAAAAAATGTGTCATGCTTTATGCTGTATGCACGAAGTTTTCATCTGCTGGTCCTTTGCTATGACTCCCAGATCACATATTTTCAACACAGTTAAATCCTGTTATGAATTTCCAAACCAGCTGTGTCTGTCCTGACAATTTTTGGTGTAAAACAGAAGCTCCAGCACTGCACAGCAGACAGGGAATGTCTGCCACAGGTTGTTGACTATGGCTGCTCGCCATGGTTTATCATCTGGCTGATAAACCTTCCTGACTATATGACTTAACATGTCAATAGAGGGAAAATCCTCTCATCAGCTGCCCCATGGTACAGTACATCATCATGGATCAATGTTCCAAAATCTTTATCTAACAAAAAACATTGACAAGTTGCTTTGATACTACAGGGCAAATTACTTCAAAAAGTATTTCAAGTTCTTTTCTCATAAGACTCAGCTATGTAGGAAAATTCACCCAATTATCTATGGGAGAAGTCTGGAAGACATTCAGTATGCCATTTTTTTCACCGTGATACTGGATAAACAGCAAACACCAGCCCGAGGCAACAGCAGTGCTTGTAAGAAGTGTATTTTCCCAATCTGCTTTCCAAGTTGTATTTTTTTCTAGTTCTCTTTGGAAAGTTGAATGGATCTTGCATCTCTAGGGAGCAGCTTTCTCTTGTGAAGCCGTATGTTGAAGACAGAGCCCATCTATTTTTCTGTTATGTCTGCTGTAATGTTTTCAGATTGATAGACTATAAAGTAAAATCAATGTGGACCACTCTAGAACATCCAGCATGATTTTCCCATAATTCAGATTTTAAAAGATCATAACTTGCTATTTGACTGTTGTGTTGAGTAAAGTCATCTGTTTACTAAATTTTCTTTTGTGATTTTTTTTTTTTCATGGTCAGTTCAACATTTGCTATTGCATTGTGGTTTACCACTACATTATACTCTTGCTGCTCCAGTTTAGTTGCAATCATTAGTTGATAAACTCCATTACAGATGCCTTTATAAGCATCTCCATGGTGAGGCTGAAAATCTAGGTCAATTTTTTCACTGAAAAGTGAATCAAATTTCTTTCTGATGGTATTGGAAAGCATGATAGGGAAAAACTCTACTGTATATTCTGGTAAACTTTGATAGACTCCTAAACCTTGATCAGCATTACTAACAACTAGCATGAAATGACACACTTCTGTCTGCAGCAGCTACTAATAAATGCTCATCCAGCTAATGCTTTGTTACAGGTTGGAGCTTCTCATCTCTAGGAACCACATGACACTCGTTTACTTCCATATACTTGCAAATTGTCTCATCTCTATGACAGTGTCATTATGTATGAATGTGAGACAGAATTAGCCCCATAAGTCTCATGGGGGAATGACATAAGTAAATGAATATCACTGAAAACATGGATTAAACCAAAAAGTGTTAAAAATCCCTTGCTTCCTGTGCAGTTTCAGCAACTTCCCTCTTTTATGCTCTTAGTCTGAATATCTTTACAAAAATAACATTCCTGTGAGGCCAGTGTTTCTGGACATGAAATCACTATCTAGCATTCATACTGCTTTATGGAGGGAAGCAAAATAGGTTTTGGATTTCACTAATTCCACTTTTAAGACTAGTCCTTGGTCAAGTGGTGCAAGACGGGACTGTTCTGCCTTACATTTGCAAAATTTTAATCCTCAGTCAGTCCCATAGGAATAAAGAGATGCATATGAAATATTTGCTCTTACTCAAAATGAAGAAAGATTGCACAGTCAGAATTACTGATACATCTGATGCTCCCTAGCTTTTAGGATAATCTTTGGGTCAAGTAGGATGATTTTCTTCTATTTCTGCCCTCACTGAAGGTGCCATGTTAGGCAAGGAGCACATCACTGTACCCCTGCTGCTTCTTTCATAGATTGTGTTTTAGGCAAACTTTTGAATATCCTTTGTGACATTCTTTGAGGTCTTCTGATAAAAGGTGCTAAAATAAGCACTATGTATTATTCATATATTAATTCACTCTGGCATATTGGTTTCAGGAAACCTCATTTAAGTGCACTGGGAAATCAACATCAAAGAAATGCAGAGCTGCACACAGTAAATACTCTCAGCAGTGGAGTAAGCCAGTCTTGACACAGCTCTGAAAAGAAAATAAAAACTGAGCATAGAAACTCTGTGACCAGAGAAAGAAACCCCCAAAAAAGGCCCTATAATAACTTTCCTGCTGCTTTTGGGTCAGTCTTGTACAGCTTAGTAGCAAATTAGACCCTGTTACAGAAGCCCAAAATCTTTATAGAGATAATTTAACCAATAAAGTGATAGTACTGGACAAAACATTAAGGGATTAAAAGTCTGAGTTCCTTGGCTTTCAGTCTGAATTTTTAGGTGGAACTACATCTTAGAGAGTTTTGAGATGCTGTTGTTCTCTTTTAGTCTTCAAAATATCTTGAGTTGGCCATGCAAAAAATGACTGCTCCAAAGACCTACATCACATTGGATTGAGGAACAAATTACCAGTGCAAGAATGTTTTAAAAACTCTTATTCATTCACCAGAGCTTTCCCTTTGGAGCCTTCATTTAAACATTTTAAAACCATATTTTTATATACATATGTGTATGGTGAAATATTTTGGTTTTTTTCCTCATTTCTGTTCAGCATTTTGAAAGACTGTTTCCACATATGCATATAAAAATCAACTCAGAACTCTGTGGGTATAAGTAGAATTTCACCAAGCAGAACGAAGATGTTCCCCTAAAAACTTGAAATCATAATTTCTTATAATGAGCCTCAAACTCAGTTCTGTAAACAAAGGCAGTATATGTGCACTGAGGGAATACAATTCATAGTAATTTTGTCAGCAAAATTTTTACAGTAAAGGCCTAAGCAACACTTCATCTACCTGTCACTTGTCTTGAAAGGGCAGATTACTTTTTCCTCAATCTTGGCACATCCAATTAAGGTAGACTTACAAGCCAGGCAGGTGTAAAGTGCAAGCCAGCACTTGTTCACATTAGCAATTATCAATGGAAAAAATACATAAGTGCTGAGGCTTGGCACAACAGTTACCCTGGCAACCGTTAGCACTCAGAGCCTCAGCAAAGACTAACATGACAGTTTGACATCTTTTGCCATAAAAAAGATGATGGCATCCTCTCTTTCTCTCTTTGTTTTTTCCCTTCTCCTCTTCTTGTGCTGTTTTTCCAAAGATCTTGGCGGTGACCCTGCCTTGTTTAACTCTAGACACTCAGCTACCAGTGTGTAGGGCACCCAACCAAGCCCTCCTGTTTTGCATTTTCTGTGGGAACCAAGTGTGTTTACTGTTTACCTGTCCAAGCCTGCAGATTAGGAAAGAAGGGTAGAGAAGCTTCATTAAGTGCTATTGACCCAAGATAACCAGAGAACTGCTGGCCAAGATAAATTTACATAATGTTACCCTTTTTTTATGCTGATATTCTGGAATATCCAGTAAAGCAAAACATTCATCTGCCTGAAGATACTGGTCCTTCTCACTTATGCATGGACCTTCACAAACAGTTCTTTCTTTATTCACTAACTTCCCAAAAAGGAAGAGAAGGGAGATTATGTGTATTTTGTGTATAAGGGAAAAGAACCCTATCCTCTGTTCTACCAAGTAATTCAATCTAAGCAAGCTCTGCAGAAAGTGTAACTTAGAACATACCCAATTGCCCAGTCCTTGAGGACAGATGAGCTTGAATAACTCTCAATATCATTTTGCATTATGTCTTGTTCTGTGAGATGCTTGTGAACCAAATTGTTTGATTTTATTGACTCAGCTGCAAATAATGTTATTTCTATTTGGCATTTTTATGTCAAATAAAGAGCAATATTCCTACATCTAAATTTTCTTATCTAGTGATTATTCCATTGAGTTGACTTTCCCTTTGCTGCTACTTGGGAGCGCTTTCTTTTTGTTACTTTTAAGAACCCTTTTCTAGGCAGTCTTTTGACATCCATTGTTTTATTTCAGTCTTACTTTGTCTTTAATTTTGTTCACATCTTTCAGTTTTAAAAAATTAAATTAAAATCCTGAAGTTCTAGATCTCACCTAATGTTATTTTCAATGCCTTATGTTCTTTCTTCTTTTTCCCTTCATGAATATCATTCCTGTCCTTCAGCTCATCATGTTCTCACTCACTGCCATCTCCAAATGGAGAGGAGTGGAAGGAACAAAAATCTGAGTATAGAAGAAAATGTTTCTTGCTGAAATTGGGCTGATAGTCTGATCCTTATTCTTAAATTCTAAACGAACTGAACACATACTCTGAAAGATATGCAGAAAATTAAACATCACCCAGTGTTTACAAGACAACTCTGCATTTGCTTATTATTGCATATGCTGCACACTTCGACCTCACAGATTTCAAAAGAGTAGGTTTGGACTGTGGAATAACATTGACCTGAAAATGCAAGATGTGGAGCCAAATCTCAGTGCCTACATTTCTGTGATCTGTTCCCATGGGCAAACAGAATGCATGGTGTAACTTTAATTCTGTCAGCAGGATGAAGGCATAATAAGTAAAAGTAATAAACATTTTACAACATTAAACAATCTTTCACAGCTAGTCAATCTGACAATTTTGACCAGCATTAAATTTACTGGAATGTTTCTAATCATGAACAAGAAACAAAATCACACTTCCTCTGATGCAGTTGCATTGATTAGAAGGCTGAACCAATAAACATTATTACTACTTTCAGATTCTGGAACTAAAAGAAACTTATTCCTTTCCCTGCTATTTTGTGGACTGCATTGCAATCTCTTCCACAACAATGTAATTTAATTTAAAAATCATGATGTTATAAGTATTTGAGAAGCAGTTACAACCACTCTGTCAGAGAAAGGTCATGTTAACATAAATATTGAAAAGAATGATAATTAGGCAAGAAAAACAGCAAAACACATTAAAGAGAAATGAGGCAATTTTTAAATGTTAACATCTCAATTCAGAAATGTTTACTTTACACTTAATGGTTCTACTTTCAATGAGCATTCCAATAAAAAAAAATACCGAGCAAAATTATGGAAGAGAATTACAACCAAAAATGACATTGTGTACATTTTACCATGTTAAGAGAAAATGAATTGACTGAACCTTGTTAAACATAACAGAATTCTAATAGTCCAAGCATAGTTTACTGCAGAACTAAACTACTCTCTTAAGAGGAAAGTACTTAATCTTTTGATGACAGTTCATAATACAAAATTCTGAGCATTTAAAATAGTTGCAAAATATTTAATTATTTCTATGAATTATTCAACCCATATCAAGTTGGATAAAGGTAAGAATTTCACAGCAATGTTAGCAATTTCATAGCCTGAAACACATTGTGGCTGCTTCTCATAATATTTTTTTCCACATAATCCAGTCTTGGTACCAAGATACACACCCTCAGTGACACTTCTTAAACTCCCAAACAGGCTAAGCTTTTCCTTGTTTCAGCATGACTTCCAAATGACAGTATATGCTTTTCAAATTTAATTTTGAGGGATGGTTTTATCTTAATTAAAGATATTGCAAGAAACCTTAAAACTTTTAGCAAAAGATCCCAGGTTTTATATAAACTCAGATGATTTTTGTATTTTTTCCTTTTATTCTCACAGCTGTTACTATTTGAATATGTTCATTTTAAAAGACACTTTAGGGCAAAAAGCTAAAATTCCATTCCAGGAAAATATGAATCATTTTCCAGTTAGGATTGTAATCTATTTAGGCACCACAATGAGATTTAGATTGTCATGACAATGCAGCAGTAGCATGATATAGTCCCAGAAACAAGATCATTGTAATACAGCGAAACAGGGATGAAACAGTAAGAGGATTGACAGGGCCACAGAGCAATATAGAAATGGCCTTGAAACTTAACTTTTTTTTTGTTTTATTCTCAGTGCATTTGCCATGTTATAGAGCCACACAGTTTATCCCGCATAATTATCAGCTCAAGGAAATACTTCTGGTTTTATTTATTTTTGAGTCAAAGGGAAGAAGGAATTGGTAACATAGAAGTCAGATGTTAGGAAGAATTAATTAAGACATTGTGAGAAGTGACACATTTAACTAAGATTTTCTTCTTTAATTACAGCCTCCTACATTCTTCTTTAAAATGCAAATGAATACACTTAAGTGAATTTTCTTTAAAAGGCCTGTCATATGTGAGCACCCTTACTTACAGAGACCTGAGAACCTGAAATTTAAAAGAGAATGGCAGAAGAGGTTTCAGGGACTTTAGAGCTTTAAATGTATATTAAATACCCTGACTAAAAATGTGTTCCTGTGGTTTCATTCCTGAGGTCAGTATCTCTTGCACTCATGCAGCGTATCTGCCAACACTGTAATATCAGCAGACATCAGTGTGGGCATCACAACAGGAGCATGAGAAAGTTGCTTGCTGATGTTGTAAACAGTAGAGCTATGATTCTAGCAAGAAAAATCCTGGATCTCAGAAAGTCCATCACCCTGTAACACTTCTTACACTTTTCTCTGTAAAATCATCCAAATTTTACCCCAAAAAACAAGATAGACAGAAGGTGAGCGAAATTATAACAAACGTGAACCAACAGTAGCAGGACCAATACAAGTCATATCAAAACTGTGGCTACATTATTATATTCCTTGGTACAAATATAGCCACTTATTTAGCATTCATCATTGAGAGTACTGTTTGGTCAGTTTTGGTCAGGAAACCTAGAGACAGAACTGCTGTGATTTCTGTAAATAGGCTATTATTTTGCAAGCAAAAAGCTGATATTTGCTTTTGACCAAATTATGTCTCATGGTAAAACATCAATCTGCAGAAAGTTTAACAAAAATGTTATAGTTTAACAAAATGTCTGCAAAAGAAATTCAATCTCAGCAGTAATGGTACTGGGAAATAGGGTAGAAAGTCTGTCCCTGGGAAAAAAATGGAAAAGCAAAGCTTAGTAGAAAATAGCATAAAAATAAAAGGGTATCAAGAAATTATTCCTAGGTAACCTACACAAAGGATGAAAAAAAACCCTTTCTAGTCTATGTTTTGGGCCTTTCTGTAAACCTGTCAGAGATGCCACAGCCTCCCAGGAAACCCAGTTGTGTTTTGCTTTCCTGTTAGAAAGTTCTCAGAGAAATTTCATCCAGATGTATCTGATGCAGTTGAAGCCTTTACCTCTTACTCTACTCGATGAGGACAAAGAGAATGTTTTATTCATTTTCGCTTTGAAGATCTCTTCTGCATATTTGGAGATGATTATACTGTCTTCCTTCAGTCTTCTCATTTCTAGACTAAACAGTTTCAGCTCTTTCAGGGACTGCACTCATTTCATAATGTTTAGTTACCATTTTTGGAATTTCAACAAACTGAACAGATGTATAATGATACTAGATTGACCTAACAGTGTCTTCAAAATGTAAATATGTTTTACACACTACTATTTGTTGATTCTTGAAGAGGAAATTCCTGTTGACTAATACTGATAAAACCAGCAAGGATCAAATTGTGTCAACTGACATGAGTAACACTGGCCAGTGATTTACTATACCGAATTAGTGAAGCACAACTATTTTTATTACTAATTAGAGGTAATAAAATAAAATATAAAATTAGAGCTGTTTGGGTGCTATTGTTCCTTAGCTCAAAAGTATCTGATGGCCAACACACGTGAGATTTTCAAAAAATGAACAGTTCTAGATGTTGCTTTTGTGTATTCATTTGTTTCTGGCATGACTATCATCAAAAAATTATTTAATAGACGATATTATCAATGGCATATAACTCTCTCTTGAGAACTGGGGTGGAGTGATGATATGGACCCTTAAAATCTTAGCTTTTATGCTTATTTTAAAATCAGGATTTGGTGTCTGCACAAGCCATTTGATATGGGGAAGTAGCCTTTTTCCAAGGGGATTGACTATGCACGTAGCAACTTAAATCTGTGAAAATGAATCAACCGAGTCAGCTGCCGATGACTGCAGAAATGGTCTGGATGCCATTTACTGTTGCCTTTTCAGGCAGGAGCTTAAAATTAGGAGAATTATAGCAGAACTGTCATAGAGGACAGATCAACTGCCTGGAATTTGCAACGCAAACCTATTCTTATCCCTTATGCAGGAGAAAGATAAGTGGGGAAAAAGAAAAATGGTAAACTGTAAGAGTTCTACCAGCTGCATTTTCATCTTATTTATTGTTGCTATTTATTTATATAGATTTAAAAGCTTAAATGAATTGTTAATTATGCATCATGCTAACCCATACAAATGTATGCTTTACTGTAACCACTACAGCTTTTAATATCATGTATTATTATTCTCTTAACACCTTGAAACCAGTATCATGCTTTAAGGCCCCACTGTGTAAGTCCCTGTATGAGCAAGTGAGAGAAGAGCAGTTCTTCCTCAGAGGGCACACAGCATAGGAGTTTTAAAAGATGAAGCATGTGACCAGACAGACACCAAAAAGGACAGATAGGGTGACAAGTTGGTGTAAAAGTCAGTACATTTACTCGAAGAAGTAAGATTTGCAGCAGAGATAGGAGTGTTGGTGCAGAACTGAGTACAGGGAGAGGTCTTTCTCTTCCTTTGCTTCTTCGTGCTTTGTGTCAAGCCTGCTTGTTACTTTGTGGCTTCAGATAAAGCCCTATCTTGCTACTGGCTTTTCCTGGGCTCCTCACTACACCTGCATGGAGATAGCAATGGAATGAAGGCAAATTATTTCCAGTAGAGACAAGCTCTGTGTTTACCTAGCAGCACTGTGGAATCTTGCACAGCCAGAGGAAAACATTGATAGAAATATGTTAGATTAAAATTACTAGCATCCGTCTTGTGCTGTGAGCATCTATTCCCTAAATGAAAAAATATAGCATCCACAAGGGACTACAAAACCTCCACAACCTTAAAAGATCAAAGAAAAATAATAGGAAACAATGTCTAGCTGGTTAACAAATGTCGGCTGGAAAAGCAAGCACTCTAGCTGAAACACCTTGTAGAAGATACCTGTCATCTGCTCCATTTTTTCCCACTGTGGAAGTTCTAGCCTGGATTCCTCCTATAAGTCTGTCATGATGCAAAAAGAGATGATGTATTAGCTATTTCTGACCTGTCTGAGTCTTTGTAGGTTAAAGCTGGCATCCTGGTTTCCAACGACTTTCACCAAAATGTGTATTCCCTTCTTTATAGTTTCTAGTCTCATGGCAGATCTGTTGGGTTTTGTTCAGTGTTTTATTCAAAGGGATTTTGTATACAACTGTGCATATTCTGAAATTGTCTCCTACCTCAATAAGCCATCCCAGGGTCTGAGATCAGCTGAACTGGTTTCAGAAATAGTTGATGGACAGAAAAAGATAGTGAACACTGGTAAATTGTGTTCTCAGAGGATTGACTCCCAGCTATGCAATTAAATCGACTTCATCACTCCTCTCATCTCTCCCCAGCACCCAGAATGGGTTCCGATTGAACATTATAGGTAAACACTTACTGAACTGTTGTTTAATTATACCCACGGTATTCTAACTTTTAGGATCCATCCCTCTGTTCAATGAGAGAGAGGGCAATATGAAACAAGAGGCCCAAGAGATCTAATTGGGGAACAATTAAACTTTTAAAATATCATCTGTGGTCTGAGGGCACATGCACTTGGCTGAATAGCACAAACTATGGATAGTACCTTTTGATTTGGGGGTTTTCCCCCCATAGGAAATGATTGGCCTACATAGTCTTATCAAAAATAGCATACTGCAAGTGGTGGTTAGGATTTTCCATCCTATTGATCATGCTGCCTCTAGAATTCAAAAGTACAGGGCTGACAAGACTTTCATTTGTTATATAGATGCTTATCATGTTGAATTCTGCACTCTTGAAGGTTTATGGAGCTGAGGTAGGTAAAAAGGCACACTGCATATTGCTATTTTTTTTTTTGCTTATGTCAAAAGAGTCCATGGTTCTCTGGAAACTAGACATGAATTTCAGATATCCAAAGTCAGGTGTTCACATGCAGCATTTATATGTAAACAAGCTGTATAACCCATATTCTACAGACATCAAAGTGATAAACTCTCTGGGGTTGGTATTCATCTCCTCAAACACAGTCCAAACCATATCAGTAAGGTAATACCCTGAACACGCAGTAGTCAATTTGTAACTTAGACACCTAGTGCCATTTGAGATGTTCTGGCCTATTGCATCTGTTCTCAAACATCCATTCAAAAAATGCGGAGATATCAAATACACCGTGATTTCAGAATCAGAGGTCATGTTGATACTTACACTTAGACATGTGAATTGTGTCTTGTTGATTGTATTGACAATCTTCATTGACTGAAATGATAAATATCTAGCATACAGGTAGACTCTTATCTATACTAGAGATACATGACAAACCTGATAGTTAGCTGAATCTGAATCTACACTAGGTGATAAACAGAAACTGCTTTAGTTTGTTGTTGAAAAATAAGCCTCAACTTGATTGAAATGGACTGCTGTTTACCAGCTGACCATCTGAACAACAATTGGAACTAAATGATAACACAGTGCAATTCAAAATGTTCGATAGACTTGGATGATATCTATTATCAAAGCATCAGTATTAACCTGAGGTGCTTAAAATTAAACCAGAGCCTGCGAAACTGTGACCAGTCCAAAGACAAAAAATCATGCAAAGCCAAATGAAAATAATGCAACTGATAGTATTGGATGCTGCCTAAAGATATAGTTACTTGTATGCCCTTGCTATGTCCTTGAAAATAACTGCAGCAGAAGGTGACAGAAAGGCTGGTTTGGGACGAAGATGGGATTAAACTTGAAATCTCAACCTGTCAAAAGCTTTGCTGCCAGATGATAATTTTCTCTAGAAAGGCACCTTTTTAGAACAAAAATCCTACCCCAGGATTTTTGTCTTTTCAGTGAGAATATAGACTGCTAGGCTAGGTTGAATATCTGATATTTGGAGTGTGGCAGGATGAATCTCACCTCAAATTAGAGACACAGCTTTAAATATTTCACTCTGCTTAGAGCATCTAATTTAGGGCTCAATCCCCATTTCAGTGTATAAAAAGTGTGCTAGTTCCTTAGAGGATTTAGGTGTCTGCTCCTTTTGTGTTCCAGTTCAGTGTGGATAATCTGTCAGATAAGACTGTCTCTACCTCACAATGGTATTGTAATGGATAAATGTAAAACACTGTTACATGCATAAGGATTAAGGTAATGGAGACTACCTTGGCATATTAGCCAGGTGGCATCATGAATTAACATGAAAATCAATGCAAATATCAAAATAGAGTATATTTTAAGCTGGAACTTTTTTTTTTTTTTTTGACATCTGCTGGCTATGGTAGAAGACAAAGATATGCTTTAACTCTTTATTCTCATCATCTTGGACCTTTTTGCACACTCTATTCTCATTACTGTAAAATCTCAACAACAACTTTGGATTTACTGTCCACTTGAAATTCTCTGTCTAGCTAATCAGCTGTCATTTTAACTCCTTTTTTGCGCCTTAATTTTGGGTCAACTGACATTTTTGAGGCATCTGAGGGAGACTGGAAGGGAAAGAATGTTGCATCTTCTAAGACCAGACCTATTGTCATTTTAGAGGTCTGTATTATCTCGTGACTTTAACAAGGCAGTTCCATTATCTACTCTCTTTACCCGTATCTGCATAGGGATGCATTAAGAGTGTGCCCAGCAGATCAAGGTAGGTCCTTCTCCCCCTCTACTCTGCCCTAGTGAGATCACACCTGGAGTATTGCATCCAGTTCTGGGTTCCGCAGTTCAAGAGAGACAGAGATCTACTTGAGAGGGTCCAACTGGGGCTATGAGGATGATTGAGGTGCTGGAATATCTGCCATAGAGGGAAAAGCTGAGAGAGCCGGGGCTTTTTAGTTTGGAGAGGAGAAGACTGAGAGGGGATTTAATTAATGTCTATAAATACATAAGGGCTGGGCATCAAGAAGGCAGGGACAACCTCTTTTCACTTGTGGTGCATTGTGATAGGATGAGGCGCAATGGATTCAAGCTGGAGTACAGGAAGTTCCACATCAACTCTTCTTTACTGTAATAGTTATAGAGCACTGGGATAGGCTCCCCAGAGATGTTGTGGAGTCTCCTTCTCTGGAGTCTGTCTGGATGCATTTCTGACATTTTGATGATCATCAGATGTCCCTTCCAACCCCTAACATTCTGTGATTCTGTGATTACCCAAGTGAGGCATGCAAATGTCTGTCAAAGAGATTTTCTATTTTCTTTGCTATTTTCCTTAGATTTACATAGCCTAATACATTTGACACCCAGGATTTCAACAGTTTTTAATCATTCTAATTGCCTTGTTATATATCTTAGGCAATAAGAAATCTTTATAACCTCTTCATCTCCTTCCAAAAAAAAAATAAATCTACATTTCTCTGTGTTACCATAACTGGTCCTCCTTTCTGAGTACTAATAAATAGTGGAGGCCCTCAGTGATGTCAAGCTAAATTTTATTTGTGTCCTTCAGAGGTAGGGTAAAATGGAATTTTTCAGTATTTGACTGATAAAAGGTAGTATCTCCCAGAGATGACATTTTCCTGCTTTACATATAGAAAGTCTGAAAGAATGTACAGTATTCTGGTACTCTTTGTACTTATTCACCTAGGTAGACTGTGTTGGACAAAGACATAAATGAGGCTCACCACCACAGAAATCTATATTCTCTCCTGTATCAATATTATGTTTGGAATTCAACAACAAAGATATCTCAAAGACTGCCACACAAGTCTGTACATTTTTTTTGCCATCTCATAACACACTGTTCACAAAACACCTAAAAGTATACACATGATAGAGATGATAATTTTTCTATTTAGTTGATCAGTGGTGCAAATTTAAAGCACACTGTCATAAATCACATGTATTTCTGGAATTATGTTTCTGGGAATCGTTTCAACAAAAAGGCAGAAATCCTGCATATAGCCAAAAAGCACAAATAAAGAAGAGGAAAAAAACCCACAACAATAAAATATCTCCAACCCTAATGCATTTGCCAACTTTGTTCTCCAAAAATTATTACATCTTGTTTTAATTTTGTATTGGAAAGTGGTGGACTTGAGATGGATATACCCAGATCAATTCCCAGTCCCTCCCTTGTGATCATCTGTGACAGGGTTGTGGAACTACTTCGTACTTTTGTTGTGGGACTGCTTCACTCCTCTGTTGTGGGAGCATCTTTTTTTAAACACATGTCCTGGAGGGAGATAAAGGCAGGGCTGTGATACACAATAAGAACAGAAGCCACACCTAACTGAGGTAGTCAAATGCACATTTCTGTGGTAATATTCTTCTTCCAATCAGCAGGACATTACAAGCTTTGAGTGGTTTTAAATTTACCAACTTTCATACTGTATTTCCAAGCTTTTCCTCTGTGAATGGTTTGCTTTCTTGGGGATTTCATCTTGTGGTAGAACTGTTTTCCACTAAAATCACTGTGCTGCTGCCATGTGAGCTTGCCTTACTGCCCTCCAGGGAACCCTCCTGGAAGAGAGGTTTGCCTAATGCTTTGTCAGTGAGAAAATCTTCATTTGATGTTCATGGCTTAATAGACACCAGAAAATTCACTCTGAGATCAGTGAGGTGCATGCTCTCTGCTATGTGCTGAAGTGTGGATTGAGGCTGATGGTCTCCTCCTGTGATTAGAGCATTTATGATGCCTTCTAGTCTCTAATAAGGGCTGCAGTACTTGTTTAAGGACGTAAGAGTGGCAAGGTTCATAGTCTAATTTGTTAGTTCAGCTGATGCTGTCAGAACAAAAAGCTGTCTTTCAAGTTGCATGCACACCCTTTAGATCTGATAAAGAGGAAGCTAACTTTAAAATAAGTACAGGTAAAGATAAAGATTAATCACAGCGATTGTAAACTGTTAAAACAGTGTGAACAAAAAAAAAATTAGTCCTGCCTATGAAAAGCAATGAGAGCAGGAAAGAATGGGATAATGCCAACTACTGATAAATATCAATAAAATCAGGTATGGTATGGAAAAGGATAAGTGGATGATGACTTTAAACTCTTTGCCCCAATACTGTAACCAGTGTGGGAACAATAACACAAAGACACGTTAGATTTAAAAGTGAGCAAAAGGAGATACTTATTCATGTAGCATATACTTATAATTGAAAGCTTTGTTATGACAGAGTAAAAAAGCATAATGGAGTTATGCAGACAAGAGAAATTCATGTAGCTATCAGAGATTAGAATTTGGACACAATCTCTTTCTTTTGAAGTTTCTGACAGCCAAAAGCTGGGAAGGTAATAATCCCTCTGTACATGTCCTGTTTCTCATATTCATCCTTAGGTGACTGTTACTGCCTGCTTTTAAACACAGGATTTTGGCTTGATGAGCCTTGTGGTTTGACATAGGGTGATGGCTCTCACGTTCTTCAGTTAACAATTACAGTTAACGAAGCAGTGAGAACATTGACAATTTCTAGCTCTAAAGTGCTCCTTATAAGTGTGAAATGTTATAATTCAGTGTGCACTCTCATTTTAGATGGGTCATGCAGCAGTACTGAAAGCTTTCTCACAACTGGGGGTACCTGAATACCCAGAAAAGTCATTTTGTGTAGTTACTCATTTTGCTTGCATATTCTTGGTCTTTTAATACCTACTTCTGTCAGGCTGGCTAAATCTGCATTTTAACAGACACATCTTAAGTTAACCAGACCCCTTCAAAGAGTAATTCTCTGTAGATGGTCTGCTGTGTTGAAAAATACAATTATCTGAAAATCACCATGTAAAATCAGCATATCCCCTACAGTAGAGGCACATCAGCAGCTGAGCAAAGAAGAAAGGATGTGTCTTCCCAAGGGACAGGCAAGGTGGAAAAACAAAAGGAAGATAAGGATACACCACTGTTGGAAGGGAGGGAAAGGCATTAGTGATAGTAATGAAAAAGAATTGAAATTATTTTCCATAAACTACATGCACAACTGCAGTGAGGTATTCTAACAGCCATCCAGCCATCTTTCTGCCTCCTTCTTTTCCTCCCACCCACCAAGGTCACTGTCCCACTGATGGCAGCCACAGGTAGTGCGGCTGAAGCTTATCTCCAGTTTCTTGGTCACTCCTTTTGGCCCTTGTTGCTGTAGCTCTAACACCACATTTTCCCCACTTTCAAGTCTTTCTACTATCTCAGCAAGTACTCCTCCTAAATTATGTTTACAAATATATTTAGCTACCAGCTACACATAATTTCTTTTTTTTTTTTACTGAATAGTCTTGCTCCAATTTTGTAATTGAAGAATTAATGGGAAATTTAACTTCTTTTCATTAGCACTTTTCATTCTGAAAAATTTGAGTAACTTTCAAAGGTACTTTTCAGTAATGGAGCAGTGAATAACAAGAATTTATTTTCCTTTTCAAAAGTAATTAATAAGCAAAGAGAATATACTTCTTCCCTACTAAATCAATAGGTTAATAGAATGTTTTCTTCCTGATAGATTTAAAAGAAATATGACTTAATGCAATGTTAATTCTCAGAAAATAATAAAAACCACCCCTATTATAGTTACTTGAACTAATGTTACCTGTACAGTAGAGAACTGGGAGCAACTCCTGGACTCCTTACAGGAAAACAGTAGGTGGTGTGGTAATGCAGGGTTGCCTTTGCTTTTTAGAGAATATTTTAAGTGATATATCAGTGTATGAAATACACTTGTTGAGTAATCAATAGACATTGATGGTAAATTCAGAAAAAGTTATCTTACACTTTGTGGTTCAGCTGATGGAAACAGAAGTTTAGACACGGATAATCAGTCAGGTAATATATTTTTGGAAAATGGCGGGCTTTTAGAGTACTTTCTGTGATTCCTAGAGAAGTGTATGGCAGAGGACTTACAGTATGGATAGCATGAGAACAAAGACAGTTCAGGAAGAAAAGGGAAAACAGATATTTTAGATATTCAGTGATAAGACTTTGATGTTAAATTGCACCAGAAAGAGACCTTGAAATGAGATTTTTTTATTTTTTTTTTTCGTGGAAATTGTACTGGTATAGCAAAAAAAGGTGTTAAAGGGCAGGAGGGAGAGAATACATGAAGCAATAACAGGAGGCAATCATGTTCAGTAAACAATTAGGGACAGGACTGAAGATAGACTAAGAACTATTTATAAGCCATATGAACTAGAAAATAGGAACACAAAGAGGAGTAAGAAAGAAGAGGGAACAAATAATGGTGTCCAGAAGAAAGAAAAAATATTAAATAATAAAACCAGAGCAATAAAAGTGTGTTGAAGCATCTGGATTATGATTTTTTTTTTCCTTTTGAAATCCACTGTATACAGTCAGAATAGTTCACATGCTCAGGTAATCAAAATTGTTCCTGAGTAGAGTTACTTGGAACTTGGTCTAAATTCACTAACAAAACTTGAAAAAGGAACAGAGACTACACAGAAAGGTCCAGAAAATGCTGTCATTGGTATGCAGCTGTGCAACAAAGGCTGGGACACTGTTAGCATACAAAGTGAAGAACAATCTTATTTCCATTTGGTATGAACAAGAAGGGGAAAAGGGAAACAAGGACTTTACATTTTGGACTTTTGATTTTGGAAGACTAACTGTTGCAATACCTTCTTGAACTCCATTGTAGGACCAATAGCAAAACAAAACAATTATCAAGTGAGTAGAAATGTTTCATTAAGAAGGAAGATATAATTCTCCACTCTGAGTTCAACTTTCTTTCATTGTATATTAAAGTACAAATTAAAGCAGAAGTGAAAAACAATGTGATGTTAAATAATGTGGGTTGAGACCAAGGAATCAAGATTAATTTTTTGACTACACTAATGATTTTTTTTCTATTAAGAAAGCACAAGTCTTATAGCAAAATGAAACAGTTTAAAAAATTAAAATAAAATAAAAAGCACAAAACAAAACAAAATATCAAAACCAAATAGGCAGACTGAAAAAGTTTTAAAATAGAACTTGCCTTAGCCAACTGACCAGAAAAAAAGATTTGAGAATTATTTGAAAAGAATTCTAAAACCTCAGATCACTGAAAACTGCAGTGGAAAAGGTGAACAATGTGTAGGTTACTCTTACGGACCACAACAGTTATCAGAGATGATAGTGGCTCCACTACAATAATAATCAACACTAGTTTCCTGATAAACTCAAGCTTTATCTGTAATCAGTTGCCTCAAAATACAGTAAAACATGAGAAGCATTTCTAAAAGGAGATGGTGTAGAACAGGCACAATTTCAGTCAAAATACTACATTTTAGAGAATCTAAATTGCACTGAAAGATGTGAAAGCACTGCTCCTGTCCTGTTCTGGCTGAGAGAACTAAGAAGAGCTGTAACTGTAAAATGCTGATGAAGGAGATTGATAAGCATGTGCTTGGGAGAAAAATATACAAAATAAACCACCAGGAAACTGCAATCAAACCAGCCATGGATGCTGCTCTCAGCACCACTTTGCAGCCACACCAGCTCCCTGGTGCAGTTCACTCTGTGTCCCCAGACTGCTAAGCCAACAGCACTGGAACAAGGCTGAGGGTAGGCATGAGAAGGGCAGCAGAAACTTGTGTCAATTTTTCCCCCAGAAAGCAGAAGAAGGAAATTACTTGACAGAAACATCAAAGTAACCTGCAGGTAAAGACAATGGTTGCAGAAACTGTATCTATTTATGTTCTCTGTGCTCTCTCCATCACCACATCCTTTGTTTAAGTTTGCTTAGGACACTTCCAGGTCCCCACTTGAATTAAGATTGCCCTGGTTAAGAAAGCAGAGTGGTGAACTTGCAGCAGGATAAATCAGGATGTCTAGTCTGGACTAGTGTGTATTATGAACCTGAGCTGGTCAACAGAGGTAGGGGGATACAATAGTGTGTGTACATGTGTATTTGTGAAGGAAAAAAAACAAAACAAAACTAAACAAAACAAACAAACCAACCACAACAACAAAACACAAAACCAACTAAACAAAATCAAAATCATACCAAACTAGAAAACCAACAAACCCCAAAACAAACAAACAAAGGAACAAACAAACCACACACATTTTGCACACACACTTGGCATTTAGCGATAGCAAGCCCAAAAGTTAGGGAATGCAAGATTTTAAATATCAAAACACTGAAAACAAATTCAACCTGATAAGAAGAGATGATCATCTGGATACTAAACAATACTAATCTATAGTGTAGAATAGGTTTTGTTTTATTCTTTTGTCAGCATGCTTCTCTGTTTCCATTTTAATGGGGATCTTCATGTGTTCATGCTTAAAATGATTGTGCAATTATTTTTTTTTTCCCTCTTACGTAAAATTCTACTGACTTTACAAATGCAAGCAGAAAATTAAATTTTATTCACTCTCATCTCTCAGAGTAATAGTAATTAGATGTAATCAGGAACAAAACAGCTAAGATAACTACTTTTTGGGATATGTTTATTTGTCCCTTACATCAGGCTATTACTCTTCAACTTTCAGGATATTGTGGAAAATTATTATTTCATTAACAGTCCGTTGGAGTATGTGTTTATCCAAATCCCTCTATCAACAAGATGGGGGAATCCTTCAACTTGCAAGCTTGCTCATATCACATGACTTAAAGGATCCTCTGCCCACCACTCCAAAGTGGACATCTACCAGAGAGGGATGAAAACCTCTTTCACAGTGGAAATCAACAGCTTCCCATACTGCAGGGCAGAATATAGAAGTTGTTATCTATAGCATTTTATAAAGAATTAAAGAACATTATTTTTGATTGTTTTAACATTTCTGTATTATGAATGCATCTAATTTTTTGAGTGATATCATTTGAGAAGGCTAAGACCAACCTTATCATTTCCTATAGAAAAACGATTTTGTTTCATACAACTAACACAAGCTCTATAGTTACATTATCTCCCATAGTTTGTAGAAAGCAAGCCACAGCCCTACAGAAATAAAATCTATCAATCACTGTATCACAATAATTATGAGTGTCAACGATCAGAAATGCTGTTCATGCAGCCTCTGTGGACTTCTTGTGGAACTGCTGACTGTAGGGATAGCACGTTTGGAACGTATTTTTGTTTTGTTTTGTTTCAAACACTGTGTTCCTTTTGTGATCTGAAATGGGTAATATATATTAGATGTAGTATTCTCTGTCTTACCGGTCTGGTGCAAGAGTAACAACTGTTGCAATAGTTTGTTTCACAAATCACAAAGTAATGTACATATATGTATGCAGCCATGGAATACTAAGATATAGCAGTTTTATACTTCAATAGCATTAAAAATGGGACATGCACAACTCAAAGACATTATGCTTAGCACAACATTTTTCTGCCTAATTAAAAGGGAACAAAGAAAAAACATGGCAAATATTATTGCCATGCAGAAACAGCTTGTCATTTTAAGAGGATTTCTTTCAAAGTCTGTGCTTCATTTTTTAGGCGCAAAATGCAGACCAGCTTAAGGTTGTGCTTAGCTTTATGCATGTCTTACTAATTCAGATATTTATTTCCTTTAGTGAGTAAGACCAAATGATGCTTTAATTACTTTCCTTGCCCTATCAAATACCATTGGACTTTGGTTACTCTGAAAAAAAAAACAAAACCAAAACCTAAAAAAAGCCAACCCCCACACTACATTCATTTTCCTTATGCATCCCCATTTCATTTACAGTGTTATTTCTCTCTGTGATGATGCAGCAAAAATAAAACCTTGCTTGGCTGGTTTGCATTGCACCTTGCTTTGCTACTCCAACTCTCTGTGCTTTCCTCCTGATTTACAGTATCTCCGTTCATTCCTCCACATCAATCACGGCATCTCTCATCAGTGAAGGAACTGTAAGGAGGAAAACGCAAAAGTGGAGGTGGGGGAGGAGGGGAAACCAGCACACAAACTGCTGTGTAAAGAATGGCTGGTGTTAAATTTCTGTCTGCAGAGACACAGAGATAAAATCTTGCATGTGAGGCATCTTAGCTGCAAATGACTGTTCTAACTTCATTAAACTGCGATTACTGGATTCGGGGGGGGAAATGATGCCTGCTTTAAGAGAACATATAATCACTAACACAGCTTTTTCCCTAAAGGAAAATCTGTATGACAAATAGCTTGCAAGATAAGAGAGGTATTTCTATAGTAATTCTATGTTGTCCTCGACAGACTAAAGCCAAATGCAGGTAACTATAAGGTAGATGAAATACAAGCCTGACATTTCAACGTGTTATTAGCTACGTGCAGGATATGCAGCTCATGCCTGAAATACAGATGGTCTCTCTTTCTGTAAGCTTGCAAATTATCATCCCCCCTGTGGAAGTACAGACAGAGTGTGGCTCTCAAACCATGTCTTACATTTTAAGACAGATTTCCGCTTCCAATGTAATATTGTCATTTCCAATTAAAGGCATTTTATGCTAAAACATCAATTTTTCAGTTTCTCTTCTCTGCCAGTCACCTTCCCCTCACAACAACTAACATCTGTTTTCTTTTTGAATTGCTTTTTTTAAAAAACTAATCATGGGTTTGGACAATATTCCCAGTGCAGATATACTTTCCCATCTGAAACATCACGGAAATGGAACTCTGGCTCAGAGCTTTGGCGCTTGATTTCTCTATTATGATAGGAAAAGTGGAAAGCTGAGATATAAACATGCCTGAAGTTCAAGTGAATTTTATTTTCCCAGTGTTTTTCTTGATCCTACGCAATTTTTCCTCTTTGCTGTTTCCAATAGAATTATTCCTGGCTTTGACTATAATAAAGGAAAATAAAGATAAATGTAAAAAACATTTAAAAACACCCCCTAAAAATCCAAGTTTCTTTGTTAAGCATTGGTCAAGCATTGGAATCTTTTCTTAATACTTATTAATTATTTTACTGAAATTATATACTTCTTTGGATCGAATAAAAATGTAAAAAAGGATTCAAAAATTTGGATGTGTACACAGTCTGGACATAATTTTTTGTGACTACAAGAAAAACAAAATTTAAATAATTTTTCAGCTTTTTAATTTTCCCCAGTTTTACATTATTTTAAATTGACATTTTCAATATATAACTTAGACATTTAAAAATTGTTAAAAGAAAATTGTTAGCTATTCTTTAGTCTTTCTCTTCCTCTCTTACACACTTATGTGAAGATACATAGGTTATCTCAGATGTGTAAGGAGCCAACCTATTTAGGAATATGGTATAAATTATCTACCAAATGAATGTCAAAATTCATGGTAGACAAAAATTCTAGGCTAAATTTATGGTTAGTCTTTCTACGTTCTACCTGAAAAAAATCTGTCTTTTAAGTGTCATCACTGCTCACCTTTAGAATGCTACCAGAGATTTGGGAGGATGCACAAACAACACGCTAACTCTGGACCATTTGTGTCTTAACTTCTCACCTTCTGCTTATCCCTCTTTTACTTAGTAAGATATGCAAATGTTCTTTCTGGATGAAATCCACATTATATTTTATTTAAGACACTCAGGCTACTTTCTCCATGCTTAGACAATTACCAATGTGATTTTTATGTGTCTTTTATGAGAAGAAACTAGCAGAGTGTCCTCTAACACTAAGAAGCAGAAACATGTCTTCATATTTTGTAGAAATATTACTACATATTATTCAGTTTAGAATAAAGATCCAGATCTGACCCTTAAATCTGGGGTTTCTGAGCTCAGGCAATGGGAACACACAGCAAGTTATATACCTAAAGCAAAACACTGTCTTAAATAGAATGTCATGCTCACAGCTTGTATTGTTAAATGATTAGATCCCTGTGAACAAACAACTCTGACTGGCTCGTGTCCACACTGCTCTAGAGTAGTCCCTTCCGGAGAAGATTTTTCTTGGCTAGAGTGAATTGTAGCAGAGAAAGAGCCTGGGAGAAAGCTAGCAGTTTTGTAGTGGGCAGATCAAATGTTGAGGCCTGCTCCCTATCTTTCTGAACAGGGGTTCAGAGGTAACCTTGCAGAATGGTTCCTTCCAACTAGTAAATCACAGTGGCCCCACTAATAACACAAAAGAGAAAATAGCATCTGTACTTCCTGTACTGTACTTGGCAATTCTGTAGACCCCAAAATGATCTGGTCAAAGGATTTCCAGACAAGGAACTGGAAAGAACAGTTGACTCAGTAGAAAGAATATGTGATTTCTATGCAGCTTAACCCATTATTAACAAAAATAA
Source organism: Chloroceryle aenea (assembly GCA_013399075.1). Lineage (NCBI taxonomy): Eukaryota > Metazoa > Chordata > Aves > Coraciiformes > Cerylidae > Chloroceryle > Chloroceryle aenea. The sequence continues at coordinate 340,333 of VWZY01010819.1, forward strand.
GAAGAGAAGAGTGGTGTATGTGTCAATGTCAATCAAAAGCACAAGAGGTGAGCGATCAGGGTAGACGTTATGGTAGGTGAGAGCCTGTGACCAGTCAAAGAGAAATCTGCCTTGCAGAGCAACTCAGGAGCTGTAGAAGATAAGAAGATACAAACCTAGAAAGACTATGGATGGGTAAAAGTGAAATAAAGAAAAAAAAAAAAAAGAAATGAGATTACACGAGGAATATGTTCTGTGTCCATGTTGTCCATGTTGAAATGGCTTCAGGCTGCCATTTCATAACACTTCCCTCCACCAGTAAACTCATAATGTTGATAGCTCTGTTTTTTGATCCACATGATCCTGAGCAGAAAGATTTGGATTGTGCTTGTGCTAAAATAAGATTTCCCTTCCTAAAGCTTATGTTTAAACCTTAACATTTTTTTTTGAGGCTGGACATAGTGAGAGTCACACAAGTTGAGAATAAGTCCATTAAACCCTGTTCTCTGTGAATCCACATCTTAGACCTAACCCCTCATGTCCCTCCTGTTCTACATGAGCATACTTTATTGACATCAGTGGGGAGTTGCTGATGGATTCATGCAGCTGAATTTCAGTCTGCAGACTATTGTACTTATGATGCGTGCTAGACTCATTACGAAAATGATGAATTGTGACTGATCTTCAGGAAACTGGTATTCATAGTCCTCCAGCCATGTATTTCCTCTTAGATTCAGTTGAAATTGCAGGTGTTCTTCTTGTAAGTAAAGCATATTAATGTCTGCCTGTAATTTTGCTAGGACACATAGGCTGTTATCCTTGTACTTAGATAGAAGAGTGTGCATCAAACAGTAATGTCTGGATGCTATCGATCAACAGTGTTATAATGTCTCTAATTGTGAGTAAAGGAAGATGTGCTCTGAAAAGTGCAGTCAGTTGGAATCCTTGCTAGTTGAAATAATAGAAAACTAATAGAGTAGCCTTGTTATGGGAAAAGGTGTTTGAGTTTTTTAATAAAAATGTGTGTTTTCTTGTGGCATGATTAGTAGACACAGTCATAACAAGTTGTCAGGCAGATTGGTTAAGATATCTGGCCTATCCAAAGATGAGCCAGTCACTCAAGTCATTACATGTACAGTCAACTCCAGACTGTAGACACCTACATTTAGATGCCTCAATGTGGCTACAGGGGAGTTAGATTCTTAATTTTTCATTATACTCAGTGGTAACTGATACAATAAAAGGAATCTAGAGAATTGCTTGTCTCACTCTAATATAGATGAATTCAGCTAGGCTTCACTGACTGCATTAACTAGCTCCCAATTATCTAGAAAGTGAATTAGCTGTCTAGTTCAACACCTGCTCCTAGATGTCTACAATCCAGAGCTAAGTCCCAGGCCAAGGGTGTGATGATGTAATTAAAGTGACATAATTGTACTGATGTTTAATCAGTGGGATAATCAGTGGGATTATCACGTTCTCTCAAGCCAAGGAGGCTGTGGATGTAGAAGGGATATAAAATTATTAGCAAAGTTTTCCATCACAAGAATGCTTTTCTAACACCAACAATAAAGAATTTTCTTGATTTCTGCCCAAGTAAGTCTAGGACTTGCTATAATAACTGTAATAGGAATGGTCAGGATTTAACATATGAAAGTAACTAGTGCTAAATTAAGGCTTGTCAAAAATTGATCATCAGCACAATTGTCACATAGAGGCCAGAATGAAGATTATAGTCAACAGTGTAGATATCCATACCTGTTAAAGTGATTATACAGATTAGGCCAATTATTCCATCATTTCACCCCCAACATTGTAATAATACATCTCAGTTTGCCCTGGGGAATTTGATATGTAAAGGCTTGTTACCTATTGATTGTCTGAGAAAGTAAAAATCTAGCTTCCAACTAATCTGATATGTCTAGAATCACATATAGGAATTATTTGGAATCTTTAAAAGGAAAAATTTACTTAGTTTAGGTCTAACAAGTAGACTATTTGTACTAAAGATAACATATATATATATGTAGGCAGCATTGGAGGTATTTTATAATAGGATACAGAAAAATAAAAAAATAGTTTTAACTTAAACATAACTCAGTGAATTAAACCACAGAATGTTTATTGTTTCATTTGACTTTCCTTAGAGTTTTATATTTCTAGGAGGAGTTTGAGGCTTTCCTTTGCTTATATACTAATCTGTACATTAACTGTTATTTTCAATTTGGTATGTCAACACCAAGAGAAGATTTAGTAGTTATGATCCTTTTTTGAGCAGGTGATATATTTTTGTCCTGAAGGCCAAAGGGGGGACTGGGACATTTCCCACAACCACAAATATTTGTTTTGGGGCAAACTTTACTGTAGTACTATGACAGATGAGCTTGGGGTTGTGCATTTACTCACATAGGATATATTTCTCATTTGTTCATGCAGGACAGCTCTTCAGCACTGAGTTTATCTCTTGCATGATCAGTACCTGAGGACCGTCAGTCATTGAAGTACAAAACATAAACTTGACAAATTTGGAATAGAAAATTAAAAAGGGACATACAGCTGGAGAATGAAAGGAAAGCTCTAGCATACAATTCTGTGATCATTTAGGTTTTCAGTGACAGAGATGAAACCAGAACAGCCCTAGAATAAAATATCAAAAACAAAGAATATCTGTTAGAAATTAGACTGCTTAAAGTATGGAAGGTTTTCATTGGAATTTTGTAATCTTCTTCAAAACCACTAAAAAGTGTTTGGATTTTTCACTTTACAGTTGCAGTTAACAAGTTCCTGTAAAAAAATTAATATCTTCCAGGAAGCTAAAATAGATAATATAAATAAGATCAAACAAAGAATGCAAAATCTATCACACAGATAATTAGTAGCGTTTTCAGTGCAACCTCTGTTTTATTTTTCTCAGATTGTGGACAAAACTAACATATCTAAGGAGAAGGGAGGGAAGGTACAACTACTTTTCCTTCATACTGGTGACAGGATGTAATAGGTGGATTGCAATTCCACTCATTCTGGTCACAGAAGACCACAAGCAGCCACTTAGACATCACTTACTTGAAAACTGAATGGCAGTTAATAATGAAAATCCAGTCCACAGCCTGGTTATGTTAGCAACTGGGAAAAACAGAAGGATGAACTGTGACTATTTTTTTTTCCCCATTTCAATTTACCAACTGTGATATCATAGTCAGTTTTGGATCAAGACCCTTAAATAATCCTGGAAGGCTGGACCAAGCAGCAACATGAAGGGGTCATCACTATGGAAATAAGAAACTTCATCAGGGATTTGGTCTTTATTTTAAAAAAATGAATGTTGGCATGTGTTTCTAAACCCAGGTCAAGCTTTGCAATAGATAATAAAAGTGGAGAAAAGAAACTGTCACAGGCTACGTAAGTAGACACTGAACTAGGGTGTAGAGGATGACATTCAAGGACCCTCAGCTGCTTCACTGGGAACAAAGTTGTTGGCCAAAGTCATGATCCTCCTGGGAAGATGGCAAGTGCTGAGGACCTCTGTATTGGGAAACTCAGGTCCTCTTACAGTCGTATTAAATATTGGTATTTAGATTCTAAATAAATTTACTATATGTTGCAGTATATTTAATACAGTAGAAATGCTATATAGAAAACTATATTAAATATACTACTCATGTCACTAAGAAAGGTAAATTAAAGGGCCATTTTTTGTTGAGCCTCTTACTTCAGAGAGGAGATTCATTGGTGCCAATCCCTACACGCACTGAAACACTTCATATAGCATGAAACAACAGCAACAGTTGAAAGCAGTCCTCATCTGAACAGCTCGCAACTCAGAAAGGCTGATGCACATCCCTTCTTGTAGATGAGGAAACCAAACCAGTAGCTTACTTGATTTTATAGATTACACTTTATCAGACTGGAAGAGAACAAAGAAACTGAAGGGAGAAAAAATCCAGAATTTGAATATTGTTATTTCAGTATCACTTCGCAGAGTGGAGCCCCTTTTAAGTTTTTGCAACAATTACTGTTATTGCAGTATTTCATGCAACTCCTACTTTCAGTTCTATTAGGAAACATTTCTGTGTTATGCATCTGCCTAAAATCTGCTTTTGCTTTAAAGCCAGATGCAAACAGCTGTTTAATGAATCTGTCATTTCCTTATCTTTCCCATTTCTGCAGTTTGCTTATTTCTAAGTGCTACATTGTCTTTTATACACCTGTGTTGTAGGAAGAGCAAGTCACATTTTCTTCTTCATTTCTAATATTTATGTCACCTTGGGAAAAATATTCTCTCAACATTAAATCTTTAGAACTAAAAAAGAGATGGAATAAGTTGATCCATTAGATATTAAATCTGATGTGATGTTTTACAAGTTTGATCTCATAAGGAGCATGTTGTCAAAAGAAATTCTTCAGCTTGTTCACCTGCTTGTGAACTGAATGCTGTTTCACTTCTTGATGGAAGTAGTTTAAACTAATATGTTAAAATGCCATATATCACAGGCGAGCAGTTTTCTCTGAGACCTGCTGCAGTCTAAACTGAGTTTTAAAAATACTGTCAGTTACTGATATAGTAAAGTACTCCCCAGGTTGACATATCCTGAATGGCAGATTGAGGATGAGAGTGAAATACATTTAAATATGAATATAAAGAAAAAAAAAAAAAAAAAAAATAAAAAAGAAAGAAAGAAAGAAATTGCAGAGAGATTCGGGGAATATCTAAAAGCATTCAGCTCTGAAAATTGCAATCAAGATGAGAACCATAAGAAGATGACTAAAGCACAGCCTGATAAGTAATATGTAAAAACCTTGCGTGAGTGATATGTGCATGCAATCTTTCCAAAAGGTGTAGCTGAAGGGTTTTAAGAAAGCGAGACATACTGCAAGAAAGTGATGAGGTTTGATTTTCAGTTTAGGATTAATGTTGAGGTCTTTCTCTGTTGGGAAACTGTGAGCCCACAGCTTGAAATTCCATATTTCTGTAACTTGGACTCTCAATGTGTTCCGACTGTTAACAATTGTATTTGTGTTATGAGCTTTGAAGCAGAAAGGAGACAGGGAAAACGTATCCATGAAAACTGTATCCTTTCTAAATAAGGAATCAGTGGTTCCCTGATTAGATGCAGGTTATTTTTTGGGTGGCCACAATCACACTGTCACTGGATGCTGTCAGCTAGCAAGGTGAATCAATAATACAGTGGTATCTCTACCTCTGAGCACTCCCAGGGATGAAGACACACTGCGGGCCCCCAGTGTGTCCTGGGTCACTCAGACATTCCAGAGTACTCATAGATTATAGAAAATAAAAATAAATTAAAAAATAAAATAAAATCCACCTTTCCTATGTCCTGGTAGGATACATTGTCCTATGCTTTTCCATCATGAATGTAGGCAGGCTGCAGTGGAAAAACCTCTGCCACAGAATCACAGAATTGTTGGCGTTAAAAGGACCTCTAGAGATCAATGTGTACATTTACACACAGGCATACATTATTGGGAAACATCAAAAGTAACAAGAAACACAAATATTTCATTGGCTTTTTTGTTGCCTGTTTTGAGGAGAATAGGAAGTATGTTGGGAAATGATACACAGTTAGAGGCTAGCACAAACAGGAGATGATTAAATGATGCCACCAAATGAACTGGGATTCACTTGGTTTATAAATGGTTAATTAATTCTACCAATCAGGGCTAAAATTTTTTTGTCTCAACTTATAGGTCTAGGAAAAAGATATCTGAAGCTAAAATAATCCACCTCCCTCTCTTCCTTGTACTCGGTCATGTTCAGAGTGTGATCTACCTGACCTGTTTTGATCATTTGGTTTGGAAGAGATACTTTACAAGTGCTTGTTGATACTTTAGAAGTGAACATTCCTCAGTCTTTTCTTTAGAAGCAATTTAAGTGACCAGCTCAGATGCAAGTTTCTGTAGATTGTTCAGATTACTTCTATTGCAGATCATCAACTAGGTTAATGTTATTGCAAATTGCTGTCCTGATTAATGGAGATATTAAAGATCTTCTACTAGGAAAAGCATGAATTGCAATTCCCTAGATGAATCTGATTTAAGTGACTTATATGAACATTTTTAATAAACTGTTCCCTTCATTTCCTTTTTTTTTTTTTCCCCAACATTTCATAATTCTTAATAAAATATTAAGTATCATTTTGGTGCATTTAACTATTCAGGATATTTTAAAATTAAATATCTAAATTTTCTATGGGAGTAAGGAAGGTGGAAAAAAAAGTTATTGAGAACACAATTTTCCCTCAGAATTTTTTCAATAAGTACATAATACTCAGCACAATACTCTTACATGGTAAGCTACAAAACAAAGAAAATATCAAGTAAAATCCCATGCACAGAAATAAATTAAAACAATACCACAGAAAATCACTGAGTCAGGATTTTATCCCTAGCTCATAGTGAAGCACTTACACTGACATAATACATCCCTAATTATGCAATTACATCATCATAGCAGACTCCTTAACCTCCTTCCCATTATTAAATGACTCCCAAATGTCACTTAGCAGTATTTTTCTGGACATGATGATTAAAACAGTCTTTGCTTTATCTTTTTTTTTTTTTCAGTCTTTTATCAGTATATTATTTTCTATATGTTTTATTGGCCGTGAGAAACTTTTTGAAATTAAATTATGAAATAGAAATTATAAAAGTAACAGTAAGCTAGAAGAAATCAAACTGAAACACGAGAAAGATGTTGTTAATGGTAAGAGTATTTGTGGTTAATGTCTTCTTGTAGAGGCTCAAATGTATGCTGATGCTCACTAACTGATAAGGGGTCTGGCCTCTGTTCTCAGTTGCCATCTGCACCATGTTTCTTGGAAAACTTTCAACAGACTATTTTCATGCCTTGATTTCCACACTGTGTTTTCCTGATGGTGCTGTTAGACAGAACTCATGAGCATTTCTGGAGAATTTGGTTGCTAAATTCACAGCAGATTTGGAAATGGATAACCCTTGTGAACTACCTAGGAAGAGATGCACATTCAGCCTCTGAAGTTAGTCTATCAGTTACAGCCCCACTCATTTCCCAGTAGACTTATTTTAGCTGAGACTTTATTTTAAATAAGAGACTAAAAAAAATGACTGGATTAAAAGACAGTCTTTAAATAATTTATCATTCTATTTTCATTGATCCAAAGAAGTCTCCTACTGAAATTTTCCTACTGGGAAATGAATGTGGTTATCTGTTCATAAATATGCTGCAATAAAAGCAATGTTTTTAACTCTTTGGAAGATGCTGGCATATCTAAAGAGTGTGAACTGCTCAACAGATGAGCTACATTTACTATTTTATTAGTCATTTTTCTTATATGTCATTTACTTGTACCACTTTAGTTGCCAATTAAGTATTCAAAATTTGCATTTGTGCAAATTTCTGTTGTCTTCTCACAGCTGTCAGTTTTATTTTTTTGCAGGAGTGGGGGGTAGTTTATAATACGTCAATATAAACATTTCAGTACAAAAATAAACTACATTTCTACACTCTGAAAAATTAGCACAACAACTTTAAAATGTATTTATTGGGAAAACCTATAAAACTATAGATTTAATATTTGTTCTACTTCAGGTAACATCTTGAAAGGATAAAAATACATGACTTTGCACTGATTAGATTTATATCACTTTAAATCCCTGACTTCCCTCCTAAGGGTGCTAAAACACAGATAAGTTTTATTTTGGTTTACTAGTACTAAGGAAATGCAAAGCCTACATGGCCTGCCAGCTAGATAAAACTAAGCCACAAATGCTCAGGGCCCCATCTGTGGGTAGCACCTTTCAGCCTCTTCTTTAGACTGTACAATCACTGCTCTAGATAATTCTTGGAAACCAATAGTCCCAATGTTGGCAAAAAATTAGATACTGCACAGCTTTGAAAAAGGTATCTAAAATCTCTCAACCACTAACTCAAGATGGGAAAGTGTTTTCGTTATGCTTTCAATCACTGGCTCACACAAATCTTGGTAACATCTTGGCTGGACAGTGATCCAACTCTTACAGTTTTAGAAAGGAAACTACTTATCTTGTTACTTCTAGACATTCTTGAATCCAGGACTGTACTTTACATAGATACAAGAGGCAGATTTTCACAGTTTCACAGGTGAGCACCTTATTCCTGGGTGCTGTTGGTACCATGGGTTTAGCAAGGAAGCCCTGAGGCTTCTTCTGCATTTGTTTCATGACCAGCTGATCCATCATGATGGCTTGTCTCAGAATTTCTCATCTGGTATACATTTTCTTGGCTAGTTGAGACAGTATGTTTTACTTTTGCACATGTTCCTTGTTCATTTAATATCAGTAATGACACAGTGTCATAATAATAGGAATAAAAAATAACTTCAATTCTGCCAAAAGTGAGAGCACTCATCTCTTAACTAATAGATAACATTGGCTTAAGTTGCCTAAATTCCTCTGTGGTTTGGTTCTAATGACAATGCTGGGGATTTTCCAGATGCAGAGGATTATGAAGTCTTGGATAGCACTGCCATTTCCTGCAGTTTTTACTAGAAATCTTACAGAGTTGACATCATGAAACAGCCCAGGTCTAGAAGTCATGTGAAAATCTAATCTTCTATTAAATAATTAGTTTCAGCTCTGGAGTAAACATGCCATGCCTCTTAAGACTTTCTAAAAACCTAAAAAAACAGATGGCCCAGAAGGTCCAGAAGGCACAATCACTATAATAATTGCAAAGGACTATATTACCTATGTTAAGTTGGCTCCACAACTTTTCTTTACCCTTTTTTTTTTTTTACAATAGAAATCAAATCATCTTCCTGTAAAAATTACTGTTAGTTTATGTCCCTTACCAAACAGATTCACTTTAGTCACCACGTTGTCTCAGACTCCTCATCTGTTTTAGTTCATCAAGTTCATCACTAGCCAGCCCAATAGTTATTTGGGCTTTAGATCCCTACATTCATTAAAAACTCCAACCTGAACAAAAAAATCAAGAAACAGATAAAATCCAAGACAAAACAAATACCCAACAAGCCCATAAAACTCTTTTTCTTTAAAACTGTTTTCTTTAAAAATAATTGTCTTGGGTCAAAATAGGGTGGATTTAATTTTTTTTTTTCTCAGACTTTCTGAAAGTCGTGAGCACTTATGTCACCTTGAGTCACCAGTTGAAAAAAAAAAGAAAGACAATTTTGTCAAAAATATGAACAAAGTAGCAGGAAAAAAATTAAAAAGGTCACGGTAATGTCCATCTTGCTAAAAAAGTCCTACGTATTTTTATTAGCTACTGCCTCTTACTCCAAGGAAAGGCACAAGGAATCCGTAAGTAGTCATATGCAGGACCCAAGAATCACTGTAACAAGTTTTGGCTCTATTATCTCCTAAAATGTGATGGCTCCTGTTTTCAGTAACCTTTGAAGAAAGAATTTCAGATGGTGAATATCTGTTTTCTGCAATCTTTGGAAATATAAATAAAAATAACAAACTGCGTGGCTGAAACCTCAAATGCCAAGAAAGGGTGGGAGATGTTACAAAGTAGTATTTACAGTACTAATGAGGCAGCAATGATTAATAGCTCAAGGAAGTTTATTTAAGAGTCAGTTCACAGCTGGTAATGAAAGTTTATCTGAAATTTCTTTACATAAAAATCAAAATTGGATATAATACTTACAATATTAATATTTTACAAACTTCTTATTCTTGAGAAGTACTCTGTTCTCAGTTTTAATTTTTTTCTAGAGTGAGCTCTGGTTTTTTTGCACCTTGTTTCTTGGACATCCAGATTTGGCCAAAGTAAAAATCAGATCTTAATAGGTGTTGAAGCTGACTATGTAAGAAACATACCATGCAATGTCACTTCTGGAAACGGAACTATTATGGAAGAGTAATAGACTTCTGATTGTGTTACAGGATCTCAAAAGAAGAAGTTGGTCTTACAATTACAAAACCCATCCTTCCTCACCTGCTCACAGTTAGTTCCTTCACTTATGTTTGTAATTTATTTTCAAGAAGTCGTGCTAATGTAAACATGTCCAGTAAATAGCAACTAAATGGAAGCAGATGCCATGCATAATTAACTTCTAGTCTCACGGTAGCTGAAGTGGCAATGTTTTTGGTCAGGATATTTAAATAAGTTGAGAGGAGATAAACTGTAAATAAAGCAGTCAGTTTCAGTAAAACCTTTCCAGACCCACTTTGGAATCTCTCAAACAGCTAAGATTATTCTCCTCTTTCCCTCTCTTCCTGATATTTCTTTCATAATTTTCTGTGTGATATAATATTTGATATCTGAGAACATGGATGAAAGAAACCATTTTCTTTCATGCATGAGTGTGATGCCAGAAGAACATTCACGGAAACAAATACCTTATTAATCCACAGAGAAGATGCAGACAAGCTGAAATAGGAAATTTACTTCAGCACCTTGCTGTACCTCATGAAGGATTAATATAAAATAATTTAAAACATCCAAACACACCCTCCCCAAAAAAAAACCCCAAAACAAAACCAAACCACACAAACCAGAATAAACCCCGAGAACATCTATCCAGATATTTACAGTTTTAGCTATGTGCAAGTGTTTATGAAGTTCTGGTTTGTTTCCTTTTTATTTTAGTTTTTGAGGCACCTTATCTGGCTCAACACAGAATTCTTCAGAGTAACCCAACTTAGTTGATATTCTCTTTTAGACACACTAAAATCCATTATAATCCTACCCTCTAAGGAGTCAAGCTGTGAGCAATATAATTTTCAAAATGGGAAAGAAGGGTATACATTGGTTATGGGCAATCTGTTCTTGTAACTTCTGCAATCAGCCAAGATGATGAGCTATGGCCTTCCTCATTATAACAGAAAATCACATTTACCTCTGCCAAAAGAAATAGTAACACTTAGCATATATATAGCTCTTTATCTCTTAAAACACTTTAGAAATATTAACTAATTACAGTCAAAGTTTTGAAGTTTCCTGGAAAAAAAAAAAAAGATAACTCAAGTAAAATTCAAAGAAAGGAAATAAAATTCCTACAGGGAAAAGAATCCTGCTGGAAATTCATCTCATTTATACTGCAAAAATAAGTTGCAGGGTAAAGATAAATCTACAGCACTGACATTAATCCTTTTACAACAATGTATTTAATGTTTGAGATTCCTTTCTAATCAATCTAATAAAAATAAAGCTGGTCATGAGGTTATCAAAAGGATGGCCTGACATGGTGCCTCTACCATATGAAATTTCATTTGTTCACTTAGGATGTTGGGTTTTTTCCAAGTCTGTACTGCATTATTTATGTGGGAACCATTTGTTCCAGTGAAGAACTACCACTTAACTAGCACAGCTTAACAGTGTTACTGTTCTTTCAAATCATTGGTATGGTTTTCTAGGATGGACAAACCTGGAAGTATTTCAGGCAGATGTATTAAACACAGAAGTTAAAATGTTAGGGTAATAATCTATAATAAAAAGGTATTTTAGAGCCAACAAACGGCATTCTTCAGAAATTTTCCAAATGATCATTTGGAAAAGTGGTTTCTAAGGAAATTTGGGGTTGGAAGGAAATTTGTTGTGGTTACTTTTTCTTTTACATGTAGGAAGATTTATAGTTACCATTAGTATCTCTTATCCAGTAATTTGCACTATCAGAGTAGAATGACACAATCACCTCTCTTGATCTGCTGGCCACAGTTTTTTTACTGCAGCCCAAAATGCGATTGGCCTTCTGGGCTGCAAGCACACACTGGCTGCTCATGTCCAGCTTATCCTCTACCAGCACCCACAAGTCCTTTTCTGCAGGGCTGCTCTCTATTGCCTCTTCCCCAAGCTTGTATTGATAGTGGGGATCATAGGGGATCCAGATAGAAGGAAGCCTTTTCCTAACCCAACAGATGGTTTATTCATATATGTTGCTAGATGATAGAGCAGCATCTGTATCCAGAAACATTTCTAAGACATTAATTCATTGCAAGTCTGTGTCTTCAGCCAAAATAAATTACTTTCCTGCAATTTCTTTTACTTGTCGTGTTAATTTCTCACTTGTTTGAGTTCACTCAAATTTTCCTTGATTATGAATCAGCTTCATTTGAGCAATATTTTACATTTGTTATGATGGTGTGGCTGCATCTGCTTAAAGATGGGGAGTCACTTTGCCTTATGTGCTTCCTTTTGATGTATTTGCCTATCCAAGGAGTTACCTGGTTGATTTTCATAAAACCAGTGTAGGTCTAGTTAACCTTAGGTACTGCAGGAAGAATTATATTTATTAAACTTTAAAACCCCAATGTATAGTCTATTAGACTCTTTTCCTTGAATCAGTACCAAAAAAAACCCAAACAATCATCAAAACTGTAATATGCTAGTGATACAGTGCCATTAAAATTGTTATCCAGACAAAAGAAAGGAAAGATTTTAGGGAAAAAGGGAATGTGGTTTTTTTTTTTTTCCTTCCATGCCCTCCCGCTCGATATTCCCCCGCCAATTTTCTGGACTCAAGCTCTGGGCAGGAATATGCACATTCTTGGATACTGGAATCTGCCAGAATTTCTGAATATCTTGCAGATATTACAAGTTTAGCTGTTCTCAAAGATACTCAAGAAGTGAAACTCCCTTCTATCCACTGAAAGTTCTACTTCCTATGGATTACATCTCCTTGTAAATGGATAGTAGAAACGTGGGAACAATGTAAAATATTCCCCATTAACCTTACAGTTGAGCTACATTATTTCAGGGCTATGCTTTTCTTTCAAATCATGTAAACCTTCCATACCAGATTATTATCATTATGCCCCTACAGAAAACCTAGTAGTTTGTTGGTTTTGTTGTTTTGTTTTTTGTTTTTCCAGAAGGGTTTAAATTTATCTCCAAGCCATTGACATATTTGGTCAGAGTTAAATTTACACCAAAGCAACACAATATAAGGAGAGAGGACAGCTGCACCAGGCTTTATTTGCTCTTGATTTAGTAATTGCAGTGGTCAAAAGTGCTACTGGGAACCAAGAAACTCCTGAATTGGACTATGAGATGCAGGAATTATCTTAGCATGAAGCCTGACAGATGCTTCATCTCTTGGTCAGAAACAGATCTATGGCCTTTAGTTTGAGAAACACTATGTTTTGACACTATGTAAGTTATTCTCATATCCTCAATAGAGAACTGCACTGGCAGAAAGCAGCAGTGTGTTTTAGTATGTATACTGTATCATTGTTCTTCATATTAAAATACTTTATATATCCTATAGAATGTTCATTCACTATCAAAATTTGTGTAAAAGTACTTTTATCTGAAAGATTTAGCAGGAAACATCTTTCTCTTACAATTTTCCAGTTTGAACAGAAAATGACAAAAAATCTATTTCTCAGTGTAAGAGAAACATGTGCATACATAAAAATTAGAAAAAGAGGTTATTTGCATTAATTCCATGGTACCATGAATGCTATTAATTAAAAGTTACTACTTTTTGACCATGCGTAGTTGTTAATAAGTGGATTCTAGCTTCCAGTAAAGCTCAAAGCTACTTCTCTTTATGTGATCTTCATCTATAATAAATTGGTGAAAAAAGTAAATCAGACAAAACTAAGAGAAAGAACAAGGTATGCCACGCAGATTTTCTCAATCCCACTTAACAAATTAAGTTATAACATTAGTAAGGCCATACTAGTGCTGTTGAAGATAATATCCTTGAGGGTATAAACAGTAGAAATTCCCTTCCTTTTCCAGTTTGCTCTTTGCACAGCCTTACTTTGACTCTGCTGAACACAGGGAAAAAGAAAAATACAAGCAAAACCATGTCACTTCATCTAGTGATGCGTGCTAATCACCTGTAAAATATTTAAAATTCACTTATGCTGTTAGCATTGACACTCAAAGGACTAAGAACTGGTTTCACTGAAGTGGTGTGTTCTCTGATCTAGAATGAGAAAGGATGATCCTCTTTGACACAACCCAGTGGGAGTTTCAGCACCTAATGGTATGGTATTCATGAAACCAAGTTGGAAAGTCACATCAGTAAAGCTCCAGCCTCTTTCTGGATGGGAAACAATGTGATTAAACATCGTTTCTCCTTCTGTGAGGGTAGTTGTCTTGATTTGGTATCTATCTGTTCACAGCAGTAATACCATAACAGCTAGAAACTCTCATTGGTTCATGTCACATTATATTGGGTGCTCTATAAACACACAAAAAAAAAAAAACCACGCCAAAACCAAACTCACACACCTGATTACCTGTCCTCAGAGGTTTACAGGATTTTCCCTTATATTATACATAGCATTGTACAATGTCTCAAGCACATTACTGATGTTAGAGATTGAGTTTATATACACCTGTGAGAGTTCTCAACTACAAATGCCTATATTTTATTTTCTTTTTCCACCAATGCTAGGAGCAAAGCTTATCATGATTTCAACAATGAAAGCCTACAGAGAAAGCTGCAAGGAAAATCAATTTAAATCCCAGAAGTCTGAGCAGACTACAACACACAGAAAAGAAAAAGGGGGGAAAATAAATAGTTCCTAGTCTGGTTTCTGCTATCTGTTTAATAATGCTGCTATCAAGGTACCATTGTCTTCACACAGTATCAAAAACATACTGATTATAGGGGAGATTGGCATTTTACAGAAGAAACACAAATCAACCCTGTCACATTGACTGTGCCACTGCAATTAGATGTTTCCAAACAATACACTTCACTGAACAACTTCTGCAAAGATTAAATGACCCTTTCTGTTCCCACTCATCTGTTTTTCTTCTTCCTTATGTTCTGTTATGTCATGCTATGTTCTGTTACGTTGTTATGTTATGTTCTTTTCTGTGCTTGTAGCCCTTTGGGGATGTATAATGAGAATAGCAGCACAAATGAGAAAGCAGAAAATACAATGCAGTCAGTGTAGGTTTAGGTAAAGTGACAGCTGCCATTAGAGATAAGGTAATTCTACTAAAAGGCTCCTGAAGAGATGAAAAACTAGCCCACACTGCCAAGCTGCCAAAGAAAGAATAGAGCTTGTTTCTAGGTATTTTTCTCTGCTGTTGTTTCTTTTTTGTTGTTGTTTTGTTTTGGCAGGAGGAGGGAGGGATGATTAAATTTGTAAAGAATTTATCCTCACCTTTCACTTATATATGCTCCTATAAATAGCTCTGTGTGTGTGTGTCTGTGTGGGAAAAATTTTTTTCCTATTAAAAAAATTCTTTTCCTATAAAGACTATAGTTTCCTCTTTCTACAGATGATGTTCTCTAGGCCCAGACAGCTCCCACCTTTTTCTTATCATGCCCCACCAAAAAAGACAGACAGCACAAGAAAGGAAGAAATGTGGCTCACAAACATGGTGAATTTTTAAATGCACATTCAGCCTTTTGTGAGTGTTTGAAAATAAATTAATGAAAAATGTCCCTGTTAGTTACTCCATATTTGCCTGAATTAATGACTTCCCTTTCAGTCTCCCTTGACTTTTAAATAAAGTATGAAAATTTGAAACACAAAAAATTACACAATTAGCTATAGTTACATATTTTTCCCAGCTAACTCTTGTTACAAAACAATTTGATTCATACAACCTGCCTTGATGCTGAATAGTTAAAGCTGTAATATTGATCAAGGAAAGACAATCCAAGGACAAGATTTAAGAATATAGCACTTCTTGTGAGATCTTGGGTAAATGTGTTATCCACATCTATCTCCATATTTCCATTTGGAAAATCAAGATAAAATACCCCTGCCTGGACTATTTATTCTCTGCTGCACAGACTGATTTTTAGAAGAAAAAAAAAAAAGGTGACTCACAAGTCTCTGATTGATGAATATATATTTATATATGCAGGTAGCCTAAAACTCACTGCTAGCCATCTCCAGGCTCTTTGCAATGCCCCTCCTATAGTAGATCTAGTAGCCTTGCGCCTCCATACTCCCTGCTATCCAGGGATTATTGCATCCTTAACAGGCGTAGAAGTATAAACTGCAGCAGCTAAATAGAAGCAATGAATGATATGATATCCCCATCAGTGTAATTGACTAAGATTTTCACTTTAAAAACAGAAACTTTAAGCAACCACCTTAAAAGACCAAATTACCTGAAAAGAATAATAATAATTACTATTCAGAATGCTTAAAACACAACAAAATCCAGCTTGGATCCACTTTGAATACTGTGAAGTTTGACCCTGATATGAAGGAAAGTTATATACATGCTCTAAGGGGCAAACATGAAGCAGTAAAGATGACCATGTTGTCTGGAATCTTCTTAATTTAAAATCCGTGCACACTGTTATCTGATAAAGCTCATGGTTTTATTTTCTTGTGTTTTTTTTTTTTCCTTATGTTTTTATATTGTCCAGACATTTTACTATCATCTTATCTTCTCTGTGTGCTCTAGTACACTTCTGAGAAAAGTTCATGTACTTCATCAACCCATCACAGCTGAATGCCATGACTGTGAGACTAATGTTTTTCTGTATTTTTTATACAGAATTTTACTGAAAGAAATATGTATGTGACCATGAGGTATCTCATCCATAGTGAATACTAACTTGGAGTCCTCCTCAGCTGGAAACTCGTTAGCCAAATAAGCAGATCCTTCACATACATATTCCCGGCAGTGTTGGCCTAGGTAGACATCACATATACCCATATACACAGTCAGGAGGATAATTGACTGAAAAATATTTGTAAAAGGTCATTTTTGGGGGATGTAAACAATAATATAAAATTCAAGGAAATGGAGCTCTTAACTGAAGAGGCCCATTTAGTACTCTTGCACTCCAGCAAATTAGCCACTCTATTGCAGTCATTGGAGTAGTTTTCAAGTGGGCAAACACCTGGCTGGCACATTTAGAAGGCAAATTTAACCATGCTTAGCTCTCTAAAACCAACTAATTTCCTGCTTTGTTTTGTGTGTGGGTTTTTTTGGTGGTTTTTGTTTGTTTGTTTTGTTTTGTTATTTTAATAACTTGAGTATATTACTGAAATGACCTGTATGTCTACTTAATTCATCTAATGTTAGAGTCACCACATTATGAAGCAAGCTTGTGCTTAAAAAATTGATTATTTTTATATATTTGATTTAATCTGATTCTTAAAATCACGGTTAAAATCATGTATTTGGTGATGGGATATTCCCTTTCTTTCAAACTTTAAGGAAATGTGGAAAAACTGATGGAAAAATGATGGAAAAAGATGCTATGGGCTGTATCTTCTGCTGAGACACATGATTAGACATATGACAGACTTGAACTAGAATAGTATCTCCAGGCAAACAAACCTATTAACCTTTTTTCAACAGCTGGCTAAACCTAAAAATCTCAGCTGTATCAATTTATACATTTGTACAGTCCTCAATGAAATGGAAGTGGAGTGGTTAGAAAGGAAAAACATGTGCTGATTTACAATATAATATTAATAGACAAGCTCGGGAGAAAAATGTGCCTAAATATCAGCATGACTACCCTGAATTAGGCATTTGAGGATAATTAAGCTAAAAATAGTATTTATTTTTTTGATGGACACCATACCAGATGATTTGAATGTGTATAGATGGTAGAAGTATGATAAAGAAAGATGTAAGCAAATGTTTCAGGAATGGAAACACAAAGCAACAAAAAAAAACTAAGCCAGTGTAACTATATATATAGGAAATGTGTAGTTCAGAATTTCTAGACTTAGATTTAATGAAATACAAGTAAGCATTTTAAAAATGGCTTTACCTGCTGCAGTGACATGTCTACAATTAAGAAAAAGACTCATGTCCCAAAGGTCAAAACCTAGCAGAAATTTTTTATATTATCATCATATCATGTCACATATACAAACAAAGGGAAAGGTGAGTGAAACAGAAGATCATATGTATTCAAAATTGAAGAGTAGTTTAATAGTAAGCTTTTTTTTTTGCACACACTTCATGGCTGATGAAATCCATATATGATTTTTACTTTCCTTCATTTTTCCAAGTTTTCCCTTCCATTTCCTATCTTCATTCCTTGTATACACATCTGAAATTAATTCATAAAGTTGCACAAATCCAACAAAGAGCAAACAGTAGCCTTACCCTCCATGTCAATCAAAGTAGTCATGCTCCTGGTACTTTTCAGAAAAGTTATGTGGATTTGTTTTTGGTTTTGTGTTCTCTTTTTTTGTGTGTTGTTTTTTTTTTTTTTTCCTTTTGTTTTGTTGGTGTTTTGTTTTGTTTGTGTGTTTGTTGTTTTTTTTTCTGACAGCTGATTATCAGCTCTGATTATCATATTTATCAGATGACAGCTGTCAGGCTTCTTATTCTCACTATGTATGATCTCAAATAGCTAGAAAGGCCTATCAAATCAGGTTTTGAAATCTGAAGAGCAAGAGATCTGCATGTGGTACTCACATTTGCAGAAGTCTGAATAACGAAATTGCTATTTTTAAGAATGCAAGCATGCTGGTAGGCAAAGCTAAGCAGCTACCATTCCTACTACTGAGTGAACTCTTTCTGGCTTTCCAGCCCAATTTTTTGGACTCTCATGCACTGTACTCTCATAAGCACTGCAGCAGAAGTGTTATTTAATGATAAAATCTGCAGGACATTTAAAATAAAACAAACAAACAAACAACCCTTTGTAGTCAGTCTGAGCCTTAGCTCCCTAGAAAAAGGATAACCTGTGAAAAAACATCAGAAAGAAATGACAGCTTGGGGACAATAAATTCTCTTCCTGATATCTTCCTGCTTACAGGGGGAAGCAGGTCTCTGATGATTCATACAGAGGAAAATGACAAATTCTTTTACAGCAAGTGTGTTATATATTAACAATTGTGGTGTTGCTAAGTAGTGCAGAGACCACAGAGATACTATATGTGGTACGGTCCATGAAATCTATACTGTGTCCTGTCATTAACATCTTTGGGTAGCATTGTGCACACATAAACCTGTTTCACATCCCTATTCACTGCAGAGATGTAGTTACACTGCCTGGTTAAAGGTGGTGCAGAGATGCTCCATCCAGCTCTGGTCATTCTATTCTTGAAGAACAACAAATGTGTCAAGCAACACTGCCTTTGTACTTTGGCTTAGTACCAAAGCTGTACAGAATTTATTATATATTCAAGATGGAGACCAGTATTTTACACATAGTAACAATAAGAAAGCTACGTATGAAGTTAGGGCATAAACGTTGTAAAATATATAAATTTTAGGTTCAGATTAGCAACAGCCTGGTAACTGTATTGGCATTTACTACATTGGGTGCCTGTGGAAAACCACATTTTTCCTTTCCTATATACATTCAGCATTGAGAGTATTTAATAGATGTAGTAAGCAACTTAGACACAGATGTCCATACATGTTCTAATGACTCACATAAGTCACCTTATACAAATGATGTATATGAATTCCTACAGCAATTCAAAACCAGTATCAGATGTCAGGTGTTTTCTGCCACTGTTCCTACATCTCACCCAGCAGATCACTGTGACCTTAGACAGGTCCTTTAATCTCTGTTTCTATTTCATGTTCACATGTTAATGGACCTGAATGAAACGACAGTGAAATAGAAGATAGTTTGATATTATTCTGAAAAATTCCTGCATTAAAAACATTTAACATAATGATGCCATAAAAGAACTGATGTAGGATTGCCACAAAGCTGGAACAGAGATATTTGTGATTGCATTGACTGTATTACTTAGATGATACCTTGAGGGTGCTTCCTGTTTATGAGGTGATAACCATTTTCTAAGCTATATAAGTCCCAGGTTTATCACACAAAGATGCAAATATTCCAGCATAATAGCAAAAGTTCTTAAGGTATTACATAAAAATTTGGTCCTTCTTTTCATAATCAATCATATCCTTCTTGATTCCCACATCACTGCAACAGACATTTATAAATTCTGAAATAAAAGGACCTGATCTTTTAGCAGTGTGAAGGACACTTACAAAAATGGCTTTTATGTGGTCTAAATACATAGGACTGATTACAATGTTCCACTTCACATTTGAGTTTAAATCTTTATATGATGAGTTAAAATTAAATTTAATATTTATAAAATAATTCTATCTGGTCAAGACTATGACAAAAAGGCATCTTCCAGAGAGCAATCCTGATTTATCTTTGCAATGTGAGAACACTAAAATATTCAACTCTTTCTTATGGTTAATGCTTTTTATGCTGAAACCAAGTAAGTACAGGAAACCTTCAATATTAAAAAAAGAAGGGGAAGATTTCCAAATAAAGATGTGCTAGGGAATTTTTCAATCATGTGTACTTTTAGAAAGAGATTTTGTACAATTTCTGTCAAAAAGAAGAAGAAAAAAAATTACTAAGCTTCAGAAGATCCAAGAAAAAGAATGTATAAATCAGTATCAGGAGTTCTTTACCTTTATGTATTTATCGGCTGTACAGGAAATTTGTGTATAAAATACATAGTCTTATTGTGCATGGTTATTACTTTTTGTAAATTATCTTACTTTCCACCTTACATGGAAACACTGAAACCAACCTGCTGGACAGCCAATATCAGTGGCAATATAGAACCTCATTTTTACTGAATTTCAAAGGACCTGAAAACATCACAGGACCTTTTTTTTTCTATGGCTGCTGATATGAAATCCTGCAGGCTGAGGCTTCACATGACCACATTATCCCATGTCCTCTGCTGTCTGCCTTTATGCCCACAGAAAAGTCTGGACAGGAGAGTTTTTCATGCCTTACTTGTAAAGATACCAAATGTCATTCCTGTTCTGTGGGCTCTGCTGTAGTTCTCCCATAGACAAGCATAATACAAGAGACTTCTCATCTGCAGCCTGACAGTTCATTTCAGTACTTAATGTCAAGAACTTAAACAGTGTTTTTCATGTCTGGTACCATATATACCTCTTCAGCCTTTCACCATGCCTACTTCAGAAAAAAAAGCACATTCTCTCTCCTTTACCATAGTATGCATTACAGGCTTTTAAGTTACGTCAGTCCAGGAAGCATTTCTTTTCGCTTTTTTTCTTTCTTTGAGAATGCAGAAGTTAAAAATTTACTCCACCCTCCTTTTTAAGTTGAAGGACATGAAAATTCAGTTCAGATAGTTGTTCCCGTGGTAGTCTTCAATCTCAGCATGCAGTAATGTGAAACCGAACACTCATTTGATTATAAATTCACTCAAAGGAATTGCAAAAAGAATTCCCCACAGCAAATGTCTGGAAAGCTGCAAGTATACAAAATAATTTTCTCTCAAAGAAATTGTATAAGGCTTTCTCTCCCTTCCTGCCTTCTTTCCCTTTTTTCCTTTCTTTTTCCTTCTTTCCTTTTTTTTTTCTTTCTTCCCTTTTTTTCTTTCTTTCCCCCACCATAATAACAACAATGCAGCTTCAAGGTGGTAAATGGAAACTGATGGAGGAGATGTATTCACATAAATTAGCATTAGCCTGTGGTATCAACAGGTCATAACCCTTACAAAATAGAAATAATAATAATAAAAGGCCAAATACTCATCCTGAGTTGTAGCAGTAAGTGCAAACAAAAAAACACATTAACCTTCAGTCTTCAGGATTTAGGTTGATTGTGTTGGTGTGGTCAAAAGTTAACAAGAGGAAGGACTAAATACTTCTCTAAGGCAGTTTTTCCTGGGAATGTTGGTAGTCGTTATGTGACTAGCGTGTCTCCTGTGCTAGATCTGGATAGTCACATGCCTCAGCCAGATGGTCGTATCCCTGCTACCGACCAAGACAAGTCAGCAGCTACACAGTGTCATGAGCATGTCACTAAGCTCAAATTGTGGGACAGATAATATAACCTGCTTTTGTGGGCTGATGATGTGGGCTGTGTAACTTGGTAGGCTCTCTTTGGTTCAACATGGATGCAAAGGAAGCAGTCACATGTTGGTTCCTGACTGCATGCATGTGCAGGTTTATAGTAACATCAGATATTGACCGTAAACAATAAAACTTCTCAGATATAGATATCCTGGATGTAAAATGGACCATTTCTGTTTTCCTGTCCCTTTCTATCCTCACTCACTAGTAATTCCTATGAGAACCACTGGATATATAATGAGTATATTTGGCCGGTTGTTAAGCCCTAGGCAGCAGCAGAATTATGATTATAAATGAAAGTCTTCTGTACATTTAAAACACTTTGGTAAAAGAGGAAGCAGGTGTGTACATTGCTGTGACACTGAAGAAATTAACTGCCTATAGATACAATGTTGCTATAACACAAGTAGCCAAAGAGGCTCACTGGTTGGATTAACCCTGACCCAGATTAGTCTTGGTTAACCTCAGCTGCAGGAGGGTCTAAACCTCTGTCAGGCTCTCTGGCAGACAAAACCATTGCTGTCAGAGTATAGTAAGTTAACAGCTGTGTGCAGAACATCTATAGACATGCTAGCTGACAGCCTCCTGATACCAGTCAGAGGGCTTAAGACCCCTTCTTACTTGCACTCAGACAGCAAAACTACAATTAGCCGTTCGTTTTCCCCAAAGTGTTCATTTGGCTCAGAAGGCCAAGACCCCTTTTGACAACTAGAATCTACAAAACTGAATGTAGAGCTGGGCTTTCTCAGCCAAAACTTCTACTTGCCTGAATGCAACTCAGAGGTACACCAGGCACAGAGCTATAGCTCTGTATCTGCATTATGTGGTGTTTCAGCTGAGAATTTCTACCCAAAGGTCTGTTGTGTCAGAATGGACACTATGTTGTCCTGGTGATATTACTGGAAAAATCAGTCCTGCTCCTAGCAAACCTGAAGTATGTGGGCAGGTCTTCTTGCAGGGAGCTGTAGACATATTTATTGGTAGTTTGATGCCTAAGTACTGAATGTTCTTCCTACTTAGTGTGGATATCTACAAGGTGCAGAGGTGAACCTGACAGAGATGTTCCATTTAGTCAGGCAGAGACTTTTAGGGTTCTAAAAGTGGTCAAATTAACTACACTGAGGAAATACTTCTTTCTCTTGACTGTACATGGAATCAGAGGTGACCATGTTGCATAAGTCTGAAATATCACTCAATATATCCCACATCAGCAATTTTTGAAAGTGGGACTCTGGATTTCGTTTCTGTCTGTCTTGACAGCACTAGAAATACAATCCTAGGTATACTTATGTTACTTTAGTTTCTTTCTAATGGGCTTCATTTTCTGAAGTGTACTTTCAAAACAATTTCTGTCATTCGTCCTTTAAAGTAAATATAATATTTGTGGAAAGTAATTATTCATTGTTGGTACAACACATGTATATGATCACTCTCTTATTTAATTTAGATTTAGAATTATTTGTTTACCAAGTGATTGCACAATATTACTGGCTAATGATCTTAAAGAAGACAGTTTTCTGCTTCAAGCAACAAAAAACAGGTAGTTATAGTCAAGGCAGCAGAGAAGATGGTTGCCTTCTTCCAAAAGAGGGTCAAAGGAAGACCTCTAAGCATAAGTTAATATACTTCTTATGAATATTAGGGCCCATAATCTTTATATATTGCTTAAAATAAATGCAATGTGTTCAAACATTTTTCTATGATTGCCTCAATTCCAACAAACCTTTAGCATTTTTTGTTGTTGTCCACTTGATGTACTGTTTTTGGCTGGGATAAAGTTAATTTCTTCATAATAGCTTGCATGAAGCTATGTTTTGGACGTGTGCTAATACCACGTGTATTGGGTTTGCATGACAAGTTTTGGTAGTGGGGGCACTACAGAGGTGGCTTCTTTGACAATCTTCTATAAGCTTCCCTTATGTCTGATAGAGCTAATGCCATCTGACTCCAAGATGGACCTGTCTCTGTCCAAGGATGAGCCATTTAGTGGTGTTGGTAGTGCCTCTGGAATAACATATTTAAGAGGATGGGGGTGGGGGTACATACATCAGCAACCAGAAGAGAAGTGTGAGAGCATGCGAGAGAAATAACTTCACAGACACCAAGGTCAATGTAGAAGGAGGGCGAGGAGATGCTCTCGATACTGGAGCAGAGATGTCCTGCAGCCTGTGGTGAAGACCAGAGGAAGGCAGCATGCCCCCTTCAGCCCATGCAGTTTAAAGGTGGAACAGCTATCCAACTGAAGCCCATGAAGGACTCCAGCCAGGAGCAGGTGGATGCACCCAAAGGAGTCTGTGACCTAATAGAAAGCTCACATTGGATGAGTCTCCTGGCAGAACCTAAGGACCTGTGGAGAGAGGAACTCATGATGGAGCAGGACTTGTGGTCCCATGGGGGACCCATGCTGGAGTGGCCTATTCCTGAACAGCCCATTGAAAGGGCCCATGCTGAAGCATGACAACTGAGTGTGAGTGCCAGACAGCACTAGCACATGAAGAAGGATACAGGGTCAAAAAGAAGTACAGATACTGGGGCCATAGTTCTTGCCTACTGGTAGACCCAGGATGACAGCACTGTAGTGACTACGCATAGGATCACCTTCTCTCTTTCCTGGCCAGGACAAATTCTAAAGCAAGACAGGAATGATCAGATGCTTAAAACACTGTACAATGTGTCTTGGTAGACAACAAGCTCAACATGAGTGAACAGCGTGCTGCAGTGACAAAGAAAGCCAACTGGATGACAGGGTGCATTAACAAGGGCATCACCAGCAGAGATGAAAAATACATTATCCTGCTCCACTCAGCTCTGGTCAGATTGCACCTTTAGTACTGTGTTCAGTTGTAGTCCCCACGATACAAAAAAGATGGAGACAGGCTGGAGAAGGTCCAGAGAAGGGCCACAAGGATGATCAGAGGACTGGAAGACCTGCCATATGAAGAAAGTTTGAGAGAACTGGGTTTGTTCAGCCTTGAGAACAGAAGGCTTAGGGGAGACCTTATGATGTACCAGTACATAAAAGGTGGTTACCAAGATGTAGACTCCCTCTTTACAAGAAGTCACATGGAAAAGAAAAGGGGTAATGAGTACAAGTTACTCCTGGGGAGATTATGATTTGACTTCAGAAGAATATTTTTTACCATGAGAACAATTAGACACTGGAATAATCTCCCAAGGGAAGTGGTGGATCCCCCTACATTGGACAGTATTAAGACTCAGCTGACAGGGTGATGGGCCATCTCATTTCAAATTTTTTCTTTTTTCTTTTTCTTTAAAAGGTTTGACTAGGTGATCCTTAAGGTCCCTTCCAACCTGGCATTCTATGATAATTCAGATTAAAGTCTAGAAGACTATTTGTTTTGCAAGCTCTGTTTGATGTTAACATTCAAGATGCCTTGTTCTCCTTTCAAAGACCGTTATAGAAATAAATAGAGTAAATGGTAACACACAAACACAAATCTTGTACAAGCTACAAGTGCAGTGAGAAGACTGCAATCTTCTGATACCAAAGCAAAGAAGATAATTGAGAGAAATTACTGTAATGAGAGAGACTGTGAACACAGAACCCTGTGTACAAAAGATACAGGCACAAATGGCTAAATAACAGGATTTGTGCAAACAACCTGAAAATGGCTCCCTGTGCACCTTGAAATGATCCCATGTGAGGAGAATACAAGCCACTCAGAAGAGAAATAACAAAGACAAATAAGAACAAAATGAGATTTTTCTTTTAATTAGATAAGAGTGTGTCAGGAAATACAGCTGCATTCTTGGGGGGATATTAAAAAGAGGGGAAAAAAGGAAACACTATGGTAGAATATAATGGTTACACATTTTTGTGATCCTTAAAACAGACACCACCACCTTCAGTATTGCCTGCCCCTAGCACTAGAATGATATTTAAATTTAAGTAGTTTTATTGGTTCCTTGCAGAACATAGGGCATTGTGGAAACAATACTTTCAATGATTTATACAGCTGTCCCAAGACCAGAAATACTGTCTAGGGGAAACAAACAAACAAAATGACAAAAAAAATCTGATTTTTCTATAAGAGACATTTATCCTCTTGCTATCTTCATTCTCATTCAATTTAAAGCTGCCTGCAGCTTTTAGGTGTCAAGAAATCTATTTTTAGGGGGGTGGGGTGGGATGGTTTTGTTTTTGTTTTTTAAAATCAGTGATTGTATCTGAATAACCCATTTCAAAAGGCAATTACTCTACATATATTTTCTATTCATTTATACAATGTACCAAGGGATACATTGTTTTGTTTTCAATATTCTCTTGAAAAGATCCTGAACAGGGAAGTAACTGGAAACAGAAATAATACAAAACCATGATGAAAACTTTTCAGTTTTCATCAGTCGATCCAATCACTTTTAATAAGTGATTTGGGCAGAAAACCAAAAAAAATTCTGAAATTGTAACATGGGCCATCATATGCTGGCTTCACCTAAGACAATATTAGGTCTGAAAAAGTGGCAAAGATTTGATAGAGGACTTGGGATGAAGCCTGACCCTGAAAAACTAGCTGAAGTCTGAATACCAGGCATCTCCAGAAGATGTTGTTCTGGATTTGTTCAAGTAAATTTACTTTGAAGTTCCTATAGATTTACTGCTCTGGGACAACATAAGTTCAGAATATGTTATATTCATTGGCTCCAAAATTCAATAAAGCAAACTATTTTTAAATTTCTGAGTCACTTCAACCAATTTTGAAGATAGCTATGAAAAATCAAGCAATTTAACTGTTCAATTGTTAGACTTTTCCTAAACGTGATTTTGGACCAGCTACCTCCACAAAAGTTTCCAGCCAGTTCAGGAACTAGAATAGGCCAGAGACCATTCTTAGATGGTAGTCTCAAAACAGTTTTGCGATACAAAAGCACATTTCTTATGATAGTAAAGACATAATTTATTTGAACTTGGCCAAACCCCCTGCTTCTTCCATTTTCCTTTCTGAAAAATGAAATAAAAGGGTTCTTTCAACTCTCCAAAATACATAGATGCAACCCTAAACAGCTGGCTGATACATAGCTATGAGGGTGGAAATGGGAAAGTAAGATTGATTTGTATCAGTTAAACATATGGGTTTTCAAATTAACTGCTTCAGAGCCCACATTTGAATGCAGGGAAGGCTAAGCATTTCTGAAGATTGCATCCTATTTCATGTTTGTCAGTCTTCTAACATCAAAAGGAACACAGTGACACCAGCATTTCTCTATCAGCTACTTCCTCTAACAGAGCTGCTGAATCAATAGCTGAGGGAGTTTGCGGATGTTTTGGAAGGGAATTCCAAACTTTGCTATGAATAATACAGAACTATTCACATTTTGCTTGCTGCTGGCTTCTTCTGAGGTCTGAGTATCATGTTTCCTTAACAAGATTAAAAAGGATGGGTTGTTTATAAAATAACCATGTCCCACATGACAGGTTCTCAACTAGCAGGGCTTAAAGATAAACAGTCTGGGCTGAATCTAGAAAAAAAGAAGCACCAAGAAGTATATTTCCTGAAGGTTTGTTCCACAGCTGCCTAACACTTTCTCTTTGTATATGCTACAGGCAAACCCAGAAAAACAGCAAACCCAGATGCACTTCTGGGCATCCCTTACACACAGAACACAACACAAAGGTAGCTGTTTGAATACTTCTGAGTATGTCTACATTGCCTTATTTATTAAAATTTATACATTTTACGCAAATTCCCTTTTACTCATTCCAGCTCACCCACTGACCATTTGGATATAGGATGGTGGAAGAGGGGCTGCTGCTCCCTGTCTATTGATTCCAGGACTCTTCTGATCATTTCTGATGCTACCTTAATGGCTAGTGGCTAATAAAAGCAAGCTACCACCTTTCAACTCACTGTATAAGAAACATTGTCCATTGTCATTATCAGCCTTTTTCAAATTTATATTGTACATGTTATGGGCACATCTTGGTTATTACAAGCTCCATGCTCCCATCAACAATTGTAATTGCAACCTGTTTCTATGAAGTCCATTGAATTGGTACATTTCAGCAATGCCCCAGAAAGAAGGCTACTCCAACTACTGTATGTATTTCTGTGGTTTATGAATCAACTTTATGATTTTAATTTTGAAACTGTTATTAAAGAGACAGATTGCATTTAATAACAATTTTAGTATTGCCTGCTGCTCTAACCAGCAAGCAATAAAGCAAACTAAAATTAAAACAGGAATCCACTGCTAGGAGGCAAGCACATACAGAAGGTGGCTTTTTGTTGTTCTAACCTTCATAAAATATCAGCAGGCATAGTATTTCTGTCACTGTGGTGTTTATTCTCATGGCTGCAAAAACAAGCTTTATATCCTGGGAGTCATTTTTCCCATTAAAAGCAAAACCCCCTTTCTCTGTCTCTGTCCTGCACTTACACTAATCATTTAGACTAGCTGTATGAGTTTTGTACACTCAGGTCCGTGCATGCCCAAACCATCTTGTTATTTCTGCATGTTGTTTGTGCTCACTATTTGACAGAAATACAGAATTTACTGCAACAAAATTACTTTCTGAATGGTTTATTTGACAATCACAGAGGCTCTGAATTAGCACTTTTGAATTGGTCATAACTCACCACTAAATGATACAATGGAAAAGGTTTTTCAGAGTACATTCTATTGTCAAAAATAATTTCATTGTTCAATCCCTATGCAAGCACTAATTTTCTGTTACATTAGTATGAAAACACTGATATTTATCTCTCCATGGCAAAATATTTGGTAATCTTCAAGGGGCTTGTCTTACCTGGAATATATTGATATTAGTGGATCTCTTGTATCAAAAAGCTAAGATCTCATGGGAACAGACTCCCTCAAGATTACTGCCGTGTTGCTATCAGGCTAAGAATAAGAGCTAGGAGATCCAATTAAGCGTGATCATACTTTTCCTTTCACACCATAGAAGTGTAGAAGTCAGCAGTGATACAATTTTGGCCACAGTCAGCACAATCCCCCAACCAGTTTCCAAAAAGGACTGTGGAGTTTGCATGGGTAAAGACCAATTCCAAAAGTCAGCTGATATGGTTTGAATACCTTGTTTGGAATGAGAAAACATTTGACAATATGGATAAAGGTCATTCTGTATATTCAGGTTACGCTACCAGAGGATAGTCCTGAAAATGTTTAAATGGTCAGAAATTAAATTCTTCAGACACACAGTCTTTATATGGTATTCCCCATTAAAGCCTCAATTATTTCATGGATTTTGGGAGCAGTAAAAAGAGAAGTTTCTAATCACTAGGAAATAAGAAATTAGGCTTGCTAAGTGTTGCATTATGCAGGTGAGCTAAATAAATCATCACTGCCCTGTAGACAGCTATATTAAGGAACTAATGCACTACAGAAAGCCTCAAGCTTCACTGGTTTTCAGTGTTCAGTGCTACACACAGCCATAGGAAATTAAAAACTTCTGGACAGTGCTCTACCTGATAGCCATGACTGGAGACCACTGCTCTTGGGGTGAGGCATCCTGATCTTCACACCATTTCAAGTAGCTCTAGGGATTCTGTGAGTCCCGCAAGCCTCAAAAGGGTGAAAGGGAAACTCGCACAAAAGTGATACCGGTAAAATTGAACAGACGTTTTCTTTTGTAGTTGGAACCATAGGCAAAGAATGGCAGAAAGGTGCAGATGAGGTTAAGCAGAATCTCCCTTCATCATCTGTGATCTGAATCCCCTGCTTTATAAAGGCGTATATTGTTCCCACAATGGAGAATGCCTAAACTTGAGTTGCAGTGTTGCAGAATGATTCATCTAAGAGCGAGCGGATCCTTTAAGCAAGGTGCTAATCTCCAGTGCTTCTATACATGCATAATATTACTTTTAATTTCTCACTTTGTTTGCTTATAATAAAATTTTAGAGAAAAAGGGAGAAAGATTCTGTTTATATGTATACTTGAGGAACAAGGAGAAGGGGATGCAAGATAGTTTAATAGGGGTTTTAGCAAAATATTATTTTCTTTCATTTTTCCTGATAATGGCAATGGTTCTTTAAGTAAATATGAATTATTATATGTGAATCGTGTACAATTTTCTTTGCAAGTCAGGATTAAAATATGTAAATATTCTAGATGTCATTCTTCAAAAGAGTAACTTGCATTCACAGAAACCCTTTATTCAATTGGGAATTGAGGTGACATAGTACGGCACAATAGTAGGAATTTAAAGTGTTACAGTTGCTTAAAATTGAAAGACAGAAAAAAAAAGTCTGCTTTTTTATTCTTGTGTTGATCTGGTTCTTACTGATAACAAGACATTTTTCCTTTGTGTAGGAAAACCTAGGGTGACTGACGTCTTACTGGGCACCCCTTTGTTAAAGGGCATGTACTGTTCTTAGGGCAGAGGTAACTCCAAAAACTAAGAGGTGGCTCCACTAAGCACTGGAATCTTTAGATTGGGCGCTGGATTAAAACATGTCTATAAGAGTGGCTAAGCCATTGCCAGGGAAATTCTAGAATCAATAGGTTGTGGTGTAAAGACAGCTTTGTCAGTCTCTTGAAGAGGTGCATCTACTGGGGTTAACAGAGCATATTTCCACATGCTAAATTCAGCAGTTGGCAGGGTGAACTTGGTTGAGTGAACATTGAAATGTCTAGCAGAATAGCATAGAGACAAATTAGATTTACTAGAGATCCTTGAAAGCAAAGGATTTGTGATTTTTCACTCATGTTTTCCAGTAGAGCTGATGAGATTGTTATCAAACAAAGCCTATGCAGGAGGAAAAGAAGGATTGCAATATATAATTGTTACTTGCTGCACCAAAACATCTCTATCCAAATTGTACAATAATTATACATTGAAACAACAGGAAATGTTCAGTGAAGCTACTCGTGCAATGCTCATTTTTCCCTCTCTTCACTGCATAGCCAAGTTTTCTTCCAATGGAAACTACCCTGGAAGGAGGTAATACAACAGATCTATGTCTAATATAAGTTTTTTACCCAGGCTGTACTTCCAGATCCAAAAAATTCTTCCAGCTACAACACTGTAAATGGTAAAGTAATATTGCTCTTACCCAACCACGGATAGTTAATATGTGATATAGGGAATAACTTTCTGGACTGAATATGGTACCATGCTTTAAGCAGATCAATCCACCTGTAAACACTTTAGAAAATACTTCAGAAAAAAAATGTGTACTTCAGTCATTAAACTGCAGTGACAGCTTGTGCCCTGTGAACAGACTCATATAAACTAAAGACAAGTCTCACCATTGCATTGCAAAGGAAGATGGATGCAAACTGCTGACATATTCAATGCTAAATTAATTCTGTCCCTGAAAAGAAAAAGACTGAAAAGAAAGTTCCGGGGTGATTGCAGTAGAGTACCTGTAAAATGCTGGATTTGGGGATTTTATTTGAGATTCACCTTTATAAATATGTCTTTTCCTTCTAAAGGAGAGAAACCAAGTATTGTGTTGAATGGAGTCAAAGCTGAGATATGTTGACTGGAACTAATAGATGTTGAGAAATAAAAATAATTAAGTCCGTTGCCTGGCACTGAGAGAATTAAAGTCTGGCAAAGAACAAGAAATCAGTTGTATTCGAATAATATTGCCCAAATACATCTACAAGCAGTTTGGTTGAGAAAGCTGTGGGAGAAATGAGTCACATATCTATATCTTACTAACAGAACAGCACTGCAGTGAACAGTTTCACCAGCTTGAGGTGCTGATTAACAGGTGACTTACAAGCAGGTGATATACAAAAAACATCTCTCAATGTTATTACCAAAAGATACTAAATGCCCTTGGGCAAGACAAGTCATTCACATGGTAGGTGTCTCTTGTGCCATTCTTTTGACAGGTCTATGTAAGGGTTTCACAGACAGTCAGGCATGGTAACATGCCTTCATGCTCAAAGCTCAAGTGACAGATAAATCCCAGCCTTTCTGGAGTATACAGCAAATATTCTGTGTTCACACAAAACTGAAAAGCCACATACTCAGGATAGGGTAGGATACAAGAAAGATAGAAGAAAGAGTGGGCAGAAGGGGGAGGAAAAGAGGGAGGAGATGGGGTAAAAGGAGAAAGGGGAGAGGGAGAGACAAGGGAAGGGAGAGGGTGGGAAGCAGAAATGTGAGGAAAAGAGAGGGGGAGAGGGTAGAGAAGTGGGGGAGAGGGAGGGAGGAGTGGGGAAGATGGAGGGAGAAGGGAGGAGGAGGAAGGAGGAGAGGGGGAAGTGAAAGGAAAACAATTTAATAGTTTTCTGGCAGATTTATATAGAATTTGATCCAGGGACTGTATAAATGGAATGGAAATATGATACAAATATTTTAGGAATTTAAATGGTAAATATAGTACAGTATTTAGATGGAGACCTTGAGTCACATTGATTTGAGAAAGGAGACATACAGCAATTGAGAGTTTCAAAGAACCCTAACAAAAAAATCAATAATTTCCAGAAAAAAAAAGGTATCTTTAAACCTTAAAATTCTGTCATTGTTTTTTCAATGCAAAATGCAAAAAAATAAAAGATGCCTTGCAGGTTATGTAAAACTTTGCAGCTCCAGGGCTGTATCTGTTAAACTGCTGGATGAAGCAAAGTGATAGAGTCAAAGAGAAGTTATAAAAAGAAGTCAAAACATCCTGCAGAAAAAAACAATCCCCAAATCACTAAGGTGCAGAGACTATAAACAATGATAAATACAGTGAACCAGGGAGACAAGCAGGTAAAGCACCACAAAATCATGACACACGCTAGGACAGTCACTGGAGACCAACCTGAGCTGATAACACAAGCCGTGTTGCTCTGTTCCCAGATATTAAAAAAAAAAATAAAATATTAGACTTGTTACTGGTAAGTGTGATCTGAAAGCTTCTTTGTGATAACACTATCACTCTGGCATTCCTAGCATGAAATGTTAAGAGAAATAATATGTTGAAAGAGGGGAGATTTCCTAAATTTCACTAAATTAACAAGTTCTAGAGCTACTCTAGTTTCAGAAACTTCTTGATAGGTGGGAAAGGGAAGGACTGAAATTCATTACTTCTATTTATTTGCATTTCCATGACAAAAAAAATATTGGTATTATCAATTTTGATAAGTAGAAGTTCATGGATTTCTATTCTGTCTCCATGACATGGTCCACATGTTTAATGTAGTCATCAGAGACATTTTTACCTTAGCAGCACAACTTCACTTGACACTGAAGATATAACTTCATTAGAAACTATTTAAGATGTAAATGGGTTGTAAGAACAGAGTCTGTTCCTCTCACTGAGGACTGAGCAGTTTAACCTCATGATTTCGATAGTTTGGAAGATCTTTTTCTCATCTCCTTCACTGAAGATTTAGACTCAATTTTCTTTTCCATTATCCTTGTTTTGTACACCAGCACCATTCCCATCCCTCATGGTTTGGGTGTTGCTGGAACTGATGTTTCCCATCACCACGAGTACCATTGCAATAAATGTGTGACATTGGTCATCCTTCTCATCCTCATTTTCATAGATATTCCTTCATCAAAGTAGAGTCATCAAAAGCTGTAATGCCTTTCAGTACTCTTATGGCTGGCTGTCACTATCTTGAAAGAACATAGAACTTCCCTGGAGTTCTTCTACAGAGTGTGATTTTTCTGGTGCATATAGCACATAAATTACATTAAGCTTTCCTTACTGAAGAATTTATTTGTAAAAAGATGGAGTGCTTTTTCAGACTAATACAAGAGCTTTGGCTGTGAGAAGAAAATTCAACCAAATCAATCCTTACCCCACTACATCAAAATGGTATTGCGCAGTCCATGAAGAAAGCCTAACTGACTTTCCTATTTTAGTCCTGATGCCAGGATCTCCCAGCAACTATACCATAGTGTCAGTAAACAGGACAATCAAAACTAATATTGCATTTTCTATGCCATGTTCTGTTATTCTGTGAAGTTGATAAGGCAGAGAGATATTATGCACATTTCATCAGCTCTGAGTGCCATCAATGAACTTGATCACCATGGTTTTCAAATCTCAAGTAGATGATTCCGTTTCCAGTATCACTATCAAGACTGAAGATATTCCAACACTGAACTCTTTATTTCAGGCTCTAGTAGGAATTGCCCATTATTTTACTTTGAAAGCAGTCTGAACTCAGATTTTTCAATTAACACCTTATTGGACATGATAGAAATTTGCTGTAGAATCTCCCTTCAGAATTCTAATTGTTAAAAAAATTTAAGAGCTATGAGTAGTTGAGGAGTCTGATCATTTATTTATGGCTAAGATATTTGCAAAGCTCTTTGGAGGAAATAGTCCTCTCCTCCCCTTCTTCCATTCCTCTCCCATTCAAGATTTATTAGTTCAGTACTGAAACACAGTCTTATTCAGATCATAGCAGCCTGTATCTCCAGGCTGAAAAAAGCAAGAGGAGAGCTTGCTTTTCACCAAAAGGAAGATGGTTCTGTGACAGTCAAGGGAATGTTATCTTTGTCTTGATACTCATTCAAGTCTATCCTCCTATTAAAAGTACCCATTCAAAACATATTTTTACATTAAACAGGACTAGGTATCTTAAACTGAGGTTTATCCTTATCACAATGAAGTCAAAGAAAGCTACAGTGCTTCTTTGCAAAGGCTGGAATAAGAAAGCATGCAATGCCAGAAATCTGCTAAAAACAGACATTTCCTTTTAATCAGAGTACTGGAATTACAGTAACATTGAGAGGTCTGATCAAAAATGTCTTCAATTGACAAGTAATTGTCATCTGAAGTCTTTGAGTTATATTTCCCACATATCCACCTGACAATTATCTCTCCTTCCTGCCTTGTTCATCACAGTCTTCATATCTTCGGGTTAGAGGTTGAAGGAAAATACTCTAGCCAGTTGTGATCAAGTGTAAGGCAGAGAGAGGATGGGTGAAGATGTTAGGGCACTCTAGAACTGTTCCTTCTGGAATACCTGTAGTAGACAAAGCTGGTATAGACTGCACACCTCAAAGGGTTGTTGAAATGCGTAAGCAATATAATTTTTTTTTTTTTTTTCTACAGCGGAAGGAAAAAACTAGAACATTTTCAGGAGCATAAGAACTGCCATGAAATAGTATCATTAATGTTCAGACAGCTCTTCAGGAGACTTCTCAAGGATCTTTGGTGTGTCTGTGCACTTGTACTGACACCTGGTGGCAGAAAAACGAATAATAAGAAATTGAATAAAGATGGCTGACAATTTGCTATCTCTGGGCTTGTAAAATTAACCAGTTTCCAGGTTAGCGTACATGTCCATGCTAAGAATGATGTTGATCAAATGAATTCTGTCATCTACTCTCTCTGAAGCTTTTGTTGAGCTCCTTTAAAGACCAAAATCGCTTTTTACCCTGAGAATCTTTTTACCCTGAGAATGGTAGCTAAGTTTCTCATTTTCTGTGTTATTCAGTTACAATTGCTTGTGATCAAGGTGCAATGAATTGTAACAGTACTGGCCAATAGACTCAGTACCACCGCTGCCAGTATGCCTATCAGTATTTATAATGTCATGTTTGTAGACCAAACTTGTTAGGGTATTTGCAATGTTTTCCAAAGGCTGAATCACATATCTTGATCACAGATTAGATATTGTAATCTCTCTTTTTTTTTTTTTACCCCTTTTCCCTCATAATTAATTCAAAGCCAAGACAGGATTCTTTTTATGGGTAAAGCAGCAAAATGGCACCAAGGAATACACTAAGGGCAACTTAAGTTATACTGACACTGGAGCTGGAACAAACCAATCATAAAGTGCCTACAAATTTTCAGTGCTTCCAGACAAGTCACACTCCCACCACTGTTTCCTAGGAAGATACTTCATCCTACAACTTAATTACGTGTGTAGAGGAATAAAGATGCTGTCCGTTAAATCCCATATCTGGGAGCCACAGCATGAGCAAAACTAACCACGTGTCTTCCTTCCAAGTGTGAGAGACATTCAGTAACTTCTGCCAACATTACAGAAGCCTCTAACTCATGTTAACTAATTAATTTCACCTTGCTCCAAGAGTTGCTGTTTAATGTAGTGTGTGCTATGCAAGTATAAAAAAAATGTGTCTCTTGTTTGAAAACGAAATCCAAAAATTAATTGCACCCTCATCAGCACTGTCAAAACTAAAGGACAGGCATGAATTTGAATCACTCCTGAATGTTTGTTTCTGAGATACATTCTATAAAATATGTGTGTAAGCTCTGTGTAGAAAGCTTTCCCTGAATGAAGTTTGTGAAATGGCTACTTATTTGTTGTCTGAACGGTGTATGGCATTACTGCTGAACATGTAAATAACATTTCATAAACTATGTTCTGCCTCAGACAACAGTAGAGTCCATTTGGAATTAATCTTATTTTCTGCTGTATAGATCATACAACTTTATAAAGAACTGGGTCCAGTGTCAGTTCTTCTAATGAGTTGAAACTCTAACTGATTAAATCTACTAACTTAGTACCTTTCTTAAGAAATCTATGCACAGAAAATGTTAAAGGAAACAGAAAAATAATACCTACAACCTCTCACTGTAAATGAATGAACAATAAGGTGGTCTCAAACTACCCTCTTTGATCAAGGAATCACAGACAAGATTGTATTTCCCAGCTGAAATCCTTATCAGAAAAGCTCATTCCAGCTATCTCCTTGTTTACTCTTGTTTCCCCAGGGAAAATGAAGGATGATAAACAGTGATGGGACTCAAATGACAAGGAAGTTCATCGAAGTTCATCTAACTTGTTTTAGTTCTCCTCACCCAACTCATTTTCAGGCTACAAGAAGAATACAAAGAAATTAAATAATTTGTGGCCTAGATTAAAATGATAACATTAAACACAAGAATTTTGTTTCAAGTAAATTATGCTTTTGGAATTAACTGTTAACCAATCTACAGAAGAGAAAGTTGCAATTAGAGAAGCATTCGAAGACTAAGAACTTGTTTATGTTTGGAGTTGCATGCATGGACCGATAGATAATTTCTTTTAAGAACACTACAGAAAAGAAAGGTCTAAATTCCACATATTGCAGACATCAGTCACACATGTGGACATCTCCTACAGCCTTGTTGATAATCTTCATCAGCAACAGTTTTAACTATTCATAACTGTAAAGCCAGTGATCTGAGTCATTGCTCCATCTGTGCCATCCTTGCAGAAATGTCAGTGGCAGATGCTGCTAGTTAAACAGGATTTAAGTTAAAGGAGTCAGAACAAGATATCAAAATACTTTACACAGATTTTAGCTTGCTCCTACTCTCCTTGAAGTATTATACTTTGGAGTTACCCCAGAATACAGTTTTACATGTGTCACCTGTGGGTAACATAAAGCTCCTCTCAGTTCTCTTGGAATAAAAGGTTGACAATTAGATATGCTTGCATACTTGCTGGTCTTTGATTGGAGAGCAGCCAGGCAGAAAGGGATCTGGGNTCAAGGGTTGGACTCGATGATCTCTGAGGTCCCTTCCAACCCAGCCTATTCTATGATTCTATGATATCCTGCGTTAAAACTTACAAATCAAATATGAAACAGAACTGATGGAAATTATATAAGCTTCTTCAAGACTTGTAAAGGGACACCTAGAGAAAAGAGGTGGCTCTTTTTGGACAGAATCACCACAGAGCAGTAACACTGCCTTGTGAACTAATATGGGGAGAAAATAGCCTATGGCACTGGAGACATCCCCATAATTTGTCCCAGACCAACAGACTTCATTTAACAACACTTTAATGGTACTGGGATGCTTTTTACTGTTGCTGCAGCAGAGAAAGACATGATTTTATAGTTATTTTGCAAGTTTGAGTTGAGCTAGACACAAATTTGACCTTAGAACCTTAAATACTTTAAATAAAAGCTGAAGGGAAAATAAGAAATTCTGAAACAATTGTGATTTTTGCATTTCCCAGAATAAAATGTGGTTATTTTGTAGGTTTGGTTTGAAGTAGGATATAGGTGCCCTTCATAAGAAAGGTGCTGACAGTCATTATTCTGTTTCCTATGAATCTCATAGGAGACAGTATACTCCTGGGAAAAAGAAAGATAATAATTTAAACATGCAAACTGGACAAGTAGCCTAATACCGGGCTACAGGATTTAAGTGGAAAAGGAAGGATACCACCACCTGTCTCATTATTGATTTTGTTTCAGACTCATCAGTCTAACTTGAAGAGAAAGAGATCTTGGAAAGCTACCTACATTTTTTTTTTTAATATTACTATTTTTTAATTCTCTTATTTCAGAATATTTTAAACAGTTTATTTGGTGTGTTCCAGCACTAAATATTCTTGGGAATCATACTTGCAATATAAGGTAGGAAACATGCAGGGAAGACTAAGTTACATTCCACATCCTCCTAGTTAGGGCTCTATTCATGTAGAGGGTAGAAACACAAAGTCCTATGCTCTCTCATTGCATGAGTGGAACAGGAATTTTCACCTTCCAGGAGAGTATCCTAAACACCACCTCTGTGGTGTTTTCCTATGTTATTCTTCTATGCTCATGCTACCCTCGCTCATCAAAATGAGATCTCAGTATGCATGGTCACAGCAGATGGAATCCTGAAACCCATCACAACACAAAACTTGCTCTCTTTTCTGCTGATCCAGTAAATACTAAACCAGTTTAGCTCTGCATTCCCAGATTGTTCTTAAACTGTATTTGTTCAGTGATGCATTTGTTCAGTGATGCATGCAGAAGACTGAAGATAAGTTTAAGGAACTTCCCATAGCCATCAAAAAAAACCCCAAAAACAAACCAAAGAACACCCCCCCCCCAAAACAAAACAAAACCAAACCAAAACAAAAAATGACCCAAATTTCACTCTTACAGATTTTACTACCAGCTCGTTCTGCACATGTATACTTGTTGCATTAAAGTCTATAGGCAGAGTTGTACTCTGTACTTAAGCTATTTTAATTGACTTTCCTGTTACCAACAGTATCTTTCCCTTCACACATACACCTAAAGAGACTGAAATTTCATTCAAGTCCAGATTTTAATATTTTTTACAGCCACACAGATGCTAGATTTGTGTTGCTATCTCTCTTCAAGCAAGGTACAAGATGCCTGGATGGTATAGTCCCTAAACATAGTCAGTGTGCAAAGCACAAGATTTGCAGTCAAGAAATATATGATCCTGAAGAGGTTATTTAAAATCTTTGTGCTGTTTTCCCATTTGGAAAACTGTCTTTCTGGTTACCTTTCTTTCAAAGGTGTTAAGCACTTGACTAGAAAGCATTTGTTTCCTTTACTTTTAATTATCTTTCACTTTTACAATACCTGAAGTCTCTGTGCCTTTCTTTTCAGTGCTAACCCTGTCTTTTTTAAGTGTGTAATGCTTTAAAACTATGGACAAGATTCATTGAAGAAAAAGAATTTTCAGAAAGTGGTATTAATAAGGTACTTGTAGGAATTATGATGAATACAACAGGGATTTTTTCTCTCAAATTTAAATACATGGTTACTCACCAATAGAAATTACACAGGCACATCAAGGAGCAGAAGACAAGTTTGCAACATCAGTATAATCTTATATAAACAGACTTTTCCTGTGAATCCCTAAGATTTTGCAAAGTCCCCATATAATTTATTCAATAGCCATTATTTATAGACCAGGCAGGCAAAGTAGGAGATATTTAATTACTCCTAGTAGGATCTGAGAATAAAATCAGAGCTTATAGCTTTATTCTTTCTTGTGAAGTGTTAAATTCACAGGAAGTATTTAAAAAAATTCTAACAGAGTCATAATTACTGTCACTTTTCTTCAAATTATAAAGAAAAGTACTAACCTGAAGAAGGATGGCTACTTTAAAATATCATTTATAAGATTTTCTTTCCCTTCCAAGGGGAAAAAGCAAGAAAATCACATCTGTGCATATTCACATTATCACCAGCAGTTTCTTCATTCACTTATCCAAAGGGAACAGTTTGGGGATGAAAGCTTAAGGATTTTCCTCAGACTTTTGTGTAGCTGAATGGACAGGATGATTTGTTTCAAGGCAGGTCTTCAAGTGCAACAAATTCAGAAGGACCTAAAATCTACATGGGTGTAAGACAGGGCCATCATGCAAAGGCAGGGCTTCTTTTGTGATAGTGGTGTGCTCCCTGTTCAGCATACTGAGCATGCACACCACAATCTCTCAGCTGAAAAACATGTTCTTGTTGATCTTAATGTCACTTAGGTATGATGCTTAGCAACATAAAGAAGAATATAGGAAACAAGTATCTGTGAGCTTTACAGGTCACTGGTTTTAGGGGAAATTCAGCTGCCATTCTTTGTTTTGGGACTTACTTTCCTGGAATGAAAGTTAGGGAAGACTCACTTATAAAAGACCTTTTGTGGATCCAGCCACAACTGTTCAAAGATGGATTTTCACCTCAAAGAAGGACTGGAGACAGAGGTTGTGCAGGCAAAGACAAATAAATACTTATGTGATTTAGATGATATTACAGGGAAAAGACTGTGCTTGATAGTGCCTTCTAGAGGTCCACGGAGTGTTTATTTTTAAAGCCAGTACAAACACCTGCATTGCCTTGACTATGATCTGGAGATTTCTGCTTCAGCAAGTGAAGACCAGTCAGCTGTTAATTCAAAGGTAATTCAAACAGCTAGAGCCCTGACTATTTACTGAAAGGGATCTGAAGCATTTGAGGCAGGACCAAGACTCTTCTTACAGCTTTGCACCCCCCATGTGACACACACTACACATAACAGTCATGTCTTCCAAGCTTAGATTCATCTCAGAAAAGATCAGAAGCAGCCATGTTTCTGTGTTTCTCAAGTTAGAGAAATGTGATTTTCCCACTGGAGCATTTTTTTAAAAAACTAATAGAAACCAAATAAAATAAAATAAAGGAAAAAGATAGAAGAAAAATACTGTTTGGTTCAGATTTCATTATCTTTTGTTTATCAAGTTGTGGATAACTTTTCAAATACCATTTATAATACAATCAGCTATTTACAGC
Organism: Chloroceryle aenea; assembly: GCA_013399075.1. Classification (NCBI taxonomy): domain Eukaryota; kingdom Metazoa; phylum Chordata; class Aves; order Coraciiformes; family Cerylidae; genus Chloroceryle; species Chloroceryle aenea. Next base: position 380,956 of record VWZY01010819.1, read on the forward strand.
ACTTTCTGAGTGAATTAAAATTTTTGGTTTAATTATACTTGCTTTGCAAAATGACAATTGCAGTTGACATTTGCAAATGTATGGCTATTTGTATGGTGACTGACTTACAAAATAATTCAGTGGTTTATGTCACATATTGCTATAGCCTTGATTGTTTAAGAGGGCTATTATGCCTGAAAACTTGTCAGGTTTTTTCCCAAACATACCAGCCAGAGTAATAAAAGATCAGAGAAGGTTTTTTTTTAGAGTAGTTGAGGTTGAATAGAGCCCTGAAGATCATCAAAGCCAGTGCACAAAGCAGGGTCAGCTGGAGCAGGTTGCTCCAGGCTGTACCCAGTTAGGTTTTGAGTATCTCCAGGAATTGTACCTCTGTAATTTCTTTAAGAAATTTGTTCCAGTGTTTTGCCACCCTCACAGTAAAAAAGTATTTTTCTTATGTTTAGCAGCAGTTTCCTGTGTTTCAGTCTGTGCCTGTTAATTCTTGTCCTGTCAACGGACACCACCGAGAAGAGTCTGGCTCTGTCTTTGTTACTTCCTCCTTTAGGTGTTTATATATATTGTCAAGATCTTTCTGAGCTGTTTTTAACTCTGTGCTGAACAGTCCTAATCCCTGTTGCCCTGCTTAGTAAGATGGCTCCTTCCTCATCTTTCCTCTGCTCTAACTGCAATGCTGGACCTACAATTCAAAGAAAATTTTCTTAAAAGGCAAACTCTGAATGATGCTGAAGCATAAACTAATCTGAGGCACTAGAGGATGGGGTCGTAATAGTTATGCATAACTAGAGGGTTTTTTAATAAATCTGTAAATTCAAACAGTAATATTCTGCCTGAATGGCAAATATAATGGGCTACACAAAAATGGAAAATAAAGGTGATCCTTGCAATTACAGGACTCTAAATTTTACTTAAATGCTTTGTAAAGTATTATTACTGTCCTTGAAAGAAAGAATAATTAAGGTTGCAGAGACAAAGGAAAATGAGTAAATTACCCACATAGTTTTATCAAAGGTGTTAGTCTAATCTAATACCTGTATTTTTTTAAGTACTGACATCTTAGATAAGGTGATGTAGTGGATTTAGTACATGTGACTTAAAAAAAAAAAAAAACCCAAAACAAAAACAACCAACCAACCAAAAAAAAAACCCCACCACCAACCAACCCCAAATATAAGATATTGTTTCCCACAGGAAATTACTGCTCAAGGGGGAGATGATGAACATTAATATAATAAGTCAACAAATAGCTGGCTAAAAGAGAGACTGTAATAGTTTATATTAAAAGGAATGATTTGGACAGGAGAAGGACCTGCTACTTTTATTCTTCAGTCATCAGTCTGAGACTGATTCTACTTAAATTATCTACCAAAGAAGTAGGTAGGTGTTCATCAAAACTTTTGGCTAGCAAAATTGGAAGGCATTGTCAATATTAAGGAAGACTGAATTATCGTTTAAAGAAATTAGGGAAGTCTGGATGCAGGATGATATTTAAGTATACAGGTAGAAAAATCATTAACTTTGATATAAATACCTGAAGGCAGAAGATAATCTACTTGCAGGTTGATGTCCTGGCCCATCCCCATGGATGTGTCTGGTGTCCATGTCCAGGGGGCACAGTTAGCCCTCTGTCTGAATTCCTTGTGACTGGAGTGTGATGAGACAGCCCTGGCTTTCAAGCACTGCTTTGTCCCAGAAAGTCACTGGCCCTCATGGCACCCAGATGCTGACTGTATTATTGCACATAATTCTGGTCCATTAAAAATATTACATCAACTTTGTCAGTCAATTGCACAATTACATAGTCTGGTAAGTTTTGATAGTTCCTAAGCATGCAAATTACAACAAATATTGTATCCTTGGTTCCTGGGAGTTAATTTCAAAATTAAATATGTCTATGATAAGTATTAAAGAGGTTTTTGAGGGTGCATGTTTTGGTTTCAGTTGTCTCCCCCTTCCATCCTTTTTCTGCAATGCTAACGGCTAATGCTACATTTGAAATTTAATCTTGACCTGATCAATATCTAGTCTAACACTTGTAGTTATGACAAAAAGAGTGAAATATCACAGAATTCAGGATAAGAACCATAAGAATTAGTCACATAATATTTTTCACTTGTTTAATCTGAAACCTAATCCTTAAATCCAAGTCAGTCTCACATGGTACAGCCCTGGAATTTGTTCATATACCAGGGAATATCACTAGTTCTGTGTGTGATAATATCAGCATCTTACTTGAAATTATAAATTTGGATATTCAATCAAGATCAGCCTCTGAAGAAAAGTGAGATTAAATTTTAAATTACTGTACAGGTAGGCCACATGAGACAAGCTTCTAATTTACAGATCTGAGGGTATCAGAGGGAAAATTTGCAGAACTTCCTATTTTTCATTATAGGCAAAACTGAGAAAGGTCAGGCATGGAAGATCCAACTCACACTGAGATCTTAGCCAGGTTTAATCTCAGCCAATTTTTATACTCAAGTTTTTTTCAACAATATCTTTTACCCTATAGAATAATTTTGAGCTGTATCTTGCTTTTTCCTTGGTTCAAAACTCATTCCCATTTCCACTACAGATAAAAATATATGTTGATAATGAAGCCTGTTTGTTAAAATCCTAAGTAAAGGTGTGCATCACTGAAAGTTATGTAAATGTCTTAGAGTTTGAATACTCATCTTCTAAAACCTGTTTTGCATACAACAAACTCATTTCACTGCTGAAAAATCACTGGATTTTAATCAAACTTCATTTCTCAATCCTCAGTTGTATTTGAACCATGAAAGTAAGCTGCCAGGATTGTACCTTTCATTAAAACCCAGGACACATCCAGTCCCAACCACTCTCTCCTGTCAAATCATGGAATTTTATAATGTGATCAGGAAATGGCATGACAATCTTTATTCACAAACTAAATTTGGAATTCAAATGCCTAGCAGAGACTATATAACACAACTCCATGTTGCACTGGTTTAACATTTGTGTTACTCTGTGTGCTGATCTTTTCTCTTTTTTTTCTTCACTGAGACCTCTCTCTCAAGTCAGAGAGGCTGAATAGCTTGGGGGGCAAGGGGGTATACAAATCAACATGGAGAGGCTTGAAAAGGTCAGCTTTGCACTCTTGCCCACTACCATGTGCAAAATGCACAAGGGATTTAAATTCTGACACCTATTTTTTTATTAAAATGTCAATCTAAAGAGGGAATTAACAATATGCATTTATTCTCATGACAAGGGCAATAATGAGAGCAGAAAATACTACAAATTCACTGTAGAGTCATTACAATTTCAAATCTCCAGTCTGCATGAGGTGTACTAGTGGTGGGTGTGGTATTTTATCTTATTAAGTCCATTTAATTTGCTTTAGAATATAAATCCACAATTCAAGATTTAATTCAAATTTTGAAGGAATTCTTCATTCTTGATTGTAATTTCAATTACCTGCATTTCCTAACTGTTGATTTGTATTACTGATATCAAGTTCTTTGCTTTTCTATTCATTACATATAATTGCTACTTTCACTTTTTCTCGTTATTATGTTTTTAGCCTGGATTTCTACAGGGAAAAAAACCCTTCCATAATAACTCTATGATTGTGTGTTTGTAGAGAAAGTATGTTTAAGGCATTTCCTAGGACAAAAAAAAAAATGTTTTACTCATTGATCATTCTGAAATAAATTTGGTATATATATAAAGGTTTCAGTTTTACTAAAGTCCTATAAATTTTATGAAATAGGAATTTGAGTACAATCTAGGATCTCATTAAGAGAAAAACTGCTACGTAAGTTCATTTCTTATTAGATACCCAAAAATGTACACTTTCTGAACGACCTGGGAGAAAAGCTTCAATCAGAGATCACAGTCCTTGATACAATGTCCTACAGAAGCCAAGTTTCATCACATCAGCTGCTTTAGCTAAGGAAAACTTGTGGAACTACAGAAATGTACAGGGTGTTCTGTTTTTTTTTGTGCGTGTTTTGTTTTGTGGGTTTTGGTTTGTTCTTTTGTTGTTCTGTTCTGTTTTTTTTTTTTCCTGTTGTTGTGTTGTTGTTTTGGGTTTGGTTTTTGTTTGTCATTTTTTTAAAGAAAAAATTTTAGTACATCTTCCATATTTTAGAAGAAGTCTTATCTTGCCTGACTCTATCCCATATCATATCTTGACAGCTACCACTGTAGCTTTGGAATCAGAGACCATCTCCAGATATCTTCTAACAGGAACTTCTGAGCATGTATTAAACGTTTTAAAATAGTGCAGTCTGTATATCTGTGCTTTTCAGACTGTAAGAGCAGCTTACAAATACTCAATTTCACTGCATGCCCTTGTATGGGATTTTTGTGGCAAGGTTTTGGTAATGAGGAGTGCTGGAGAGTGGTCTGTGAGAAGAGAAATGAGGAGCTACCCCCATCTTGGACACAGTCAGATCTATTTTTATATCATTGTTCCTAGCAATACAGAGAAGGAATAGAAATGGTGAAAATTGTATTTGAAAAGAATTATTTTTCTTAAAATCCTAACCAATGCAGACACAAAGTAAGCTTCAGAATTAACATCATGATAATTACTTGTTTTTCCAAGTCTAATTGTGATCCTATCCCTGAACTAAGAAGACAAATACAGAAGAAAGAGACCTAGAATGTATAATAAGAGAAATTGTAAACACAAAATATAATACTGTTTAAGCATCTCATTTGAAGAGGATACTTGATCACATTTAGAAATGCAGTTACTTCCTTGCTCGGCAAGCTCTACCACAGGAATAAATTGGTATTATAAATTACTTTACTCCCATGATTTAAGAAGAGTACAATATATAGTATCTTTACTGGTTGGCAACTGTCCTTCATGGATGAAATGATGGAATCTTCTTCACAGTATTCCTTCTCTTACAGAAATTCAAGTTTTGCCCCAGAAATAATGTTGTTGCTCCTAGCATTGCCTGGTTTTATATTTATTAGCTGAATAGTGTGCTTCAAACACCCTTCAGAAGCTTTCCTTGGTTTTATTTTGGTTTGTCTGTTTCTTTCTTTCCATTGTTATTGCTTTGTTATTTATTAAATGAAATGTTTCTAACTTAAACCCAAACATAAATAGTTCTTTAAAGCATTAGTCTAACCTACGGAGTACTCTGGAAGTTTGCAAGTTCCTCGTACTATCAACATTCTCATGATACATGGAAATAAGATTTGGGGATAAAGAACTGATGTTCCAAGAACTGCATCTAAAAATCTATGCTCCCAGGCTTGATGCATCATGATAAAGGTAGCCAGGCACTCAGGAATTGCTAGCCACACCTACAGTAGGATACATGCCCTGGTTTAATCTGTGAAAACATTCTTTTTCTTCCTAGTAGCTGGTACAGTGCTGTATTTTGGATTTAATATAAGAATAATGTTTAAAATACAATGGTGTTTTAGTTGTTGCTAAGTAATGCTTATCCTAAGGACTTTTCAGTTTCCCATCCACTGAAAGCAAGAAAGTGACCTGGAGGCTGGGAGGGACCATGGCCGGACAACTGATCCAAACTAGCCAAAAGGATATTCTATACCATAGGACATCATGATCTGTATATACATGGTCGGGAATTAGTTGGGAGGTTATGATTGCTGCTCAGGCACTAGCTGCGCATTGGTCAGCAGGTGGTGAGCAATTGTATTGTGCATCACTTTTTTTCCTTGGGTTTTATTTCTCTCTCATTTTGTTATAGTTTATTTCATTACATTTATTATTATTATTATT
>VWZY01010819.1:392398-418942 GCA_013399075.1 Chloroceryle aenea
CCTAGGGCAGCCTTTTTTTTTTTTTTCCATGAGGATGCTGGGGGGAAGAGTATCAAAGGCTTTACTGAAGTCCAGCTAAACAACATCCACAGGCTTTCCCTCCTGCACCAAGCAGGTCACATTTTCATAGAAGATGAGGTTTGTTAAGCAGAACCTACCCTTAATGAACCCATGCTGACTGGGTCTGATTGCCTGGTTGTCCTGTAAATGGCGTGTTATGGCACTCAAGATTATTTTTTTCATGACCTTCCCTGGCACCACGGTCAGACTAACAGGTCTGTAGTTGCCCAGGTCCTTCTTTCAGTCCTAATCATCATAGAATCATAGAGTCTTAGCATACCAGGTTGGAAGGGACCTCAAAGATCATCTACTCAATTGAAATAAACCCAAACCCCAAACAGTTTAAATGAGATGGTCCAGCACCCTGTCAAACTGAGTCTTAAAAATGTCCAATGTAGGGGAATCCACTACTTCCCTTGGGAGATTATTCCAATGTCTAATTGTTCTCATGGTGAAAAGTTTTCTTCTTGAATCCAATTAGANGAGGGTGCATTCAATCTCCTCACCAAGATCATTGATGAAGATATTAAACAGGAGTGGCTGCAGCATTGAGTCCTGAGGAACACCACTTGTGACTGGTATCACACTGGATTGAACTCCATTCTCTACCACTCTCTGTGACCAACCACCTTGTCACTGTTTGATCTAGCAGAGTGTCTGCCTGTCCAGACCTAGGGCAGCCTTTTTTTTTTTTTTCCATGAGGATGCTGGGGGGAAGAGTATCAAAGGCTTTACTGAAGTCCAGCTAAACAACATCCACAGGCTTTCCCTCCTGCACCAAGCAGGTCACATTTTCATAGAAGATGAGGTTTGTTAAGCAGAACCTACCCTTAATGAACCCATGCTGACTGGGTCTGATTGCCTGGTTGTCCTGTAAATGGCGTGTTATGGCACTCAAGATTATTTTTTTCATGACCTTCCCTGGCACCAAGGTCAGACTAACAGGTCTGTAGTTGCCCAGGTCCTTCTTTCAGTCCTAATCATCATAGAATCATAGAGTCTTAGCATACCAGGTTGGAAGGGACCTCAAAGATCATCTACTCAATTGAAATAAACCCAAACCCCAAACAGTTTAAATGAGATGGTCCAGCACCCTGTCAAACTGAGTCTTAAAAATGTCCAATGTAGGGGAATCCACTACTTCCCTTGGGAGATTATTCCAATGTCTAATTGTTCTCATGGTGAAAAGTTTTCTTCTTGAATCCAATTAGAATCTCCCAAGGAGTAATATGAAATGCTCAATGTACTGTAGGTGGGCGTCATGTTTGCTAATCTCCAGTCCATTCGGACCTTCCCCCTTACCACTGATAAATCATGAGGAGTGCTTGGTAAGCTCATCCATCCACTCCTTCAGCACTCTCACTTGTAAACCATCTGGCCCCATAGACCTGTGTTTGTCTAGGTGGTGCAGCAGGTCACTAACCATTTCCTCATGAATTATGGAAGCCTCCTTCTGTTCCTCATCCCTGTCTAGAGGGGCTGGTTACCCAGCAAACAACTAGTCCTGTTAAATACTGGCAAAGAAGGCTTTTCCTCATCCCTACTTACCATGTTTCCCCCTGCATCCAATACAGGATGAAGATTCTCCTTAGTCCTCCTTTTGATGTTAACGTATTTATAGAAACATTTTTTTTATTGCATCTTATGGTCTCATTCCATCCTTACACTTCTACTTTGGCTTCCTTTCATATCTGACTTTCTTAGGACTTCCATAGGTTCTTCCAAACAGTACTAATATTTCTGTCCAAGCAGAGGTAGCATCATCTCTTTAAGTTGAAGGAGACTTATCAACATGCATGGACAATATCAGTTGACGAACATACAGAACAGCTTCCTGGTTGGGGGAAGATTTCTGTTGTAATGGAGGTCAACAGCAGAGCCCTCCATCACAATATTGTATTATTATTTGTTTATGACTCTGCTCCCTTCTTTTTTAAAATCTACTCTGGCATTTCCTNAATGCTCAATGTACTGTAGGTGGGCGTCATGTTTGCTAATCTCCAGTCCATTCGGACCTTCCCCCTTACCACTGATAAATCATGAGGAGTGCTTGGTAAGCTCATCCATCCACTCCTTCAGCACTCTCACTTGTAAACCATCTGGCCCCATAGACCTGTGTTTGTCTAGGTGGTGCAGCAGGTCACTAACCATTTCCTCATGAATTATGGAAGCCTCCTTCTGTTCCTCATCCCTGTCTAGAGGGGCTGGTTACCCAGCAAACAACTAGTCCTGTTAAATACTGGCAAAGAAGGCTTTTCCTCATCCCTACTTACCATGTTTCCCCCTGCATCCAATACAGGATGAAGATTCTCCTTAGTCCTCCTTTTGATGTTAACGTATTTATAGAAACATTTTTTTTATTGCATCTTATGGTCTCATTCCATCCTTACACTTCTACTTTGGCTTCCTTTCATATCTGACTTTCTTAGGACTTCCATAGGTTCTTCCAAACAGTACTAATATTTCTGTCCAAGCAGAGGTAGCATCATCTCTTTAAGTTGAAGGAGACTTATCAACATGCATGGACAATATCAGTTGACGAACATACAGAACAGCTTCCTGGTTGGGGGAAGATTTCTGTTGTAATGGAGGTCAACAGCAGAGCCCTCCATCACAATATTGTATTATTATTTGTTTATGACTCTGCTCCCTTCTTTTTTAAAATCTACTCTGGCATTTCCTGTGCTAAGGGGTTGCTGAGTGGTGGCAGAAAGCAGAAGAGGGACTTCTGGGAGCCAAAATTGCTGAGGCCATATACTTCTGGCAGTTTAAATAAGGCAGTCATTTTCATATTGTTTTTATTTAGTTATGTTCTTTTTTTCAGTATTGTTGCCAAAGTAATACAGAATGTTAAAAACTGTAACTGACATTGTGTTTGTTTTGTTTTAATTTATAGCATTCAGAAGCAGCCACAAAAGTGTTAAAGACCTTTGTTTAAGAAGTATGCACTGTGCATTTCTAGTCCAGAGCAAGACCTAAAGATAATGACACATTTGTCAGCAGCTTGTATGAGCTTCTGGCACTAACATCACAGAAGACAATGTTGCTTACCAGACATGGTAAATAAACTGCATGTTGACCCAAACCTGCAATGCATTAAGAGAATGATGCTATTTTCCTGTCTTTGAAGTGTACTCATAAATAATGTTGTTGGTTGTGCTTAACCTCCACCCCAAAAAGCCAAATAGAAGTCAAACTTATGCTTATTGTTTGTGCAATTCTTCAGTAGTTTGTGGAAGAAGACCAGCACATCTCTGCAGGAAGATAGTTTAGCAATGCTTTCTACTCTAGGATAATATAGATAACACTCAGATCACAAACAGTGAAATAAAATAAGCGGTTGATGATGGACTTTTCTATAAGGCAGTGAGGCTTACAAATCACGATAAATGATTTTTGGCGAGTTAGAGTGAACATATGAAACAGGATAAATAAGAGAAAACAATGTTGAAAAAGAGTGGGGCTGACAAAGCAATTAAAATAGCTGGGTGCAAAGCATAATGGCAAAGAAACTAATGAAATAAACTGTCCTTCTGAATATGAAGTCATAGAATCATAGAATATTTTGGATTGGAAAGTCATCTCATCCAACACCCCTGCACCGAGCAGGGACATCTTCAACTAAATCTGCTCAGAGTCCTGTCCAACCTGACCCTGAATTCTTCAAGGGATGGTGCACCTACAACCTCTATGGGAAACCATGGCCAGCATTTCATCACCCTCATCATAAGAAATTTATTCCCTATGTCTAGTCTGAACACCACTACTGAAAATTTAGTTACAGCTCATGTATCCTTCTCCACAAGAAGAGAAACATGTCTGCTGGACATGTTTCTACAATCAGTAGATGCATGGATTCATATATCAAAAATGAACACAGATTTTTGTTTGTGAAATGCTGTGACCTATACCAGGATATTTCTTTCCTTAAATTGTGTAAGAAAAAACATATTAACTCTTCAGTTTGGAATGCAAATTTAAGACACATCTAAAAGACATTCCTGAGTTCTTCTAAAAGTACATCTACTCAGATGGAGTCTTCACACGAGGAGCTATTGAACAAATTATCTATAGAGCTTTACTTTCATTCACTCTAGATTGGTTTGATCAATGCAGATGAAGTTCAGTGTTGTGTAAAAGACAACACAGCTGTCAATAGTGATATAGTTAGTAGATGAAAGTTTAGTGAAATCTGAAATATTACTGATTGATATCAGTAGACTCACCAGACTCTTGAGATATTTGATCTGTATTTTACACACAGGGACTCTGTATATCGATAATGAGAGTAAGAGGACTGAAGGAGATCTGACTTCAGCTGTTGGTTTTTCTGTAGTGTTCTTTGTGCACACACATATCTTTGTGTTCATCATTCAGGCCTAGATCCACAAAGATATTTTTTACATCTCAAGATTCCCTGAGTTTGCTTATGGGAAAGGTTATGTGATTCACCTCAATTTTACTTCTCTACCGTACAGTACATTGAGCATTTCATATTGCTGGGACATTTTTTTCAACTATTTAATTTTATTTCTCAATGTTTGCTTTTAAAAGTAGTTTGAGGAGCTTTCTGTGGAACTTTGTATAGACAGAATCAACAGCAATTAAGTACATGAGGTTGCTGTTGAATTAAGCACTTAAAAACTGATCAGTAACAAAGGGGATTGAAAGATAGCAATAAATATATATTGCCAAACATTCCATGTTGGCTTAAAGAGAAAACTTCGTAGGTGAAATGCAATGATGCTAAAAACGCAAATAGAGACATGTGCTCTGGATTAGCTGTTGGAATTATTTACAAAGCTTGTAACTAAACTGAAACACAAGCACCTGACCCTGCATTTTGCACAGGAGGCCTATGTGTCCTGCAAGGTGCTTGCAAAGTTCCTGCAGAAAGTGTGTAACATTTTTGGTTGTCATTTGCAGAATGAACAATATTACTTTTCTTACTCTTTGGTGAGGTGACCTAAATAAGTTTTAATCTTACCTTCCTATAGTTTGTAGAGAAATATGACACTTGGAGAAGCTGCTTCATCTAATGTTACAGAAAGTCTTTAACTGAGGGACTAGGTTGTGTTATTTGTTCCTATGGAATAATGAGTGAGTCTGGGCAGCTGCCTTGCAATAGGTATCTAAAGATGTAAGGGACTGCCTTGCAATAGATGTCTAAAGATGTAAGGGAAGACTCTTGTGACAGAAGAGTTTGTGTTAAAACTTCAATGTATTTCATTTAGACCTACTGAAAGGGCAATGTAATTGTCACAGTGCCAAATATTTGATTATTACAATGGATAAAAACAGCTGTTCAAAATTAAAGTGATGGAGAGAAAATGTGTAAACTTCCTGATAAATAGGATTTAAAATACCACCCCTGTGGCATGAGATCTGTATCTTTAACTAAAAAATACATTACAATTTTCAACAATAAGTTAATTCACACCACTATTTCTCAAAAAAGTAAGCTTAAGGAAATGGAAAAGCAATAAATTTTATAAACATCTCAAGAGAAGAGGAATAAGAATGCCACAGAAAATGCCATGGGGCAAGAGAAATAGAGCGTGAACTAACATTTTGTCATAAAAATCAGCATTGTGAATACAAACATGTTTTATAATGCCTGCTATATCTGTTGTAGTAACAGATGTGAATTCACTGAAGGAATTCAGAGTGATTAATTGTTTATATTCTCCCATTATCAGTGGTGTTGTGGTATTCATTCCCATACTAAGTGATGCAAGACAAGCTGCATACTACTGCTGCTCAGTAGATCCATTTGGTGCTTTGGTCTTCTGTAGGTAGCATAACACACACCCTTAAAATGATCTCAATATAGTGATAGGACAAGGGGTAATGTTTTTAAAATGTAAGAAAGTAACATTTAGTTTACATATAGGGAAGAAAATTCTTACTGTGAGGGTGGTAAGACACAGGAACAGGTTGCCCAGGGAGGTTGTGAATGCCCTGGAAACATTGAAGGTCAGGTTGAATGGGGCATTGATCAACCTGGTCTAGGAGATGTCCCTGCCCATGGCAGGGGGTTGGAACTAGATGATCTTTAAGGACCCTTTCAATTCAAACCATTCTAAGGTTCTAGGATGCCAGGATTTTACCTGCCTGAAAACCTACCAAAACTGGTGATGGAAACATTTTTCTACCAAGTTTTGACCATCCCTTCAACTTCCATGGAAAATGAAAGAAATGCACCTACTATGTGCAATGTTAAGAGAAGTTCATCTTATGTCAGCTTTAGCAAAATGCCAAATATTCTAGCTATACTCAGGCTATTCAGTGCAACACAGTTAAATATACATCTGACATGGTGCCTATTAATCTTAAAAAGCTTACTCTGGAGTTACTCAATCTTGTGACATAATGGATTCATTTCCTACACCTTGGATGAGCAATCAAACAGAGATTGACTTTCCTCATTTAGTCAAATAGATTTATCTAAGCCATGTTTCAAGTGACTAGATTAAGTAGGGCAATGTGGGGTTTTTATGTCTGAAGAAAAATCTATTTAATAGAACTGTTCCTTTGATTTTAGAGTGAGAATTACTATCAAAACACCAGACTCTTTCCTCTGTAGTTTTTTGTTATAATGATCTAGACAGTCTTATCTGCTTGTACAGCAATTGAGGGTATTAATATTCCCATGACGTGTCTGCAATAAAGCATGTTCTTGGACAGAAGAGACAAAGAGACTCCCCACATGAGGACATTTATGTACTATGGTATGTGTGGTGATGAGGACAGTGAACAAATGTCCTTTTGTTATTATGTCACAGAAATTATTTTCATGAAGGATTAATTCATTAAAAACAACAAAAGGACATTTTCTTTTCTTGCTCATAATTAATTATAGGAGGACAAAGGTTTTGTGAAATACAGAAATGTAATTAGCTTGCAGCAGGGAATTTAACCACTCCATTGCACTGTGGGGGTGATAAAGACAGAAACCCCCCAGTCTGTGTATTCTGGAGCCCTCTGCTGAACTGAAGGAAAACGTCTCAACTCTTTGTCAAGACCCTATTATGTTAACCGACAACTCAATGACATTTTATCATAAGAAAAATTTCAAGGGCAAGAAAAAGAATTTTTTTTGAGATTTCCCCTGAGCCTTTCACGGAAGAGTAGAGAAGTATGTATTTATTAATTCAAGATAAGTAATATGCGTCATTTCAGATTATATGTGAATTTTGATTTGAAGTGTGATCACTGGAGATATTGAGATATTCTGCATTACACAAAAGGAATCTACTACAAACTTCTCTAATACAATTTTAACAAAGGTTACTTTTCCTAAGACTATAACTCTTCATTGAATTCAGCATTCCAAGCAGACATTACTAAAATACATTTGAATTTTTCTTTTGTTCATAATGTTAAAACAGAGGAAAAACAATCTGTTTCTTATCCAACATTACTGAGAGTTAGGAGTGTTCTGAGATACAGCCCCTTCTGTTGTTTAAATCTTAGTTTGTGTGGAAGGTAAATTCCTACACTATGTCTATCTTCTAGTTTAGTGTCAGAGAAATACATTACCTGGCATGTGGTAGGACTGTTCGGTCATAAAACTGGGACTTCAGACATATTCAGACATAAAACTAGGGCTGTGTAACACATGCAAAGATAGAAGTGCTGAACTTTTATGTGTCCTGTTCCTATGTTCTTTTGCCTTTCTAGACCTTGAAGATCTAAATATAAAGTTCTGTGGGATCTCTGGGAGGAAGGTCATTAGCAGTTTGTCATATCCACAGGGGATGAAAAAACCACAGAAGGAAGCATTACTACCTACAAGAATGTTTCCTGAATCAAGAGATCACAAATAAATATCTATTCTGACATAACATGTGACTTCAACTGAATTCATAACATAAGAGTCTTAGTACAGTTGCCTGCTAAGAATGCTGTCTTCAGTCAAGTCCCTACTCTTGCTGACTGAGCCCACTGAGCAAAGCCCACGTACCTTCCAGGATGTTCCACACATCAATAGAAAAATCCAGTTCTTCATTAGGCATGGTAAAATTGACATACATTGATTCCAAATAGAAAATAATCAGAAATTCTAGAGAACTCCCAAAACAGAGTAAAGAAATTGTTTCTAAAATAAAGTTTGTTTCCTGACTTTTTGAATTATATCAATATTTTGGTGTAATATATGTCAGGTACTGAGTCATTAGGTTAGACATTAAGTGTCATTCACAGACTAGGATAGAAGCTACCACTGTAATACCATACTCTAAACCAGTACAAAATAGATTACCTTGTAATAATTTATTCATTATTTGTAGAAAGTTATGTACTAGTTGAATACAAAATATCAAATGACATTTGGTTTTCCTCAAATCTTACAAAATTAAATTGATAATGAACAAACTGAACAAATGGTTTATGCTTCCAGTGAAGAAAAGCTCCAGTAACACTACAATAAGCCTAGAAACATATTAAGAAATCATTAGTGCTTCAAGTGTTCATCTACATCATTATCAAGCTTTCTTTTTATAAAGTACTGACAAGATCTAAGACTACTAGGTTGATAAAATCTGAAAGGATTATGTTTTCTGCAAATCTCATTTTTGGAAACAATGGATGAAACATCTGTTGTATTCAGGAAGGCTTAATATTCTAAACACATACAAAGCACTTAATCTAAAGACAATTCTAAAACTAATCTAAAAGTGTCTCAAACTATTCCAAAATTATCAGGAATGTTGATTCAACAGAATCATGTCATAACACAAAACTCTTTCAGAAAAAGGAAAATAACAAGAACTCCATACTACAGGTCCCATAATACGGATGTCATTGTACAGCAGCAGTACATCAGAAGTGCAGTGATTTACATCCAGTGATGATCTGGATGATGGTGATTTATGTTTAAAATTAAAACTTTTATTGGACATTCACAATATAGTGTCGTTTTTTAGAAGTAGCAGTTTATATTATTTATAATGAGCAATAAATTGGTGGTTTGGATGGCAGCGGAGTCATAGGAAATGCTGTCTTAGTTTATGACACTAGTGATCTGAAAGAAAATTACACTTTGAACATGACTGACCATGAAGGTATCCTTCTGGACAAAGTCAACAGCTTTGTGTCATTTACATATTTATTTTTTGAACTCCACAATCCTTTTCTTAATTCTGAGTTTGAATTCAGATGGTTTGGATTACAAAATAACAGAGACTACTGCTGAAGTAACCGTAAAGACTTTGGAAAAAAAGGCTAGTTATACAAGCTTTCCCTTCTCAGATCACAAGAATGCTGTATCAGAGGATTTCAGTAGTCCAGCAATAGAGTTATCTTTTTTCAAGACCTGTGCTGCTGCTTCACAAGACCTTGTGCTAAAAAAAAACCACCCATATACACTTCTTGACAATATCCTTCATAATGTTGACCCCAATAAAATGAAGTATATTTTCTTTTTCTTTAAAGTATGTGCACCAGTCTCTAAGGTTTATTGTTCAGTATTATCCTGTTCTAAGGTAGACTTCAAATGTAAGATACAACCAGAATGAGGTACTAAATCAGTGGTGCCTCCTCCAGTAGCCCTGGGGATCAACAACAGCGGAGCAAGAAAAGAAAAATTAAAAAAGAAAAATTGGATAACAATCCAATTGGAACAATCTAAAGATATCTTGTTTTAACATCCACAAACAACTGCTTCAGTTGCTTTCTTTTGTGAAGTCTGATTTATCATAAGGCATTCAGTTATAAAAGAGAACATACTATTTTTGACCACTTGTCTGATACTATTTCATAATTCAGCTTATGTAGAAAGACAAACTTAACATTCCTTTCTCAAAGTAAACACTTAACTAATACAGTCTTTTTTTTTTAGGGGATAAGTATTGGTCTAAAGAGTGCTTCAGATTTTCAGGAAGACAGATTACCCTTGGAAATTTCTCTCTTTTACCATAGATTGACCACCTTGCAAAATCTCTTTTTTTGGAGACACTCAGAACTTGACTGGACAAGACTCTGATCAACACAATCTAATTTCAAACTGAGACACAACTTTGAAAGATGACCCAGTCTGATTGGTTTTGGAGGAGTCTTGGTCAGATGACTATCAGAGGTCCCTTCCAGTTTACATTGCAATTCTGTTTTCCTTTTTTTGGCACTTTAAGTACCTAAGGATAGGCAGGCTGAACCTGAAGGAAAAGGAGGAATGTCATTTTTTTCTTTAACAGGCAATGCTTTATTACTGTCACATAACTGTAGTTAGGGGGGTAAAAAAATCTTTCAATCATACAGTTAAGTGCTTTTAGCGTCACAATGGGATGTGGTCAAAAAGATCATATACTACCTTTACTTTGCAAAGGTAATGAGAACTCTCTCAAGAAACCCTATTGTCCACATAAATTATTCACCAGCAAAGTAGGCTGTATATAGATTTCTTAAAAGGAATATTTCATTAATATGACAAATTACATCTTTAGTCATGAAATGCTTAGTTACCTCCATGAATTTAGTTAGGAAAGACACACCATCCCATATTTCACACTGTGACAGCGTATTCAGTAGAACTGTTTAAAAAATCCCTGAATCCAAGCATCCTGGGGTTCAAGCATGTATGATCCAAGCATTAATGAACTTGATGAAAAAAAGTCAGGTTAAAAAAAATCTCAAATTAATGCCTTATATGTGACTATTATTTCCCAGCCCTCTTTAAACCTGAGGACTAATGACAGTGCCCTGATTTTCTTAGTGATCTGCTTTTACTACCAGCTGTGGATGGGACAGTGGCATTCATGGAACACTGATGACTTCAATTCTCCAGAAATCAAATATTCTAATATTTTAAGTTTTCTTCATTAGGATATTCAAGTATTTGCCACATGTGTAGTCTCAGTTCCTCCAAATGTGAAGGAAACCCCATTAACTGAAAACCTTTTTTTTGTTTTTGAGGTTTAAGCCAATGTATTTTGTGAGGGCTTAGATTACACATCATCATATAAGTCACTTTCAATAACTTAAATAAAAGGTAGCTGTGGATGCTGTCATTCAGCCTGCATGTAGTCCTATGCTCATTTCCTCAATTTATATCAGTGCAGCAGTAAAATGACAGATTTCTAGCTAATCAACCAGTGCTTCCTAGGCATTCGCAGATGTTAGATGAAACATGGAACATTAATGGAAAGAGGTTTTACTACTAGTAGTAAATTAAGTTTCATTTGCCTTTTTTTAAGGCATCTTAAGAGTGTTATGTATATTCTGATTTAAGGAGCACTCAGTGTTCAAGCATTTTCATCATGTAGTTTTTGTGAAAAGGTTTGCAGTCTTTTTTGAAAGGGTTTGCTGCTTCTGATTTAGTGCAGCATTGTTCATTTCCATCTGACACACTGCTAATTTAAATATTTTAACCATGATATGAAGGTCAAGGTGTACCGTTAATTACAAAAATCCCATTGTTGTTTCCCTTGAAAAAACTCTATAATAGAAAAAAAAGATGAAAGGCAGTGCAGCTGGCATTGAAATAGCATGAAAACACTGCTTTCTGTCTTCAAAGGCCTTGTTTAGAAAATGTAAGGTCACTTTGGTTGGAATTGAAAATACAAGCACAATAAGGTAACTCCAAGGAATCATTCTGAGGGCAAAGGAAACTTAAATTAAATGCCTTTTTGGTTTTTGTGTTTTGGGTTTGGTTTGGTTTTTTTTTTGGTGCTCGTTTGTTTGTTTCTCAGGGTTTTTTGATTTTTTTTTTATTTCAATGAGAGCAATTGGGAAACTTGCTGAAAAGAACTAAAAATCCACTTTCAAGGTGTTTTATGTAGATACATACACAATGAATTACAGTTATCAGCAAGGGAAAAAAGTGACAAGGTTTTTTACAGTGAGTTTTGCCCCAAATACTTGCTTCAAATCTGATGGCAGGGTAATTTGAAAGCCTTCAGAACTGTTTGCCTGTATTGGGTGAACTATAAAGGAATATCAGTATTCTGATTACACATCAGGTTAAATTATCTGTTAGAACTAAACACTCACAAAATAATCAACTTTTTGTTTTGATTAGCCATACCAGAAGATTAAGCTGCTAATATAGAATAAGACAGATGTCAATCACTGCAGCATCTCAGCAATCTGCTAATGACTAAGCTTATGCACTTTAATAATCCTGCTTATTTTAATGGTAAGGGGTGGAAAAGCTGAAAGAAGAACTGATTAGAGCAATGAACTACCTATTTAAAAAGATGTGATTTTAGCATAAGTCTATTTTTTAAACCATCTTATGCTTGTCTGCATATCATTTTTGTTACCAGTGTGGTATTAATAGTAATTTTACTTAAAGAACAAAACACAACAATAACCAAACCAAAAAAACAACCAAACAAAAACAAAAACCACCACCACTAAAAAAACACAACAAAAGTAACAAAAAACACACACATATAAAAAGTAACTTTATTGAAATACACTAGATCCAAATCACTCAGATGTTTAAAAAAACCATCGCTATGTCTTTTCTACTTGTTATGCTTTGTAAAGAGAAGCAACAAGGTGAAGTCAAGTTTCCCACTTTTGATGCCCAGCATGGGTGTTTTAGTACCAAAAGAGTACATGTTTCACTAGCACAGAATCATTCTGGGTGTCACTTAATGATGGACACATCAAACTTGCAAAGATTACAGGTGAAGTATAGCACCTAGGATGTTAGAAGCAGTGATGCCATTACTCCATGCTTCCATAACAGTTTTGCAGCAGGAGTAACCATTAGTCACCTGCTGTACATTTTATAGACTTTTCCTGCAGTACCACAGATGCTTAGATGTTTATACGTGACCACATTGTACATGAGTATGTGAGATGTGTATTGGTATTATGCAGGGCTCTGAAGCCAGTTAGTAGGAAATACTGCCTGACAGGGACACTGGAACATGCTGAGGCACAGAGGTCTGACTGAAGGATGTGTATGGGCTACCTCTGCCTGCTCTTAGTCCAAAGAACCAAGCCTGTTTCTGTAGCTATGTTTTGAACTGAGCCAGCCTTGTTGGCTGGCCTGGAGGTTTTTCATTTACTCTGCAAAGGGCAGGAAGAATTTCCAACCTCTGATCTAATGATTACTTCTGTAAAATGATTTCCAAGCAAAATCCATCAATTATCCTAAGGTGGGGGATCAGAGCACTGGACTCCTGTTCACAGCTGAATAGCTTAATATTTTCATAATATGGCCTCCTTCTTGAACAGAAATTTGAGGTAGACTTGCTAATATATTCTTTTGATTCATGGGTCTGACTTCCATTCCAGCTTCCATCTAGATGGTAGAATCATACATAAGTAATCTGTATAGAGCATCTAACTCTGTGTGGGTAATCTTAAATATTTATATGTCTTCAAATAATTGTACTCGGAAAGACAAAGCTAATAAACCAAACTAGAATGGAATACATAACTTCTAAACACAAACTTTCCAAGGCTCGGGGGATCTGAAGTCCTAGATAAGTGCCTGAAATGTCTCTAAAAATGTGAATCTTATGACTCATCTCCCTGAGGTCATACAAGAGTATCCATCAATGTAGGTAACTGCACACATTGAAGCCACATAAGTTTCATTTAAATATTCTTAAAGTTATTGTTCCCCTCTTCCCCAAAGTTTTACAAATAAGAAAGGGGAAAAAACCCACAAGGATGTCACTTAACTCTAGTGGGGTGCATTAATCCCACTGTTTAAGTTTTTCTCCTTAGTGAGGTAGACAGAGCAGCAAGTTTTCTGTCTTGCACCAAGTCTTTGCTAAGGAGAGTCAGTGTTTTTATGGGTCTCATTTTAGCTTTCTCTAAGATCATGACTGTCATCTACAGTTATATTCCTAGTCCACAGACTTATCAGGCAAATATAGGGTCATTTTGATCATTCACATACGTTTCACATTGTCTGATCACCACATAAATATTAACTTATATATTTGAGGCAAATTTCAATCAGATAAACAACGGTATATATATTTATTCAATTATATATACTAAATCCATAAGTATACATACATAAATACAGGTAAGGCCATGTGTTCACACTCTTCACAGGTATCACAGGGTGTTAGGGGTTGGAAGAGACCTTGGAGATCTTCAAGTCCAACCCCCCTGCCAGAGCAGGATCATATCATCTAGCACAGGTCACACAGGAATGCATCCAGGCCGGTTTTGAAAATCTCCAGANATCCCACACTTCCTGAGTTTCTCCACAAGGTTGTTATGGGACACTGTGTCAAAAGCCTTACTAAGGTCAAGATAGACTACATCCACTGCTCTCTCTGCATCTACCCATCCAGATACAATATCATAGAAGGCTATAAGATTAGTCAAGCATGACTTCCCCTTGGTAAATCCAAGCTGACTACTCCTGATAACCTTCTTTTCCATGTGCCTAGAGATGATCTCCAGAATGAGCCTCTCCATTGTTTTTCCAGGGATGGAGGTGAGGCTGACTGGCCTATGGTTTTCTGGAATCTCCTTCCTGCCCTTTTTGAAGACTGGAGTGACATTTGCTTTCCTCCAGTCATCCAACACCTCTCCCATTTGACATGATTTTGCAAAAATAATGGAGAGTGGTAGGGCGACAACATCAGCCAATTCACTCAGCACTCTTTTTCCAAAGAAAGCCAAAACTCAATATATTTACAAGATTTACCAAAACTCAAAGAAACAAAATAAGTTTTGTTTTCCTGAGTCCTGGTCCAACACAGAAGGGAAAAGGCTTGTTTTTCTTGTGGCAGCAAGGAGCTCCACATATACTGAATGTCTCACAG
This sequence comes from Chloroceryle aenea, assembly GCA_013399075.1. Classification (NCBI taxonomy): domain Eukaryota; kingdom Metazoa; phylum Chordata; class Aves; order Coraciiformes; family Cerylidae; genus Chloroceryle; species Chloroceryle aenea. The sequence continues at coordinate 407,203 of VWZY01010819.1, forward strand.
AGAATGAACCAATTCCCTATCAGTTGACTGTAAATATCAGATTCTGGCAGAGACTTTAGGATGCAGAAGACATGAATTTGTCTAGAAATTCATTCTACAGAGAAATACAGGGTTGTCGGAAAGTCAAAATAACAACAGCATATTATCAGAAGGTGAGAAGAGCTAAGCTTGAATTGAAAGATCTGACAAACATAAGATTAGACTGGCACATTTCCCAAGATAACAGAATAATCAAACCTGGAAAGGTAATTGCAAGGCATCAGGGTTTTTTTACAGGTGAACTGTAGCAGCTAGGAGATACAAAGCAGTGATTTCATTAATTCTGAATTTCTTTGAGGAAGCAATAGCAACCTATTAGTCCCCTCATTCCATACATTTCACCAACATACCCTATAATACCACAGATGACCAGATGTTCATATATCACCAAATTCTTTAAGAGTATTTAGACAGATGCTTATTGGTATTGGCTCTCTCAGACATTGCCTGCAGCCCCAGTGCCACCAGGCCACGCCACAGCTTGATTCTGTCTGCTTGCTTCCCTCCCAGATCGGTATCATCTGCAGACTTGCTGGCAATTGAATTGACATAGAAGGAAAATCCCTGACAAAGAACAGCAAGATAGAAGGCTACCTTAAGGAGCTGAGTTGGTCTAAATGTCACAGAGGAACTCTAAGAATCTCCAGTTTACGTCAACCTCCCCTTTTTTTGTTCTAAGAGCATTTCCTTTTGAACGGTGATAAACTTGGCATCGGTGAACACAGACAAAAAATCTGATGGAGAAGAGCTATCAGTTACTGCCAACTGCACAGCCTGGTTCACTCACACTTGTGTTTGTATTGCCTCAGACAGTGATGTTTTCAGCTATAAAAAATGAAGCAAGGTGAGAACTGGAGAGCCCCCTGACTTTTTAGATTGTATTAAACTGCTCTGTCTCTTAATTACTAGTTAAGTGGAAGCTGATTAATGCCATGAAATTCAAAGCTTAATAGAGATAAAACAAATGTTATACATAAAAAGAAAAAGCAGCAAAAGCTCCAAAAGGCACTAAATCTTTGCTACCAATAAGTAACCCCAACCCCCATGTGATCATTAAGTGTCCCTGAGGACTTCAGCACTAATTTGTTTGACTTTTAGTTCAGATTAGGTAATCAATTTCTTCCCCTACATAGTTGCTTAAGGACACTTCTACTGTATATCCGATTTGCTCAACTTGTGTGGAGAGAACTTTAGCATATTACCATGAGTCAGATGTTGGACATGTTAGATTTGGAAATTATGGTTCCATTTCTTTCCTCATTTACTCTGAAATTAACTCTTTCAGATGGACATATTGGTGTTTCATGTCTGCCAATGTTTATTACAACCTGGAATGTCAGTTATTGCGCTTAAAACAAGAGTATGTGTGCTGTATCATTTGGCTTTTGCTATAAAGAATATCGAACAGGTGATGGCAATTTTTATCTTTACAAGATATGAATATTGGAGTACCTTCCATTGTAACAGCTCCGAAACTATTACCAAATGTCTGAAAATGTAATTCCTTCCAAATCAAACACGCAAAAAGTGCAAAACATGCAAAAAAGTTCTCAAGCCGTTTCGAACACTCCTACTTGGAAAGCTGGAATTCTTCCATTGACCCTAATTATTTCTATTAGTTTGTATGTTCTTTCAAATACAGAACACAGCATAAGTGAGCAGTTGGAGTAGATAACTTTCATCCCTTGAACACACAAATTCATAACAACATCCAGGAACTATTTCATTGAAAGGAGCTAAAGTATTGACTGTGCAAAGGATTCAGGGTCAAACTCTGATGCTGTTTAGCTGACATTCATTTCTCTTATTTTTAAGTCCACATTAAGTAATTAGCTGCTTAAATAATTGCTTGATTTGAATGCTTATATTTTAGTATTAATCAATTCAGTGATTTTTAAGAAATATAGTACTGAAAATGGGATTCAAATATGACACCAAAGCAATTAAGTAATGAAAATTACTCCTAGATATGACAAATTGCACACTTTAAATAATTTAACTAGAATGTGATGACTGCCTCAGTTCTTTGTTTCTTTTGCTGTTTGTGCTAAGAGTTTGGGGATTAACTGTATTACCATGAGTTTCACTTCAACACAGCAAAGTTTTCTGCTGATTAACAATGGGCAAAGCAAACAGCATTTCAAATGGGAAACAGTGAGATGCTCCAACAGCTTTTTTGCTCCAGCCTGTTGCTCCCCTAATGGGACATGTGTTGTGCATCACAAAATGGACTAGTACCCAAACCACTGATTCCATGGATTGGAACCTGAAGAAAATGAGCAAAACTAACAGACCACAGGGGTAAGTATGCAATGTCATGTATCTTTATTTATCACTAATTACTACTGAAATGAGTAACACTTGTTTTGTGTAAATTAGATGTGAGTAGTAGTTGTGGGACTACTCACAGCAGAAATGCGAGCTTTGCAGTAAGCACTTTCTGCAGCATCTCCACGCTGGCTGTACTGCTGGGAGGTTAATGGTCTGGAGTCTGAACTGCTTCCTCAGCTGCTAGCTGAACTGATTACAGCTGAGATACACAAACAGGTAGATTTGACTGGAGAGAGATTTTCGTAACAGCTGCTATGCTTGTGAATACAGTGGGTGGGGTACAGCTCACTGAGCTTTAGCCATCACAAATAAACTTTCTTTAAAAACATTGAATGGATTTTCTCTATGTTCAGAAGAGCTGGACAAGGGCATCTGGGGCATGATTTGTTCCATCTTGCAATAGCATACAACTACAGATACAGCCATGACGGTGAACAAAGCAGATTCCTAGTTTGCTCCCGGATTGTACAATTTTTTAAAAGTAACTATTTCTAAAAAGCCTGGATAGAGTTCTACAGAGGGTTTTCCTTATAAGTCTTTCACCCTAGAGGTAGCTAAGCCAAGCTTGCCTTGTGCACTCAACTGATTCCTCAATGCTTGTCTGGTAACCCCTGAACATGTATGCCAAGTCAGGACACTCTCCAAAGTGCGTAATGTAAGCCTGAGCACCAGGCTGTAAAAACATCACTGGCAGACCTTAGTCCTCCTTGTCTTTCAGTCATGTGCATATTTAGATGTGCAAGGGAGACACAAGTCATAGGTAAATTGCCAACCTGTTCGGTAGCTCTAAACAGTGGAAATACCAGACTCTTCACAGCACTTGGCCTTGGAGTCAGAAATTACTCCATCTGGGTAACAGGCATGGATTCAGAGAAAAGACAGGAAGTCTTTCTCTTAAAAGAGTTTAGAAAACTAAGTTAGATGCTCAGCCTCTTAAATCTAGTTAAAACCAATGCTTCTTACTTTGGTATCCAGAGGAAATTTGATAATAAGCATCAATTTTTTTCTTCCTTCTAAATTAGTTCACAAAGAACAAAAAAAGCCCTGCCCATAAATATTGTTAGCTGGGCCACGTAACACACAGGTCAAGAATCATTTAACACTGAAGTGTCCAACAATGGTCTCTGCTTTTATTACCTGACCAGTAGCTTCTCAGAACTGCACAAAACAAAGCACTACAAAAAGTAAAGCACAGTTCAATTTGCATTTTTATCTGAATCTCTACAAGAAAACCAGTTCTTTAGATTTTGAGATATACAGTACAAACTTTAAGCGTGTATATGCATACATCATTTAAACTCTTCATATATACTTGTTTGCATGTATATGCATATACACATACATATATAATTATATAAAGAAGTTTAAAGAAATATTGTTGAGGGTTTTTTTCAGAGAAAATCTGGAGTTTACAAAAATTTAGATTACTCTATGACTAGCATTGGTGTCTACTTTGTCTATCCTGAGTAAGAATAAAGAATGTTGCTCATATTTTACAGGAAATTGTAAAAATAAATTACAGAAAACAATCAAATTCTTTGAAATCTATGGAATTAAAAGTAGTAGATGTGGTACCTAGTGACAGACTTAGCACTCCTACGTTAATGGTTGGACTCAATGATCTTATTACAGATTTTTCCAACTTAAATGATTCTAGGATTCAGTGATTTAATGATTCTATGATTCCATTTCAGCTGGATTTCCAGGGTGACTCAAATGTACCTGAAGAACCAGCCTTAGCTGGTGTTTCACCATTGCAAGTTATCACAGAATTGGAAGCACTGTCGATCATCTACCTCCATTTCTAAATAGTTGTAATAGTCTGTAGGTACATGAATGAGACTTCCAGTGCTCTGAAGCAGCAGTAAAGAAATATGCTTTAGTAGTGAGAAAGACAATTTGGAAGGCTCTTGTCAGGTGAAGAATCTCTTTGCTCATTGAGTGGGTAGCATCATATTAAAAGGTGTAGTTGCTTGCCTTAAATCTTGGGGGGGATCTCCAAAAGGTATTTATATTTCCTTTCTGGGCAAAAGAAAGGTATAAAAAAAGATAGAGGATTATTGCTTTACAAAAATCCTTTGAGTAATTTCTGTTTACACAAAGACCAAGCTTGTGGCTTTTCTTTTGTTTGACAGCCTTCCATTTAAATCCATGACTGCATGTCTACACCTTTAGGATTTTTTAAGTAGCTTTCCTTTCACCTAACAACAAAAATTTGCATCATCTTTCCTCCATTGAGATGCTGATGTTAGTCCTATGTTGAATGATGTGAATAAAGAACTTGCCATTATGACCCAGTCCTGACTGTAACACAGATGAACAGATGCTAATATTGAAATACTGACCTACGGCAGCATAAGTACAATCAGAGTGAGTCCACTATACTAATAATTTAAAGAGTCATTGTTAGGTATAACTGCATAGGGTAACAAAGCACTTCGGTAAAGATCTCTGAGAACTCTGAGAAGGCTAAAATATTTCAAGACAGTGTGGTACAGAACTAACTGATATAACCACCTCTATGGGTCAGCAGATGTAATGAATTCAGATGCGACTACACCAACACAACCATAAATGCTTTCACTACTAAGCCTAGATCTCCTTAAGGCAAATCCCATGCATGACTAAGATATTCCTGGTGATGTCAGGGAGTTGGTGGAGGTTATTTGCATTGAATCTGCAGTAAAATATAATTAGACTCAGAGCACTTATAGTACTCAAAGGAAATTTTTCCCACCAAATTTCCTGATCTAAACTCTACCTTTAGAGGTAAGATCATATTGGAAACATGCTACAACATTAATTTTGAGTGGCCAAAGTTGAATTTTCTGTATTTTCTTCAAAAACTGCTTTTTCAATTTGGAAAGGTAGAAATAAATAAAACCTTGTATATATTAGGAAAATTTTTCCATTAAACTACGTATAATTAATAATTCTGCATTCAGCCCAACCTTAGATTCAATGTATTGATAAAAGAAGAATGATGTGGTAGCCAAAGTATGATGCTGGAACAGTTACAGCACTGTAATTGTGGCATCAGTGAAGCATGATTTCTGTCTAATTATAATTGAAGATTTTGCAATTATGTTGTCATTTCATTGATGTTAACACGTTTGGTCAAGGTATCAAGGTATCCAGATCTATAGGTTAAATCAAGATTTAATTTTTTGCATTGACTTTGATAAACTATACACTTTGCAACATACTTGAAATTTAATTGTGGCTAATGAGTGTTTTGCACAGGTAGGAGGCATTAAGGCAGAATGGCAACTAGAGCATTTTGAAATTTAGCCATATCCTCATTCTCTGAGATATATCATAACAATAAACATGGAAGATGCTTTTGTAACCCTTTGGTTTGTTTAGATTATAAATACGTCCTTTTGCCTACCCATTTTAGAAATAAAAAAATCACAAAGCATGTTCATACCAGCAGTAATGAAAACTTAGTTATTATCCCAGTGTTGATTACTATGAAATGAGAGTGTTATCCGGAGCTCTAGTTAGCTACATGCTTTCCTATAAAAACACTATCACAGAAATCATTAACTTAGTATTTATTTGATCGCTTGTAGACAGGCAGTTCTGCTTTTAATGAGGCAACAGCAGTAATTGTGCTTAGGTCACAAATTGAAACTGAAAGGCTAATTTTCAGAGGATGTTTCTAGATTTTTATATTGAGGTATTGAAGCTGTGACCTTTTCCAGGATGACTCTAAAATGCAGGTATGTTAATGAGTATCATCCCACTGTTTTCTTGTTCTCTATTCATTCTTTTCTCTCTGTCTGTGGCTTCGTGCTGCCTTTTTCTCTTGGCTCTGAAATGGATAATAGCTCTTCATTATAGGTTTTATACAAAGCTGAGCCCGTAACGTCTCTGATCCCTGACTGAAGTTTCTGGGTAGTATCACCACAAAATACTTCAGCAGATGAAAGCATTCATATTTTCAGTAGACCCTATTTCATCTTCAGAATAAACCTGTGCACCTTTAGAAAGCTGCTCTTAAAAGGGTCATAGTGCTTGTTGCTCACTGTAGTTATCCGAGTCAAAGTGTAATGCAGTTAATAAGAGCTACTGGGGATCAAGAGATGCTTACTAATTGGATTAACAATGGAAAATTGTATTCTTAAGCTCTAACTTCAGGTGAGATGAGATTGTCTTAATTGCTTCACTATCTTTAGGATGGTGAAATTTGCTTTTTGATGTTCTGAGAGCTATATATTTTTGCTGGAAATATGTAGACTTAAGAGTTGTGACATCAGAGGCAGGAACAAGACAAGGCCAGAAAATAAGAGGTTTCTTCAAGTAAAGATACCTTAATATGCAATGCAAACTTAGGAACTCTTATTAAATTATGGAAAGAAAAGATGACAATATAAAAAAATAATGATTACTGTAAATGCTGTGATCTCAAACTGCATTCTATCTTGTGTGTGGAAGTGTTACCTAGAAAACAGAATGTTTATTATTTTAGATGTATTTGTCTCAGGTCAATATTATGACAATGAACCCAATTAAAAACTTCTGACTAGGCATCCATTGTCTTGTCCACATAGTGCTCATTCCATTTTCTGTACCACTAAAATATCAATTTAATTTTTTATACCACCTAACAACAGGAAGTAACACTGGGATAATAATAAAACAAATAATCATGTAATCCTAGAATAGTTTAGGTTAGAAAAGACCTTTGAGATAGAGTTCAGCCATTAATATAACACTGCCAAGTCCACCAAAAACATGTCCATCAGCATCAAATCTCATAGAATAGCAGGTTGGAAGGGACCACAAGGATCTTCTAGTCCAACCAGTCCTTTTAAGGTTATATATATATTTAATGAGATGTCCCAGCACCCTGTCAAGCTGGTCAGTGAGGGGGATCTATCACTTCACCATTTCCCTTGACATTAGACATTATTCCAATGTCTAACTGTTCTCATGGGAAAAAAATTCTTCTGGAGTCCAATTGGAATCTCCCCAGGATTAACTTGTACCCATTACCCCTTGTCTTTTCCATGTGACTTCTTGTAAAGAGGGAGTCTACATCTTCTTGGTAACCACCTTTTATGTACTGGTACATCATAAGGTCTCCCCTAAGCCTTCTGTTCTCAAGGCTGAACAAACCCAGTTCTCTCAACCTTTCTTCATATGGCAGGTCGTCCAGTCCTCTGATCATCCTCTTGGACATTCTCTGGACTCTCTCCAGCCTTTCTGCATCTTTTTTGTATACCTCTACACATCTTTAAATACCCCCAGAGATGATGACTGCATCACTTCCCTGGACAGCCTGTCCCAGGGCTTGACAAGCTTTTCAGTGAAAAAAATTTTCCAAATATCCAAACTAAAGCTCTCCTGGTGTAACTTGATGTCATTTCCTCTTGTGTTATTGCTTGTTATTTGGGAGAAGAAACTGACATCCACCTCTCTACAACCTACTTTCAGGTAGTTGTAGAGAGTGATAAGTCTTTCCTCAGCTAAATAATCTCAGTTCCCTCAGCCACCCCTTATCAGACTTGTTCTCTAGACCCTTCACAAGCTTCACTGCCCTTCCTTGAGAACATTCAGCACTTCAGTGTCTTTCTGGTAGTGAGTGGCCCAAAACTAAACAGTGTGCAAGGTGAGAGGCTGCACCAGTGCAGAGTACAGGAGGATGTTTTCTTCCCCAGTCCTGCTGGACACACTAGTGCTAATACAATGCAACGTAAAAGACTACAGTACAGTTCAGATTCTAATACTGTCTAATACTGTAAATAACTGTCCTTTGTGTCAGATGGCAGAAAACAAAGGAATTTTACAGCTTATGTAAGGAAAAAATTATATTGATTAAAATAGCATATTCCTCTAAAAAAAGCAAGGAAAGAAGAAGAAACTATTTCTTAGAGGGACTAATACACAGAAATTCAATGATAGCTAAAGAATGTAAAGTAGGCATATTTTCCTTTTCTATGTTTTGCAAGCACTAGAAAACAGACTGTCTCTGTAAGTAGTACCTGTCAGAATAGGATTTTTGTATTCTACATGAACATGGACTGCAAACTACTTTCTGATATTTTCTATCAATTTTTGGAGAGAGGTGCAGAGATTTTAATGTTGCTTTTCCAGATCAGATTTTAAAGATGTCTTATCAAGTGACTTTATTAGCTCAAATGATCATGAAGACTAAACCCTAAACTTAAATATTCCTGAAAAGAAAATGTAATTTTTAAATAAAGATACTTCAGATTTGAATTTATGGATATGATATTCAAAGATGAATACAAGTTTGTTAGTCTAATCAGGGAGCAAAACTCATGCCTGGTAATCTGTCTAAGCAAGCAGAACTTCTTTTAAATCTGAAATGTCTTCACTGCATCTAAATGCAAATACTAACCTACCAATAACTAACTATTTTTTAAAGAAAGTTGTGTTATAAAAAGGACATGAAAACATTTCAAATACTCTTGGAGAAATTTAGGAATGCAATAATGGGATTCTGTGGAATATAAAGTTTATTGAGAATTACAATACACTAAGCATTTATTTATTTTTATTGACAAAATAACTATTTTTGGTTTGGTTTGTTGTTCTTTTGTCAAATAAAAATGACAGCATGTTCCCATAGCAAAAAAAAAAACCAAAACAAAGCCACACACACACAAAAACCTCAACCAACCAACCAAACAAAAAACCCAGAAAATTCTGGCTCTCAAATATCTGAATCTCCCATGTGTCCTGTAAACCTCTAACCAGTTCTGCATGATACAGTCCAGGAATTTTATGTTCCACTCAAAGACCTGCCAGTGGCTAAAATATAGCACAGGATTTCTGGCTCACAGGAAAGACAGTAGTAAAAGCTAGCACAAGTTGCTTTTGATTGCATTTGATTTCTCTGCTTAATGTGAACATGTTTAATTCCTGACTTGCTTGGTTATTGTTACTGCAACATGATGACAAAGAAGAAAACAGTAAGCACAAGCATAATTCAAGACTAGACATAGCATGTATTATACAGGAACAGAGCTACAAAATCATCAAGTCCAGCCTATGATCCAACACCATGACATCAGCTAGACCAGGTCACTACACGACATATCCAGTCTTTCCTTAAACACCTCCAGGGATGGCAACTCCATCACCTCCCTGGGCAGTCCATTCCAATGTAAAATCACCCTTTCCATAAGGAAGTGCTTCCTAAGATCCAACCTAAACCTCCCCTGGTGCAATTTAGGCCATGCCCTCTCATCCTGTCACCAGCTGCCTGGGAGAAGAGCCCAAGCCCCACCTCACTACAACTTCCCTTCAGGTAGTTGTAGAGTGGGATAAGGTCCCCCTGAGTCTCCTCTTCTCCAGGCTGAACAACCCCAGCTCCCCCAGCCTCTCCTCATAAGACTTTCCCTCCAGTCTCTTCACCAGACTCATCACTCTCCTCTGGACTTGCTCCAGCATCTCAATATCCTTGAAGTACACACAGTATGCGAGGTGAGGCCTCACCAGTGCCAAGTACTACCTATGCTAATACCTATTATCACTTAATGAACTGTATGCAATAGTCTCCTTGACATGTTTGTGTTAAGTTCAGTAGAACCTCTATATTTGTATGATCATCAAAAAATTAATAAATATGTTACTGATTAATAAGACAGAAAAACACAAGATAGAATGCTATGTAATGGACAGCCTTAATTTTCTCTCTAGAGATAAAAGGACTAAATCTTGTCCTCCCACTAACAGAATGCCATAGAAATGCTCTGCTTCATGTTACTTTTCATTTAAGGATATATCTGAAGCTGCTTTATGTTTATTATATTTCTAACTGTCTTAAGTAGAATTTGATCTTTCACAAACAGTTGTTGCCTAGCAATAGTACCTCCCCTGTAATTTAGGTAGCACTCAGATTCTTAATTATGCACAAATCACTTGAATTCTTACGTTGTTTCTTTTTATCATCATATCTTCATTAGTAGTTGGCTTAAATTGGGATGCAAGCCAAATTTCTACCCTCCTGTCACAGTTTAGGGTCAGGGCAGCCCCCTGCACCAATAACAGATGCTGTCTGTTAACCCCCCTCCCTCACTTCCCACTTCTCTTGGAATATGGACAATCACCTTCAGGAACAGTCACAGTGTACAGTTTGTGTGTACGAGTACACTACACCTAGCACTGGGTGTCTACAGAGGTTTAAACAGGCTGTCATTTGCAACAACAGGGTATTAAATTCTCTGACAGCTGCCCTTTCTTGATTGGCTATAGAAGGGGTAAAGAGACAGTAGCATCCTTTAACATTCAGCACCTGTTCTAATTTAGGGAGCTCACCAACAGACAGGCCTTCTAGGTAAGATAAGACAACTTAATACAAGCACTATCTTCCTGAGGTGCATCATGTGTACTGCACCTGTTGTGGTTTAAGCCCTGTAGGTGGCTAACCCCCACACAGCCAGTTGCTGCCTGGTGGAATGATAAAGAGAATCACAGAATCATCTCGGTTGGAAAAGACCACGGGATCATCGTGTCCAACCATTCACCCTACTCTACAAGATCACCCCTAGACCATATTCCCCAACACTACATGGAAGAGATTCTTAAACACATCCAGGGATGGCAACTCAACACCCTTCCTGGGCAGCCTATTCCAATATCCCACCACTCTTTCTGTGAAGAATTTTTCTAGTGTCCAGTCTAAACCTACCTCGTTTCAGCTTGAAGCCATTCCCTCTGGTTTTGTCACTAATTACCTGAAAGAAGAGACCATCACCAACCTCTCTATAACATCCTTTCAGGTAGTTGTAGAGAGTGATGAGGTCTCCCCTCATCCTCCTCTTCCTCAAACTAAACAGACCTAGCTCCTTCAAACAGTCCTCATATTATTTATTCTCCAGTCCCTTGACCAGCTTTGTTGCCCTCCCCTGCACCCACTCCAGCGCCTCAATATCCTTCTTGTACTGAGGTGCCCAGAACTNGTTGCATTTCTTTTGTTTTGTGTTTCTGACTTGAGTCTCTCGCTGGTTTGCTTTTCAAACCATTACAAGCAGTTACTTTGGAAGACATCTATCCTTTCCTCCTTTTCCCTGCAGCTTTTATTAATAAGCACAAAATCATGTGGTTTGGGATAAATATATATATATGGTCCGACCCCTTTGGTCAGCTGGGGTAAGCTGTCCTAGCTGTGTCCCTTCCCAACTTCATGTGCACCCCAGTCCACTCATTGGTGGAGTGAGCAGCAGAAAAAGCCTTGGCGTGGTACAAGCCACTGCTCAGCAGTAACTAAGATATCCCTTAATTATCAACTCTATTTAATGTTTACAGCACAAATCCAAAACATATCCCCACAGTAACTACTATGAATACAGCTAATTTTATCATCACCAAATTCAGTGCAGTAAAAAAAAAAAAA